>JAJMGZ010000023.1:0-158705 GCA_030582795.1 Metschnikowia chrysomelidarum
CCAGAGGTATCGATGTCCAGCAGGTTTCCTTGGTCATCAACTACGACTTGCCTGCCAACAAGGAGAACTACATCCACAGAATCGGTCGTGGTGGTCGTTTCGGTAGAAAGGGTGTTGCCATCAACTTCGTCACTGCCCAGGACGTGGGTATGATGAGAGAGATCGAGAAGTTCTACTCCACCCAGATCGACGAGATGCCAGCAGACATCGGCTCCTTGTTCAACTAATCCTTGCGGCTTGTGTGTTCACCCGTACATAGCTGTATCTTTCTTCAATGTACTCCCCATTTGTTAATCTATTGATTGTAGTTGAATTTGGGCCAATTCCAATTAACTCATGAATTTTTCTCGTGGCATTCATAATTTGTTGGTTACGCTTATTGAAACAAGACTGAAAATTGTAAACCTTTGCATCATCTTACACATTGAGCTAGTTCTACTTCACGAGCCCTGCTTATCTCTGCGGTTATGATGGAACGATAGACACAGAACACTTAAATTGTTCCGATGAAAATTCTTGAAGGTCCGACTCCTACAAGCCGTTATATTTTCAACTAAAACTGTTCTCGTCTTACTTAGACCATTTCCTCTATTATCCCATATATTTAAAAACGCGGGAGAACATAAAGGTCTTACTCATTATTTCTCTTTAATAAACCCATATCTTACACAAAAGATAGATAAAAGTGCCTCTTAGATATCTGCTCAAAGCGCATTCGGAGACTCCGTAGTAGTGAGTAGTATCAGAACTGGTATGAATACAATTGTTTATAATCACAACTTGAAAGGAGTCAGATTACATCACAAGTCATTTGGAATGCTTGATACTTTAAAGCAGAAGCAATCTTTGAAGGTCACCAAAAGGTCGGAGTTGCCTGTCTCATTACGGAAGAGCTAAAAGTTTTAAGAGATTTGAAGCAAGACTGTAAATTGTATGTTACAGGAACTTTGCCGTTGTTGTGGTCACGTAATTACGTGAAGCCCTCTTATGTTGAAAGGTCACACATTTCATGAAGAGATTCTCCCAAAGGTATTTTTGTAAGGAAGGTCACGAAGAACCTGACAGAATAAGGAGATATGGGTTATTAGCAACTTCAACGGTAAGGATGGGAGTTTCTGGAAGTGAACCTTGCTTGACATTATATGAAGAATCTAAGCTTTTTCCTATTTAAAGGCTCAATGGTTTGGGCTCCTTCCGGTTTATACAATGATTTCATCATCTTTATCTGATCACATCACCTTTTCATCTCGCCTTGTGCTATGCGAATTTTGACATCCGGAGCCTGGTAACACACTCTTTTGTGCCTCAATTGGCTGGATTTCGAATCCGACCACTCCATTGTACAATTGCTTGTTCTGTCATTTGAGCAACTACATTCTACCGAAAGAAGATACAGACCATAATCTATTCCGTATCTGGCCATATAAATATTATACATAATCCCAATAAAATACCTCCTCAGCACTTGAATTTGACTACTGATAGTCAGGAATCTCCAAATGAATGAATGGAGTGTTGGTACCCACGGCAGCGTGGTACGCTTTACTCTCCAAATCGCCCTCGGCAGTTGCAATATTCACATACACCTTGTCACTGACCAAGTCGTTCTCCCCGTAAGTACCAAAGCCCGCTTTGACCAAACCTCTTCTTATCCAGGGGGAGTGGATGCCACTGAAGTGGAACTCGACCTCTCTGTCGGCGTAGTTGTTCAACGCTCTTCTCATGTCGACCAACGCCTGGATCGACGACGCATCGATACCGGCAGAGCAGGAGAAATCGATATGCACGATTCTCAAGAGTGGTCTCTCGTCGATCTTCTCGTCTTCAATCACCTTATTCTTGTTGAATGGGTTCCACTTCAATGGACCAGGGTCGTTCCATGGTCTGTCACCGGCACCTCCAGAATATGGCTTACCACGACGCGTGACTCTCTTGGCCTCGTCACAGACTTGGTCAATGAAATCAGACGCGTTCGGGTACATGAAAGACTGAATTGGTCTGAACACAATCACTCCTGGTGGTGGCGGAAGTACCTCGAGGTCATCGTTGATGCTCTTCTTCGTCAATGGCACCCACTTTGACACGAAGTTGATAGAGGGGTACTCCTTCTGAAGTTGCTGAGCACTTGGAAGAACCGACTTGTCGAGATCCTTGAGCTTGAGCTTGGTGGCATCGGTTGAGTGGTATGAGTTAGTAGTCAAAACTTGTTGGATTTCCACTGAATCGCTTCCCTCACTGCTGGAGTAGGTGTCAAGCTCCTTGAACTGAATGGATGGGTTGACGACTTCAGCAACACGAACTTTACCCAAGAACTGACCACTTGGCTTGGCGACTCTGAACAAAAGCACAGCAGCAGACGCAGCAATGGCGAAGTAGATACCGTTTTCAATCGATGAGAACACTGTGATGATAACGGCAATGATGAAAATACCGAAATCAAGTGGGTGCACCTCCCATAAGTTCCAGGTAGCCTTGTAGTTAGAAAGCAAGTCGGAAACAGCGTGGATGATGATAGCAGACAAAGTGGCCTTAGGAATGTAGTAGAAAGCACTGGTCAAAGCGTACAATGCCAACAACACTACACCACCGGTGAAAATACCGGCCAATGGTGTCTTAACACCACACTTAGCCTTCAATGCCGATCTGGAGAACGAACCAGTAGCAGGGTATGCGTTGAAGAAGGTACCAATCAAGTTGTTGACACCAATAGCAATCAACTCCTGGTCAGGAACAACCTTGTAGTCGTTGACTCTACCAAAAGACTTCGAGATGGCAATGTGCTCCAACAACAAGATGATCGTCGATACAGGAAGCTCCGACGCCATGGCACCAAGAATTCCATCTGGAACTGTCATCACACCCACGTGTTTCAAGCCCGAGGGAACCGTGCCCAAGGTTTGGATGTTGCTCTTGAACTTCGACTTTTCGCCAGTCCATTTTTTCTGTTGCGGGTGAACAATGCCCCAGGAAATGGCGGTGGCCACAACAATGATGATAGCATTTCTCAACTGCGCAAAGTAAAAAAACCACATTTTTCTTCTGGGATATCTCTTTCCAAGGTAGTCGCACGAGAACTTCCACACGTACAAGATGAAGAGTGGCACGAGCCCAAAAGCCGCGTTCACGTTGGTATACTTCAATTTCTTCAACGTGGCAATGACAGTGTGCGAGGAAGAAATCTTAGAGTTTACTTTGGAATTGTAGCCCAACAATGCTGGCACCTGTCCAGTGATAATGTTGAATGCAGATCCCGACATGAAACCCATAACGGCAGGCATGGAAATGAACTCGAGAATGAAACCTAATCTCAAAATACCAATTCCAGCAGCGATACCACCACAAATCAACGACAAGAAAGTGGCGATTTCTGGAGCTGAATATTGGTCACCAAATTTCTTTTGCACGGTGGCAACAACTTTGCCGACCTGCAATGACATCACAGCCACGGGGCCAATGGAAACATCCTTGGATGTAGCGAAGAAAGAATAGATAAATACACCGACGAAAGAGGAGTAGAGACCATACTCAGCACTCAAGCCGGCCAACCCAGCATATGACATCGACTGAGGAACCAACACAACACCGACAGTAATACCGGCGACCAAATCACTGTAAAGCCATTTTCCATTATAATGCAAAATCCATTTCGCGATCGGGAAAAGCGAAACCAAATAGTCAGTGAGCTTGCCTACTGGATTAGAGAAAACCTCCTTTCCGTAATCGATCACGGTGGGCTCCTTTTCGTCATATTCAGGAACAGGCACATTGCGATTATCAAGATTAAGAGGTTGATGGTCTCTCTGGAATTCGTGGCTCCGGACCCTTTCCTCTCTAATAGAATCATATTCTTGAGGGTGAGCGATCTCTGAAACAGTAGACGTCGTCGGACCTAGATCAAGGACCATTGTGAAGTTATGTGGAAAAAAATGGAACTAAGTAGTATCGATCAAAATGATAAAATGATGGGAAACCTGCTCTTTAAGTATCGGTTAAAATTTCCAGGGCGTACGGTTATGCAAGATCTGAAAGACTATACAAAAGGCGACGTAAGATAAGAAAATGAAAATTCGTGAAAAATTTCTTGGTACACATCAGAGGGCAACTGTGGTGTTTTTCTAGTACTGTGGAAAATTGCGTATTACAAATTAGCATCCACAGTTTTGCCGACTCACGTGACCCAACAGCTGCAAGGTTTCCGGACCCTGAAAATGCCGAGGAGGCCAAGAAAGCCAGCATGACTACCGATATCAATAAAACGCGAGTTTTTTTTCACGAAATTTTGTTCATTACGTCAATTTTGATGATGTTTTCACAACCAAGCTGCCGAAAGATCTACCCCCTTAGTCGCCTCACCTGCTGAATTAGTTGCGAAATATTCGCAACAGTCACGTGAGCTGGTGTAATCGCTTCAGAAAAAAAAAAGAAATGTGCGCAATCTTGCATGGGACGGGAGTGTCTGACCAAATACTTATTATATGCAATCTCTTCGGAAGGCGAAAGTTTATTTGACTAGAGTGCAATGAATGACAATGAATTTAAGTGGCAAAATAATTTATTCTGTATAAATTCTTACAAAGAAAGATCTTCCTGAGTTGATCTTGTTTATTGAATATTCAGCGGCTCCCAAAAGGTTGCTGCCGAAATGGTCTTATCGAAACAGCAATCCATGCACTAGGGATTATTTGTGTCTACTCTCGCGTAAAAATTAATTACATTCGCCCCCTAATTTTCACAACTCCGTGTGCCACACCTCCAGCCGCATGCTAATTAAAACTTCTTCTGGCGTCAGAATTCGTGTGCTTCTTGTTTCTGCATGTACTTATCGGTGTCTCCGTAAAGCTCGTGTGACTTTCGTACCTTGACACATTCAAAACTTCAAGGGTTTTGGGGTGAATTTCTTGGTGAGTCGCTAGTTTCGCTTTTTCTTCTTGGTGAATCAGTTTAGGCGTTTGCCAAGGGCGCAAGCTCAATCACGTAATCAATCAAATTATCTTGGCGAATCTTCTCCCTCGCCTCGAATGGTATGCACTCCTTCTCGCAGTCGCTTCCCACGTGTAGATCGGATGGGGCGTCAATCTTTTCTTAACAACGGCATGCGAGAGCGAGAAAATGAATTGAAAATTTAAAAGTCAACTTTTTATCGTCCAAGTAAATGTGCACATAGAGCTGGTGTTGAATTTTGTTCGAGGCAAGAACAGCTCACGCGAGCGCCTCGGCATTATGTCAAAAATTCTCTCGTAGCTCGTGGGATATAGACGAAATGAAGTGTCTCATTTAGACCCTCATTGAAGAGATGGTACATCATTTCTTGTTCGTGAAAGTCGAAGAGCCAGAGAAGCTCCACCATCAGCCTGATTATGTGATCTACACGGGATAAAAGCTGTAAAATTTTTAGTTCACTATTTCATTTATTATTTTCATATTCGTAATCGTGCTGCCGCACCGGACGATCATCCAGCCTTCACTTAGGCGCTGGCCTCGACCTCGTCCACAAGTCTTCTGTACTCCTGCTGCTTGTAACACTGCTCAAGGAAAATCTTGTACTTGGCAGCCAATAATTTGCGGTCAGGGTGGCTCTCGGCACTGGGCAAGATCGCTCTGCCAGGGCCAGTTAGCTTCTCCATTGTCTGCCACAACTTGTCTCCCTGGTGTGCAGGCTTCTTGTCCTTCTTGGCTGCCGTGGCGCTGGTCAATGGCTTGATGTTCAATGACTTCAACTTCGCAGACATGTCTTTCTGAACCGTCTGAGAGGTGTTCAGCTTCAGGCCAAACGACAAAGTCTCCTCGTCCTCCGACTCAGACTCGGCAGCCGCCTTTGGAGCGGGAGCAGCCGTCTGACTGAAATAGTCCTGCTCGGCAGGTACTTCGCCAACTGGGGTCATACCGAACTGTGGCTGGCTGTGGTGGCCAGCATAGGCGAAGGCCTGCACATTGGTCGACGATGCAGTGGCCGAAGGGGCAGTGTATGGGGAGTGAGGAGGCAGGTGCGTCTTGCCGTGGCTCATGGAGTTCAAGTCAGTTTGAGATTTCAAGAATGAAGTTCTCTTGCTGCGTCCCTTGGTGTTAATGTGCTCTGCAACCAACTGCTCGGCTGCAACGGCACCCAACAAGGCGGAGCCGAAGACAACGGCAGCGTCAATGTAACGAGGAACCACAACTGGCAATCCAGTGCAGTCGGCAAGCAAGCGCATCAACAAACCGTTACGGCACTGGCCTCCACTCATGTACACCACCTTGATCTTGTGGCCACCCTTCTCCATCTCCTCGACGATTTGACGGGTTTGCTGCGCGATAAACTCACAGGCGCCGAAGTACTGCAACGCCAAGTCTTTGACCGACGAGTCCATCGACTGGCCGATGATCGATGCTCTCATCTTTGGGTCGGCGATGGGCGATCTGTTTCCGTGGAAGTCGCCATAGAAGAAAATGTGCTTAGCCAATGCAACTACAGACCGTGCGCCGTGCTCGGAAACCATGTTCTCCAAGACCATGTTCAAGTAGTCGAACTTCAGCAAGTTGGACGCCTCAGCTAATTGCACCAACTCACCGTGAGATGGATGAATCGAAAGCACGTGGGCCAAGAGTGCACCTGTACAGGATTGACCACCCTCGGCCAACCAGTAGCCAGGACCGAAAACCTCTCTGTATGGACCCCAAACACCCTGAACGAAGCATGGCTGCTCGCTCATGGCGATGTGGCACGTGGAAGTACCAGCAACTGCAGCCAAACGGCCGCATCCGGAGCTCATCGAACCATCGGTTTCTTCGGACAATTCGGGATAGTTAGGAAGGTCGACTTTTCCGGCAACAGTACCGATCCATCCTGCGTATGCGTCGATGACACCGCTACCGACCACACACTCGGTGGTCAAGCCCAAGTCTTCGGCAGATTGCGGGGTAAGTTTGCCAACGATGTCTCCAGCACTCAACCAGGTACCGGTTTTGCCTGGAATACCACCCAACTTGCGGAAATCGTCCTCAACCAATTCAGGCAAGTCGACTTGCTGCAAAAACTCGCGAGACCAGCCTTCGGTCGATCCGTCGACGCCGATCGGCACCAAACCTTGCTTACATACAGTAGAGTTGAACGAACGCGCCTCGGAGCCGGTGGCTTTGTGCGTCAAGTAGTCGGGCAAGTCGTAGAATTTCAAGTCATCTAAGCCATTGGGTCTGTTGTGCTTCAACCACTTAATCTTAGGCAACTCCATTTCAATGGACATCTGGCCACCGACGTACTTCAATGCCTTATCACCTGTGGCGTTAATAACGTCAGTCTCCTCTTCGGCACGATGGTCCATCCACAAAACGATGTTTTCCTTGCTGTCGGCGAAATCTGGACCCACGCCAGCTGGCTGGTCTGTAGACTCGGAAACAGCGACCAAGGAACACGTGGCATCGAAACCAATACCGAAAACATCAGCAGGGTCCACGCCAGAGTCTCTCAAACACGACTTCACACAGTACGAGATGGAGTTCCAGATCTCGGTGGAGTTCTGCGTAATGTGGTTTGGCTTAATCTGGTGTCTGGTAATTGGTCTTTCGGCCAATCCCAAAATTACACCGTTCGTGTCGATGACACATGCTCTCGCTGAGCCAGTTCCCACATCTACACCGACAAAGTAAACGTCGGGCTGTGGTGGGTTGGCCAATTGGTGAGCGTTAAAGAACGACGATTTGCGGGATTTCAAGTTAGTGTGTGATTTATTAAGCGACATTGCTAGTCAATTGTATAAGTATTGTATTTGTGAGGGTGAAAAAAGATCAATTCTAGTCAAGTTTGCAAATGCTCGCTCAATTGGAAATGTTCTATGCTTTTGGGGGTGTCATGGCGTGGGCGGGGAAATCTGTTCTTATAACTCGAGGATTTCGGTCTGCCACTAGTCTAGGCGCTGGGGCCGATTGCTGCGCCGTGTGCCGGACGCGGGGCAGCTGACGTAGTGCGCTGAGGGTACCCGTTTCACCCGGTCAGGGCCCTTCCATTGCAAAAGTCAATTGATAATATGCTGATGTTTTTTTTTTGAGACTTAATTGAGACTCACCTTAAATTTTGTATAATCTATTTCTTATTTTCGGACGACAATTGATGCGGCAACAAAATGGCGGGGTCGATATCTTGCTGCGCTGAGCTGAGGTTTTATCGTATTATGCAGTATTCTCGCTTGTGGAGTGAGCGCGATGCTCGCATCAATGACCATTGCTGCTGCCAGATTTCATCATCCTGCTTTGGCCCCAGCCAATACCGTTGGGCTCGTGAATTCTTAGCATGTTTCACTATTTCTGATGTTTTGTGTAGGATTATTAAATGAATAACAAAGTACGACAATGAAAACGATTACCTATTCCAAATTGGATAAGAAGTCAACTATTAAGTGCTCGGACAGATCAGGAAATGTGGCCACGAGTCTGACGTCGGTTTTGCCGAAAGTTCTTCCATCGGTGATCGACTTGTCCGCTCAAAAAGCCATTCGCAACCATATTGCTTATCTTACATAGCAAAGTATTTAAAAGCTAATTCAGAGGATTGAGAAGTGCCATAAACCTAGACCTTTCTTTGTTGTCAATGATCTTCAAAATTGCATTTGGGTAATTTTGTATTGTTAGGGCGGAGCAACAAAGGGTTGGTGAAATATAAGTTAGAATTGGTTCTCTTCGTGTCAAGTCACTATTTTATTGGTTTTTCAAAAATCATCCATCATAAATTTGACGATATGCACGTAATCAACATAAAATCGAAGCGAAATTTTACACGTGATATAATTTCTTTTTCCTTTTCATGTTCTAAGCTTTTGCTCATATAAGAATATGAGTCCATTTCTTCAACACAACGCGCGTCGCCAGATTGCGACCAGCCGGACCCTCACGCGGGTGCGCGAGCAACCCTCCCCTCTCAGATTAATCGACCCACTCGGACATGGCACTATTTCGTAGAAATTCGCATCTGCTTCATCTAATGCTCAAAAGATTCACACTCTAATCCGCAAATCTCTCAAAATCTCTAAATTTTTGTAAAGCCCCTTGAATTCTCAACTCATCCCTTTGGTTCTTAAATTTGAGCTTTTCAGCCTGAAGCGCGCTCCGGGCCAGGCCGGCTCCTATTCAACTACGTCATTTGACTGTACGTTGCGCCCGCACATTGTCTTTCAACTTTCGAAAAAAAAAAACCTTCCCATTTCTACTATACAATAATATACAACGATGATATGCAATTTACTGGTTTTTCGCAGCCAGGTACTTCAGCACGACATCGACCAAAAAATCAAACTGCTCCGTCTTCTCTACGGCGGCCCGCACGTGTGACGCTGCTATTCTGCGCATACCAGCGCCTTTCGTCTCGATGATGGCCGCCTCCACCAAATTGGCCATGAAGATTTCAAGCGCACGGCCCACCACTACCGGCGTGGCCTGTGCAACCTTGCCAATATCTTCGTCAGATTGCATGATTTTCTTGATCCGGGCCGCCGGGAAATGCGTCTTGATGCGATCGTAGGATGTCAAAATCGTGTCCTGGCTAACCGCTGGAGCGTCTCCCGAAGAAGCGGATCCATTTTCGTGTTTAAGTTCACTTTCGTCTACGTAATCTTCATCTTCATCTTTCTTTATCGCTCCATTTCTTCCAGATGCCTGGAGTATTGGCACGTATGTGGGTTTTGTCTCCTCGGGGGGATTAATGAGGGAATTGATATCGGCCATTTGTGTAGCTCAAGCGTGGGTGTGCATAGATCGGGCCATCCCGCGCGGAAACACTTGGGCTTTATATAACTTGTGCTTTTGCGCCCGGCATCGAGAAAAGCGTCGCGTCGCCACGCTCGATGCAGGCAAACGGCCCCAGTGTCCTTTTCTGATATTTGTCCGCATGACCAGGGCCAGTGTTTGATTTTTTAGGATTCGATCGATCTGTAAGTTTTGTCAAGTTTATTCGAAATTAAAAAGATGTATTTGAGAAGTGAAATTGCCTGCAAATATACCCCCTTGTTACATTGTCGCAAAATAGGGGCGGGGGCTCACGGTGCGTATGAGTTTCTCTTTTTCTCAAGATGAGCTGGGCCAGCCAGATGCACTCTCGCGCGGCGTCATGAAAGCATGAGGAAGTGCCGTTCTTGAAATCCAAACATTGACTGTCTTCAAAACAAAAAGAGACAACAAATTTAAAAAGCCACAATTTCGAGTAGCTGTGAAAATTGGTTTATTCTCTGGTTCGTGCAGGCGACCATCTCTTGTATATGACCTCGGTGATTCTGTATTGCTGAAATAAGGCCCGATACCTGTCGGTTTGGTCGGGGATACTGTTCACAAAGTCAAACGCCAACTTGGAAGGTATATCCACGTAAACCAACACCAATGTCTTTTTGACGCCGCTCACCACTCTTGCCACTGCCATAAAATCCTCCCATGTCGTCCACTCCTCGTCATTGTTGGGAATCACCAAAATGGCGAACTCCGCATGCAGAAATGGTGGGCCTCTTTTGTAGAGTAGCATGTCACACCCAAACTTAATACCACTACGTACACACCAGCCCAAACTCCGGAAATGATGGTATACGGCATACTCTAGAAGAAATCTGTTATCGGGTTCCAAAGTTGGACCGGTGCAGAGGTGAAACACCTTTTCTAGCAGAAGTTTTTCTGAATCCTTGAACACCTCAACCACATCGAGGGCGAAATGTAGGAAAAAAAGCTCGATCTTTTGCAATTGTAATGACTCAATATTCTGCTTGAGCATGTTCGTCTCGGGATCAATGAGTGCCAAATCCTCATCTCTCATCTGCACCTCATTTGTTTCATCCGGCTCGTTGGTTTCCATGTCGATACCACCGATATTGGGTTTTGTGCCCTTCATGATTTCCATTTCCTGCGTCACTTTCTCCCATTCTGCCTTCTCTTCGGCCGTCAAAGCTCGCTTTCGTTCCAATGCCTCAAAGCCTTGCGACTTGCTCCGTAGCGCTTTGAAAGCTTTTCTATCTTGTCTTCTGACCTGCGTTACATCTTCATTTGTCAATCCTGAAGTATCAGCGCCATCGAGATTGAGCCTACGTTGAACCCGTAATTCCCACGATGGATCTGATCTGGACAAGGTACCTTTTCCGAAAAAGCCTTGCAGCCAAAGCCGATTCATGCCTTCTTTATCATTAACGTAAAACACAGGATTCCGGCCGATGTCCACTACTTCCACCCGTGTTTTCGGATCGAGAAGGTAGGCGGGGGTACGGAGATAGATATTGGCGATTTGGTACAATAAATAAGCCCACGATACCGGGTTGTGGAGGGTGACTGGCGGAAGTTTCCCATACTTATCTACCGAGAGCGTGAGAGGAAGGGGTTTACTGTAAATGGCATATTTGGACCTTCCCTTACGCTTTTCCATGATTTCTTGGGTCGGTATTGTAGGAGAAAAAACTTTCCAGATAAAATCAAATGACAAAAGCGATCGGGGAAATGACTAATACGATTAAAAAAAAAGAATCTCAATGATTAGACGAGTCTTGAATTGTTAGTTGAAATCCCAATAAACAAATGTTGAGAGTGGGTTGTTTCAATTCAGATACCGTTGTAGTCTATTTTGTGCCTTACACTGACGTGAATCTTCAAGCAACAAAGTAATCAAATATCATCCCGAAACATCTCCATAGCTGAGATAAACATACATTTATGGTATGAGCGCCAAATAATTTTTTCTTTATGAAGAAAAGAACAGGGAAGAAATCGAGGACTTTACTGGTTTTTCATCACGGGTGCCGGCGCGCTTTCGCTGCACGGGCGGGTAACCATTACATTAGGGTTGGAAAAAAATCGCAGAGGGAAATAAATTGAAAAAAAATCACGTGCCGGTCCCAGGAATCGAACTTGGGTCTATTCGGCCACAACGAACTGTACTAACCACTATACTAGACCGGCAGATAAGATGTGCGAAAATAATCTAGGAATCCTCATATTCTATTAAGTGAAGTTTTCTTTTCTTGCATAACGAGATGTGATTCGATGAGAAATGCATCGAAAAAACAGAAAAAATAAAGATGAGATAGAAACTATAAAGATGAATTGTTCTTGAAACGTCTGCTACGGCAGATTAAAAAGGAACTAAAGGCAACACCCCCGATGGGCCTATGACACGCTAATTCGAGAACAAAAACAGAGGCGTATCATGCTGGGCTATTTTTGCTGAGGTTCAGCGTGAGATAGCTCGTGGTTGGACACTTGGTATTGTCTCTGGGGCCGGCTAGACTCGTAGCCAGGCATGATTAAAGGTTTTATGTGTAATTTATTATATAGTTTTGCTAATGGAAGGTAGAAATACTGGCCAAAAGCGTCCTTTAATCTGATGCATTAAACAAAAAAAAAAAAAAAAAAAGAACTGTCCCTGATACGTGTAGTTTTGCTAATGGAAGGTAGAAATACCGGCCAAAAGCGTCCTTTAATCCGATGCATCTACCAAAAAAAAAAAAAAAAGTGTATCATCACTCCCTGGCATGATTAGAGGATATATGTTGTAGATTATTATATCAATTTGCAGATGGGGGATAGAAGTTCCCGTATGACGCGCCTTTCAATTTGATGCATAAGCCATTAAGAAGTAGCTCTCAAATTGTTATCAAAGAACCAACAATCAAATAGAGATATTCTCACGATGGGAGTTCGTTCTTGCTTCGATCTTAAAAATGCGGAAATTTTGAGAATACAGATGTAGTCGTTTAAAATAATCCAACGGCAGCCCCCATACATAATACAAGCACCAGGAATAAATACCACTGAGATTTAACCTCAAATTGAACACGAGTAAAGAATATTTTGATCAATGATGTGGAGTCTTTTCGTGACGTTTTTATCAATTTATTTCACTGCTTTCTTTAATATACCTACAAAACGTTCGGTTTTTTTGTTTAGCCACAATATTTTCTCATGGAACCCGATTAATTATTCCTGTATCTTCATCAGCAAATAGCCCCCACGGTTTTCGTTCCGAAGTGTGGATTCTGGACAGATCCAAGAGAAGGATATCCTGGGTAAAACTCACCCTGCGATACACAATTAAATGAGGCCCATGTTTTTGAGATGAGCTTTTTTGAGATCATCTTTCACGTATTCCTGAAAAACACCCACCAATTCCTCAATGGTCAGTCCGCTCGAGATGGAGTCGTTGACGATTCCGTTAACACTTACAGTGGGTGTCACGTGGACACCTACATTTCTCAAGTATCTCGTAAAATACTTGATATCAACAGTGGCACCATTTCCAGAATTAGAGGCCTTCTCAGGGTCTTGTTCGCTTTTGATGTTCAATCTGTCGAAGATATCCTTGGGGTCAAACAAGAGTCCAATATCGACCTGAGTGACATCATAAATCAATTTATAGATCTCATTTCTTCCCAAATTTACCGTAGCAGAATCATAGAATTTCTCTTTATGCTTGAAAAGGGACTCACTGACTGCCCAGAACATCTCGTTGGAGGTGTTTTCGTCTTCATCCCGTAACAATTGTGCCACTACTAGAGCGTACTCGTGAAGAAGCACCGAGTTAGGGTGCCATGGTTGAACGACGTTTACGAATACAAATTGGAAAGAGCCCGGGTAGCTGGCTTCCAACATGGGCGCCAATTTCTGAATCTTAAAGAACAACTTGGCCGAGAATGGACAATTGTAGTCTAGGTAAAGATTCACCACATTGGGAGCTCTGATTCTGGGCTTTGCCGGGTTGAAAAAATAGTGAGACAATGAGTATTTGGGAGAAATCATGGCAATGTTTGTGATTGGGGTAAGGAGGAATTGGTGATGGTTATGATTGTACAGCTAGCAATGGTGAGTCTTTTGTGCGGGGGGAGGTGCGCACTCGATTGCGCCTGATCCTTACAGTGGCTCATTTTGCCGCTTTTCGTCAAATATATTGTATCTGCATTAAATAAAAGGGGTTGGAATGGGAAGATTTCAATTGTCGAATTTTATTCTTTACCCAATCTAATAAGCTTTTCACAGATACTGCCACCGGTCTCGTGGCGAACCCGCTTCATCCCTGAAAACTGTGGCTGCGAAATATGGAGTCACGTTTTTTTATTCGAACTCTGTCGCGCCGTTTTGGGGTTTCCAGCTTGAAATAGCAAAACATTCACAAATCACTAAAGAGGCTGCTTGTCATTCGCCGACTTCGAGATAATTAGTATCTTGAATCTCTCGTTAACTTCTCGAATTAGGCCTATTGGATTTTGATGCTAAACTTTGCATGATGCAATTGAAAGCTCATATCTTATCTTCCTTTACCACTCTTTCTGTTTCGACTATCCAAATTAATTGTCTCTGTAACAGGAGATTTCCAAAAGGCTCATTTCTCGAAAATATAATTCACGGGAACACATATGGTTGCACTAAAGATCGTCATACCACTCGCGAAATTCCCGAGACAAAACGACTCATCGTATAATGAAAGCAGTTGTTTTGGCTAAGAAATTATTTCTTGCGAATTAAAACCTTCATCTTGTTATATATGCATATAAGAGAGGTCATATATGCGCGTGTATCACTCGCAAATGAAGGATGAGAGGAAGTTCTTGCATGAAGCCTTAGACAAATTATATGGGATGTGAAATCCGAAGCATAAGCATAGATGTTTTGTGGTTAGGCTTTTAGTAATTTATGGCCAGAAAACTTCTTCACGCGTGGAGCGGCCAAAACGTGGCATGCTTCGCTCGTCACTGACATGTCTCTTACTAACACCAAGCCTTTAGCAGAAATGAGATTTCGATACCCTCAAATGATAAAGAGAACTGTTTTTCCCATTTGCCTATTTATAAGAAAAACAATATATCTGTACTTTACAGATGAAAAGAAGTGTTTCTTAACTCATTAACCTTGGAGGCCTCACTATAGAGATATATCGTTTAAGATGCGAGGATGCCGTTCTCATCATCTGTGCTTGTATCCCAACCCATCTGAGGAACTTGCTAGTATCCGGCAAAAATGAAAACATTTAAGCCAAAGTAATCTGCATTCTTTTCTTACAAAGGTGAAATGCTTTGTTTGAGAAGTGATATACGATACGATTTTGAAGAAAACAGACGTTTGCAACCATCTTATCTGGTTCTAGATGGGCTAAATTACCACATTGAGAATCATGGAATTCCCTATATAAGAAGACACATCATTGATACTAAGGAAGCCAGCATAGCTCACGAAATTGAGATCTCAAACTACAAATTGATTGTATGAACATGAAAAATGCAGGTAAGAAAGCCAATACTCAGGCGAGAAAGAATGCGCAGAATAAAGACGATTCCGGAAGCCGAAAGAAACTTAGAAGTATGCGGGCGCTTCTTCATTTTTGTGTTCGGAAATCGATACATGCAGAAATGAAAATTTATCAAGTGAAAGTGTCATATGAATGCAGCATAACTCTGCGTCTCGAGGAGTGCAGACAGCGTCAACGTGCATCAAAAATTCCGGTTAAATAAAGGCGCGAACGTGCGGCGTTTACGAATCTGAAATTGTCAGATCTGTATTTATAGAGATTCCTTTGTGTACATCGGTTCGTTGAATTGAGTGAACCCGGTATTTGATTTATGTCGGAATACCACTTTCGGTCGACCACTGACCTAACTTCATTAGCCCGAGTACTTCAACTTGCCGGAACCGAATGGTCTGGGGAGTTCACTGCGGAAGAATTTGCTCGTAATGTAGCGGAATATATTGCTGATCTGATAAATGGGCAGGGATTTTTCTTTGAGTCAGAGACCGGAGAAATTGTAGCTAGCTGCATGATAACTCAAAATCCGACTTTATTCCGCCAAAAGTCCGACAATGAAGTTCGGAAGATTACTGCAATTCGTCTTGGCTACGTGTTTGTGGCAAAGAGTGTCAGGGGAAAGGGACTAATGAAGCGACTTACCAATCAGACAATTGAAGCTACTGAAACGGAAATTTTGAATAGGGAACGGACGGGATCTGGAAACTCGGAAGTAAACTTATCGCTGCTTCGGGAAAAATATGTATGGTTTCTATACTCGGCGATTGGCTCAGCATATACGAAGTTCGGATTTCAGCAGTTTCCGATTGATGGGTTCGAAATTAGGTCCAACATTAAAGAAATGGAAATTTTCCAGCAAACAGAATCATCCGTCGAATCGTCCAACCGTACGTTAAGGATGCTTGACGGAACAATCCCCGCTGATCGGCAATTGATCATGTGGATCTTGGAACAGGAATCTCTGGCCATAATGTCCAGTTTGAACCATTGCTCAGATTCGGTTTCTCCGCCAGGGCTCAAATATGCCGTACTACCGAATATTTACGAGCTCGACCATAAAGCGGAAAATTTACATCAACTCATGATGAAAATAGGGTCACGCGAACAACAAACATTTGCCAATTATTACGGAGCCATACTTACTAATCAGGTCCTGAAAAAGACTCACTACGTACTATGGGCTGTGCTCAAGGGTCACGATTTTGTGATTATAGCGCTTGGAGAATCTGATCTAGAGCAGAATTCTGACAAAACCAAGGGGGATCGCCAGCAGGACTTTTCCGATCGACAATTGCTCATGGCCACGGCGGCGAAAGTGGTCGGAAAATTAACAATGGCCTCGAACTCCGAAAGTAGCACCATTTATATCGCCACGAACGATTGCTTGCGCGGGCATCCCAGACTGGATGTGCACGAATTTCTTGCTCAATTCGGGGCCAAGGCTTATACCCTGCGCGATCCAGGAACAGGGGAACAAGGTTTTGTACAGTTTCATGAAAGTTTTTCTGATCTCGCATACTTGCCGATGTTACGGGGGTTTGGCGATCCCACCGGCGACTGTGAGCTAGAATGGCTCGCTAATGGTCTTATAACATTTTGATGAAGCCAATAACGACCAAATAATTGACACGCAGACCTCTGCGGTGATTACGAACGGAAAATGAATAATTTAGAATAATCTTTAAGTCAGGAGTTATGAGGAGTGAGGAATGTGGAACGGTAGTGTGGTTTGCAAGCAACTTGAAAAGTTGCAAACAATCTAGTCAAAACATGTTGAATGCACATAGATTATAGAAGAGAACAATTACTCAGAACGCATACGATTATATTATGAGGTTCTGAAAGAACTGTACACTACTTGAATGAACGAAAATCTCAAAATATGGGTGAGAGCGTAGTTGGCGTTTGTCGGTGATTTCATTCAAAATTGCGACAAAGGTCTACGATGCAGCTTGTGACCATAAAGATTTCATTTTGTTAGTAATTTTCGCTATGAAGGTAAGAGAAGCTAGAGTCTTCCAACTCGTCGGTGTCCTCTTCTGCGATTTGCTCGATAGATATTTTTGCCTTATTAGAGAATGGATGAGTTGGGGAATGTATCTGCGCCTGCGAAGATATCCCGCTTGTTTGAGTGAGCGACGGTGACGTAATGGAGCTGTTCATGCGAGTTTCCTGAGAACTGTTTATGACAAGCTGAGAGTTAAACGGAACCCTTCTTTCAATGCTTCTAACCGACTGGGACGAATTTGGAACTTGGATACTTATTTCAGTCTCGTAGGATGTCAGATTTCCAGTTTGGGAGGTAATTGATGGTTGAAAGTTTTGGAGAGGTTCTGCAACCTGTGTGCTTGTATTGTCCTGGATTTGATAGGGCGCGACCGAATTATCTCTTGATGATCCCAGTGACACGCAAATAACTTCAATTGGGGTTTGGTTATGAATGGACGGGCTGAAAGCGATTGAAGATTGAGGCGGCGAGGATGAGTACAAAGGAAGTGCCCGATTAGCTAATTTCTTTTCGACGGAGATATCAACAGACTGTGTCGGCAAGATTCCTGATAATGGTTTCTGTGTTGGCAAGATTGTCTTGGTCGATGAGAACGAGATGTGTCCGTTTTGATCGGAGAAGCTTTCTGGAACCGAATCAATGTCCTTACCTGAATCCACTACGAGTTCTCTTGACGAAGAAACATCCCTAGCGTGGCTCTCTGTCCCATAGTCAAAAAGACCTTTTTTTCTCATTTCTCGTCTGAGCTTTCGCAGGGTTCCAGCTTTGCGCTTGGCGGATCGTTTCATTTTTCTTAATCTCTTTGCATCCATCTGTGTGGAAGGAGCGAGAAAGGACTCATCTAGAATGGGTGATTCCAATTCTATAGGTAGATGTTTCACTCGATTAACTGGCGATTCCAGAGTCCTTGAACTTTCATTCGGTAACGTTTCTTCTCCATTTATTAATGTTGCTTCCGTCGCGCCTTGACTGATATTCCCTGACCTCTGAGAGCCCTCAAACAGCTCATCATTCTGTGCATCGAAATCGACTTGAATATTCTCGAAAACACTTTGACGACTTTCGGGTTCATCTCTTTTATTAGATGAGTCGCTATCATTTGATAACTGAGTGGTGCTTATACCTCCCATGGGATTGAAATCCAAATTTGTGGTCTTCTCGATGATTGCATCATCATTTGACTTTCGAAAACTCTTGCTATACACGAAAGAGCTGGGGCTTACCAGTAAGCCTCTTTCTGGTTGCGTTTTGGGGGTTCCGAAAACCTCCGGGTGATCAGCTAACACTTGTCTCGCAGCTTTGGTGCAGTCAATATTGATTTTCCCGCTTTCAGCAATATTTGTCGTCATTTCTAGCCAGTGCGCGAGCTCAGCCCCTGTATCGACAGATGGTGGACGAAACCCCTTGGTCTCGAGAATGTTTGCCAAATTTGCCTCGTACTCGTGAAATGCTGTACTTTTGGGCCACACATACTCCGCCTCGGGAACGTTGTGAAAAAGGTTTGACCCTAGCAGTATATTTTTCGTATGTGTCGTCTCCTCTGAAGACGTTGACTCGCGTGAAGATTCCATTGGAAGTTTTGTGGTTTCCTGTAAACCTTCTTCTTCGGCCTCAAGAGACCGTTTCACACTTTTAAGATCCGGAACTAAATGCGCAGATTTTACCTCATTTTGTTGTGAATCCACATAATCCTCAGAGTCCGAGGACGGAGCAAGAATTCGACGTTTCTTATTCAGCTCAATTACGCGAACTCGTTTGGCCGGAACAGGTCTTTTCCAAGGCGTGGGTTTTTTAGTTTCAAGTTTTCCTGACAAAGGCTTTGAAGTATCACGAGAATTTGGAGTTCCACTTTTGGAAATAAGGCACGAATTCAGACTTCTGGTTAGTCGATGAGTTTCACCTGTAATCTCAATTTCAGAGCTAGGACCACCCTCATCTATTGTACAAGACAAGGATATTTGTGGTTTTTTCAAGTTACTACCAGAGTTTCCTGAGTCACCCCTTTCTTTTCTTGGACTTTCTCGCAGGTCAAAATATGTAGGCAGAGATGGAAGGTCCGTTTCGATTTGCAGACGTGACTGCGACACCTCCATCGCATATTTTTCTCCAAGAGAAAGATTTGACTTTTCATGAATTTTGCCAAAATCTTCTTTTTCACTGGAAATTCCACTGAAAAGACCGTTCAAGCTGATTTTCAGGCGGAATCCATCATTTTTCAGGCTCTTCTCAACTGCTGTACCATCGTTATCATCTCGCTCAAAACTGGCCCCATTAAAGTCATTTATGTCTGAACTATCAGCAATTTTATCCTCTTGATTAGACTGATTACTCAGCGAAAATGGACTTGACAATTGGCCGAAAAACTTCTGGATCGTCACTCCCCACAGTGTACCGGCGTGTGGGCCGGATGCGGGGGAACCGTTGGCCATGGGTTCCAGCACGTGACTTGTGACTTTATAAGGAAATTCACTAGATTGAGATTTGCAGAGCTTGAAATTTGAAAAAGAAAGAGTTTTAGATCTGAATTGCGTATTCTGGAAGGATATATTTGTGGAGCAGGGCCGTTTCAGGGAAAAAACGGTTACCTAGACGCGCGTGCGGCTGTAGCTGCGCGACACGGAATTTAGAACATAAACGCGGCAAACATCGGCAAACAATTCCTATCTTTTAAAAAGTAAAAAGAATTGCATTCTATGTCAACGAACTTTGATTTTATGTATTTGATCTCAGTATTTATCAATATTAGATCAACTACAGTGCAACCCAGATCTTAAATGAGCGACGATCTTTCGAGTCGTAATGGCCGTCTCTTCTCTATGCTCACACCAACGTCTCACGATATCACATTCCTTCCTCCGGGAGTTGCCATCGCGAAACGAGTTGTGCCACTTTTTAAATTTTCTTTCCAATTTCACGGCGGCGATACCCATTCTTTTCTCCTATATCCTCTTTTCATTCCATGCCGTAGCGTTGGACTCTATCCCGACAAAATCACCACCTTGCACTTGTCATAGAGTACTTCCTGAAACTTGTCATCATCATCGATCTCGAGCGTAAACAATTGTTCTCGCTGCTCGGGATTGAGAATGTCGGTGACAATATTGTGCGAGTCCATGAACTCATCGTAGTCTGTCTTTAAGAAGAGGAACACATTATCTTCATTCTCGCCGTCGGCAGAGTCAAGACTTAGACGTTTCTGCAACTTCGCCTTTAGGTCCTGGAGTCGTAATGTCATGGGCAACAAAAGCACGAAGATATCGTCCTCGTAGTAGAATTTCACCTTGACCTTCCCCTGTTTCTCCGACACTGCACTGGCCATGGTGTTATTATTGCTGGTTCCCTGGCCGTAAATGTTTTGAGTCTGAGGTCCGGTCAGATTATTGAGGAGATTCGACGATGAAACTGACCCCGAGCGCTGCGTTTGCGAATCGACCGAGGGAGTTACTGAAGTTCGCTGGTTGTTCAACTGCAGCAACGAGTACTGTGAAAGACGGTCCTGTTGGTAGTTCAGCTGGCGCATGACTGGCCGCAGAGACCGTGCGTCGGAGCGCGTTTCCACTTCCTTGTCGAAACCATTATCGAGGATCTCAAAGAGGCCCAATACTTCCTCGGAGCGCGAGATGTGCAGCGGCAATGCAACCAAGTTGCGTAGGTAATAGTCTAGCTTCTCTCGCCGTAACTTGGAGATCGAGTCGTTGACGTTGATAAGCGGGCCTGGGATCAGCGGAATTATGCGGCGCAGGTTCTCGATCTTGCCTGCCTCGTAAGGGAAAAGTTCGAGGAGTTTGACTTGCAAATCGTAGAAGTCCTGGTAGAAACGATACAAATAACGCGTTTTCCCATTCGAGAGCCGCGCCACTACTAGATACTGATACCGTCCGTGCTCCAAATGGTAAGAGTCAACGGCGGCTTCCAATATGAGCGTACGCGTCGAGCTGAGCGACGAGCGATTCAGAGACGTATTATCTTGCTGGAAATACTGCAGGTTTGCCAGTTGAGCAGGCTGTGGCCCGTTCAGAATGTGTCCGAGCGGGATCGACAGGGCCTCGTACCGCGCGGTCTGATCCTTCCATTGCTCCACCGTAGGGATCTTAAACTTGTCTATCGTGGCGGCAGGATCGGAGTCCGCAGTCAAATCTGCAGCTCCAGCAACAGCGCTGGTCGGACTGGTAATATCTATGATCTTTACGTACAGTACAGGCACGAGCCCCGGCCCACCTAGCCGCGTGATGGGCTTGGCAATGAACCACTCGTATTCATGATGCGCGCATATGATCAAGTTTTCGCCCGCAGTGATATCCAATTCGTCAGCGCGCTCAGCAGTGAAATCAAAGAGCGTCAATGCATATAGCGTCTGGTTCGTCAGTTTGTGGCCGGCCACATGCAGCAACTTGGCATTGAGCGGGTTTCCTTGCTCAACGATCTGGTGTTCGCCACTGTCGCCATGCTTGTTTTTATTGAATACTTCGAAATACAGCATGGGAACCATGCCACGCTGCTGCGTCGCCGGGTTCGTGGCCTCGTACCAGCCGTTGGCCTCGTTGTTCCCCGCCTGGTCCTCGATCACGTGGAAAAAGTCGCCCTTGGAGAATCGAAGCTCGCCTGGTCCTTGTGGCTTGTAGTCATAGAGCGCTCTGATGGCCTTTTCCGGCGATTTTAGCAACGCGCTGAGTTCCTCCAGATTCAACTGGCTCGACGCGACTCGCGAGATCAGGTGTTTCAGCGACCCCAGCGAGTTCGACAGCCGCTTGGATTTGCGGAACGTTTTCATCATTTTTTTAGTAGAATTGAGACCTCTGAGTGATATCGAAAATTAGATGCTGGTGAAGTTGATGACAAGGTTCTGAAGACCCTGAGTTGCGAGATCACACTGCCCCAGTTGCTTTTGTACAGTTCTGGGCCCGCGCGTTTGCAGGAAAAAAGAGTTTTTGAATTGCACGGGAAATGCCGCTATGTATATATATGCAAAAAGTACCCCTATCTACTTGAAGAAAGTTCTGTGGGCGGGATTAGCTGCTTAGTGCTCAGAACTAAAGGTTGTCTCAGACGCCTGTGCTCACTCACGTACCCTACCCAGCCACCAGGAGAAAAAAATACGGCGCCCTCACTGCTAGCATGTTGGTGCACGGGTTTACACTTACGCTCGCAGCGGGGTGGTAGCCCTGTGCTAATGCCGTATCTGTATGTTTTACCTCTCGAGAACTTACCCGCATCTTATTCCTGAAGTTCTTCTCTGATGATATCCAGAAAACTGTCTCGCTTTCCAAATACCGTCTCTTGTGGGTCAATTGACTTTGGCTCATAGGTGAACGGCGCGCACTAAGCCGCGCTCCTCACACATTTTGAGTTTTTGATGCGCGAGCACACAAGTCCAAGTTAGGTTTGCCGCGCGTGCGGCAACGTCCTGCGAGAGCCCGCGTCGGACTTGACCGTACCTGCCGATCATCGATGATTTCATCTCGACACTATGATTGATAGAAGTTTTCAAGTTTTTCAGCCGAATTTTTCGTCACTTTTTTCTAACAGATCAATGTGTGGAGTGACCTGAGATATTATCTCTCCATGTAATGGTCCCGTCCCATCTATCTTTAAGTGTCGCAATCAATCATACTGAGTTTGCGCAATACCGCCTTGCAAAGAGAACTCGTCGAAATTCACAAACTCGTCCTGGGTCTCAAATTGAAAGTCCTCGCCACTGACAGCCTCGCTGTCACTTTCGCCCTCGCTATCGCTCACAGAGTCATACGCGGGCTGTGGCTGGATGTTACGCCGGCGGGGGGTCTTGGCCAATTGTTCTGCTTGCTCACTTTGTCTGTACTTAGCCAAGTAAATCTTGAGTGTCTCTGCATAATGCTTCGAAGCCAAGGGTGAACATGGCCCAAAGAATATCCTCGCCATTGAGTGTTTTCCGTTTTTCAAGTATGCATTTATCAATTGCCTGCGATGTGATAAAGGAGATGTACTCCGAGGCACACTCTTGAACGCATTCCTTTGCTTCTTTCGACAATTTTGCTCTTTCCGGTAGTGCTTTCTTCATGACTCTCGTCACATTTGCAATAGGCAAATAGCGGTCTTGTTCTTTGATCTCGTAATCGCAATTCCTCAACTGTGAGTCCGCGGCGTCCTCGGATTTCATTTGCAAGTGAGGTAACTGATCCGTGTAAAAAGCTGATATTTCGGTCTAACGCCTTTAATAAATGGTTGTGATTGGGTTGCGAATTGTTGTTTAGAAAATCCGTAAATTGGGGTTGCCCCGCAGGGCGCGTGCGCGCTTAAGTAAAGTTGCAAAATGCGAGTCTCGGACCAGATTTTTCTTATGTGCACTCAAAGGCGATCCAAGCATTGGCGTAAGTATTCGCTGTAAATAGCACAGTCCTTTCGCTCCTCCTTCCAATAATCAGTGATCAAAAGGGCATGTTCCAAGGACAATTGGACTTTTTCTTTTTTGAACAATTGGTTGATGGCCCCGAGTGTCTCGGCATTCGGTGCTCCGTAACCCGATCCATTCGCAAGGCGAGCAAAGTGCGCTTGCGTCTTTTTGAAAATCAAAAACTGAACAATAATACCCAATACCAAATTTCTGATATAGTACCAAGACCCAGGGTGCCTAAACAGGCCGATTTTGGGAATATTTAGTTTCGGAACGGAGATAAGTGCGCCGACAAACCATCTCAAAATACGTTTTCTCGCAGCCTCGTAATCTATCACGACACCATCCGGCTCATCGCTACCCTCGGCAGGCTCGATCAAATCACTGAAATCGTCGATTTTAAATTTTTTCTTGAAACTTTCATTATTCTGGAAAAAATTGAGGCCGAATTCCTCTTCGTCTTGACCTAGACCGTTGAGCGCCGCGGCCAGCGAATATATGGAACCTTCCGATGTTGTTCCAAGTGACAGCTCGTGATTTGAAATGCGAATTTCTTCTGAATAGCCCAAAATGTCTTGTTCTGTTTGACTTATTTGAGCTTGCTTCATCACGTCCATCACCGCTTCCATGAGCTCCTCGAACAGAAGGTGATCATGCAAGTACATATACGCGAGGGGCCGCATAAGAATCATTTTCGAAGCAACGATTCTCGTTTTGATGAACATCACCGACTCAGATTGGGCATGATGTAGTAAATCCTCGTCCACCAAATAATCATCTAGGACCTGAATCACCTTCTCTTCATCCTCATTTGCCTTCTTCTTTCGCAGAGCCCTTCTTTTTATGGAAGTGTATACCTGAGAAGGGTCAGTCTCCATCAACACAAAGTTCCTGATAGACGGAGTGAGAGACTCAATGATTGCATTCAATTGGTTCAGGTACTTAATAGTTAGTCTCCATATTTTCTTCTCTAGAAATATTGGATCATTCCACGGAACTGACAGCGAGTAGATTTCGTCGAGCATGCAATTATCCATCTTTCTCACCGCGATTTCCGTGAGAAAGTAGTACCACGTATTTTGGTCATCGTACTTATTGGCGATGCTAATGCTGTCACTAGTATGTTCACTCTCATTAAATGGGTCTGGAATGCCAAAGAATGATGACGGGGGCGAGACATTCGCAATGGGTGATTTGGAAACATGAGGACTAAACTCGACTCTCAATTCACATTCGAGTTTTAAGCAAGTCCAATAAAGACGATTCACGAGGGCATGATCGTAATCAACGTCAGCTAGACGTGGATCCTGAAGACCAGCACGTGCCTCGGCCCTCTCAATGATGAATGCCAAATGGCTACAGGCGGTTGTGATTGCCTCGTGTGCCAACGTGGGATCTAAAATATAGTGGTAGTATTGGGACAACAAGATATGGTATTTCACAGAGAGAATCGTGTATGGCTTTGCGGACCGGGGAAACATCGCCATAAGAATCGACGCATACTGGACGTACAAACCGCTGAAAGTACGGCGGTTGCGTGGAAGAGACTCGTCATTGTTTTGACCCAGTGCCGAAAGCTCTTCTAGGGAGTTCGAGTAGGTGCCGATGTTATTCAAGGAAACAGGCGCAGAGATTACTCCGATGGCACAGATAATTAGAATAATTGGAGCCGACTCACAGAAGTTTCTGTACGCGTTTTGAAGCACTTTCGTATCTTCCACGCTCAGCTTTGTGAGAGCTTCCAAATACGACTTCCCCACTGATTCAGTGCTCTTAAGCAGATAAAACTCACGAAGTAATTCTAGTAGCGAAACATTCTTGTTTGATTTCTTCAAGAGGGTGAAAATCTCAAGCAGTTCGATGAGTTCAACGATATCTAAAAGCGGCACCTTTGTGTGAGAATTTATCAAATAAGCATTGACATGCCAGCTGAAACACTTGTGAAACAAGCGATCTATCTCAGAAAACTTCCCGTCGTCAAAAGAATTTGTTGAAACTGGTAAAACATTCGACTTATCACAGAAAGCGAGAATCCTCCCAATATGTCGGCCAGTTTCGTCGGGGTTAATACCGAGCTGTTTTTGGAGGAAAGGCCATGCAATAACTCCCGTTAGTGACGCATCCCATTTTCTAGATAGAAGTGAGCTTGACGGTTCGGCTCTGCGCTTTTTCCTTGGTCGTAAATGCAGGTTCGGTTCATCGAGATCGTCGTCGTTACTACGGGCCAGAATCTGTTGCATAATCATGTCGATTTTAGACGAAAGTGTATTGTACGCCGCGTCCAGAAGCCAAATTTCGGGATGTGCTCCTTCAACGCTATAGCGACAGTCTGGGATTCCATTTTTGGTACATGAACCGCATCGAGGTCGGAGATTGTCGCACTTGATTTTCTTCTGACGACACTTATCACATGCAGTCGACAGTCGTTTCCTGGTGCCTGTCTTTGCTTTATTTCCAGGCCCCAAGGTAGCCGTTGGCGCCAGTGTAGATACTAGTACTGGACTCGTCCGAGACGTTCGACCAGTAACCTCCTCCTTCACTGACTTTGAATTCGCGCTCACGATACTGGTTCTCTCTACAACAGGACCGGATATACTGTTAGAGAGCTCGCGAGAATGATGACTTCCCAGCGAGTTCAGTATCGTGTCTGATTGGAAGGGAGCGGCCTGCGCCATGTGCACAGGATGGAATTGAGGATGTGAGAGAGGCACACTGCCGCCCGGACTCGTCAAATTATTGATTGTATAAACTTTATCGAGATTAGCAGGATTCACTTGAGACATTATGTTCCCTTGTCCCGGTTGATACATTGTCTGGCTTATATGGTTCATTTGATTCATAGGTGACTGTCCCGGCAGCTGCATCGTCGGTAGGCCTGACATATGCAGAGCGTAAGGAATACCAGCAGCATTCACCTGCTGGTGCATAGCTGAATGTGGAGGCCGCTGTGCTTGGTTTGGTGGGTGCAAATACGGATGTCTGGCATGGGCTTGCGGGCCCGGCGGAATGTGCGAATTGAGCGGGTTGACATGAGGAAAGTTTTGCGGATGATTTGGCGGAATGCCGACATTATGATTGATATGTTGAATGTCTGTTTTAGGCAGTTGGCGCATCTGCGGAAGCAGCGCTGGCGGAGGAATTTGATGATGAGTTTGCTGGAGAGGATTGGCGGGTGAAGGACCGCGAGCCAGCGAGCTCAGCGAGGGCGGCGTGGCATCGATCTTGACGAAGGATGCTGGTCCATTCGGGGGATAGTCTTGTTGCATAATTCTACGAAAAAAAGCGCTTTGATTGAATAAAAAGCCGGGGTGTTTCAGCTGAAAAAAAAGCCCGAACGAACACGCCTATTTGCCCCAAGCCCGCCCGATATCAGGTGGCTGCGCACCACCCAGAAGCGCTCCAGGTGGCCCCCCACGAACGCGAACGCGCTGAGGCCATTGTCATGGTGCGCGCATTTCCCAGCATTAGCGAGAGTCTAAGTTGGTTTCATCGAAAGGAGATTTGCTATGAGTTTTCCGTTTATGGCATCAGCCAAACTCTTTAAATATGGATCCGGATTTTTTCTGAAATGTTCTGGAAATCGTTTATATACTACCGAGATTTAGGCATTGCAGATTGCCGGAATCCACGCGCCCCCACCAGCGGGCTGCACGTCGACCTAAGGAACATGCGGCTTTGCCGAGGCGGTAGTTATCTGTCACGAATGAGGGTGACAACCACGCTAATTCCGCCGCCAAATCCAGAAAATCCATCTTAATCAGTGGGAACTTAAATTAGTGTAACTCCTTTAAATTGGTGATAAAATGTCTACAAAAATCTTATGTTGAAATGAGAAGGGCGAAAAAAGTGGCTTACAGGCTGCGGAGCCCGTTGTAGATCGGCCGAAATCGCGCGCGAGATCTCAGACCGCTTTGGGAACTCATGCCTGCTGTGATTCCGTTCTGCGCCCGCGATCACACGTTACGTCACCCATCCGACTGATATGATTTTGTTCTCCTATGCGCATCGTCATGCTAGGGAAAATTCCGTCCAGGGACAATGCCAAATAAATTCCGCAGCTTCGAGTCTATAGACGAGCTGGAACCGGGAGATGCTTTTCACAAGGTCTTTTTTGCCCCTCGCACGCTTTTGTCCCACGCAGACATGAACGCAAGCCTCGTCGCATTGAGTGTGTGAATTAGGGGTAAGTAAATAGTAAACACTAAAAATCGAAGGGTGAACTTCGGGACCAAAAGTAAGATAAGTTAATGGAAACATTTAAAGCGTTTTATTTTTTCAAAGTCCATCAGAGTATACCACGGGACCGAATTTAAGAGCAGATGCAAGGCGAAGGTGGTAAAAAAGGTCACTTCTGTATTTGGAAAATGAGCTTTCTCGAATTCCGGCCGCTTCCTATCAATTAACAATTTAACGAAAATACGGGATGGGTGATGTCAATAATTCTCAAATGCTGCACCGACCATTTTTACCATAGCGTTTTTTTGCGTCCATTAGACCGGAACGAATCGCGGCATCTAGGTTGACAATCATAGTTATAAATTTTTTGGCGAATCGTCTCCCTGGTAGGGTACTGGTGCAAAATCTTCACCAAAATGCACTATAAAACAGCAGATATTTGTCGTGCTAGCGCCATTGAAAATTCGCCTCCTGGTGGAATCCCTTTTTCTTATAGTCCCGCAGATCTCTGTCGATTTTTTTTGGAGATTATTGTATGGTCGTCCCGCAAATCCCCGAAATACTGCTTGTGGATCCTCAACCTTTGCTGCAGCCGCAGTTTCATACCGGCCGCGTAGTTGAGTTAGGCCAGAGACGAAAGTCAGGGATTTGATGAACGCCGATGCGATCTTCAAATGGCAAATTTGCTTAAACGATTCATCGAATGAAATAACGGTGCTCCTTCATTATTAATCAAGATTTTGTTATATAAAAGTTGTCGGAAGTCGCTAAAGCTACGCAGTTTCTCCCAAAAGATCATGCAAGATCATGCACGGCTCGCAGCTGAGTACATCCAAAATTCACCTCCACAGACCCGACTTCGTTAGTTTGTTAACAAAAACCGTGCGAGCTCTTCGTATTTGTGCATAAATCGGCAGAAATGGCTTGCATTCGTGCGTAATCGTGCAAAAGCGCCAGAATCGTTCCGTTCGTTCGCTAAATCAATACGGACCGATGCCAATATGAACAATCTGGAATTTGTCGGAAACTTTTTTTTCCAAAAGTGTGCCACAATATTCAGATTTATCTCGCGAAAATGAAGTGACATCCAGACTGTGCGCGCGCTGCCACAAACACCCGTTTACTCGTCCTACCGCAGCTGTGGCAGCCCAAAATTTTCGCTTTACAAGACGGCAATCGGGAGACGCTTCCGTCGAATCGACAACAAAATCTTTGTGATTACCTTTATGAAATACAATTTTTAGGATATGGTGGAGGGATAAATGCATGATGCGAATTAGATTCACGGGACTGTATAAACTTGTTATATCTCTACTCGAGCACTCTTAGTAGTATTTAACCAGGTGGCAATTGAGAGGCGTCAACAATGTCAGCAGCATCTGGCACGTCTTCGTCATCGGGTCTGCTCTGTTCCAATGGCGTTCTTGGCAAGGCCATCATTCCGGAACGGGCAATCTCCAAAATACCGAACGGCTGCAACAATTGAATGAATGACAGCACACGCGATGGCTTGGCGCTCAACTCCACCACGACATTTCTGTCAGAAATATCGACAATCTCGCCGCCGAACTTTTCTGCTATAGTCGAGATGTGCTGCAAGTGATCGTGTTTCTGTCTCAACGCAGCCGAGGGGGCCAAGTTGCTTGGGTGGAACTCGCTCTCGCGCGCAGACAAGTCTGGGAGGGCCAGTCCTTCGGTAGAATATTCGTTGTGAGCGGCAATCAAGTCCTGGAAGTACTCGGGACCCAACAACAGGATTCTCGCCAACAACAACTCACGCTGCACGATCTCGGCGTTGGTGTAGTCCAACACTGCATATACCGGCACCAAGTCCTCGATCTGACGACGAGCTTGCTCAACAACGGCGTCTTGGCCTCCTAAGACAATGGTCATTCTCGACAAATCCTTGACGGCGGTATTGCACACCACGAGAGAATCAATGTTGAAGCCACGCGCAGCCAACGTACCGGACACGGACGACAATACACCGGGTTCGTTCTGAACCAAACAGTTCAACACGTGTTGCTTTCTTGGCGCCTTCGAAGGCACTGGGGTTTCATACAAGATAGACGAAACGGCGGCGTCAGCGGACCAGTTCGGGGTGTCGAACGTGGGGAGCGACGGTCTCTTTTGGTTGCGGTGTAAAGTCTTGTACGCCAATGCCGACGTCGACGACAGCGTCATCTTGTATCTCACCTGGCGGAGTGCTCCAAGATTTCCACGCATATTGTTTTATTTAATGAAAATAAAATAAAAGTGTGGGGTAATTCAACGAAAAGTTGATAGACGATTCGTTGGTTAGCAGATTGAGGCCTGAGGCCGGGACCGCTTCTCATTTTTTTTTGCGCCTGCGCGCTTGACTCATTGATTGCAAGCGGTCGCGGGGCGCGACTTTCGGGCGCACGGAACGTGAGACGTTTTGAGTTTTGGAGGTAAATTTGGCCATGAAAAGTGTACAGGCTCAAAATTCCGATAATCCCGAGTTACGTGAGATTCGTCAAGATTTTTTCTAAATTTTATTTCACAATTGTGTGAGCGCAGCTTTTCGAATTGCAGACGCACCATAGAATACATGCAGTTGCAATGGGGATGCATTGCCTGGCGGAGGGTATGAATCTCATACAAAAGATATGTCGCATTTGGAATTCTTTTTTTTCGAAGAATTTTTGCTTCTGAAGAAGACATTCTTTCTGCATTTGCAGTTATCATGTATCAAGCGCGATTGCCACGTTGCGGCGACTGAGAATCTACAGGAAAGTCTAAGGGCAGACACTGATGTTTTGCGAGACCCTCCCTTAATATGAAAAAATTGTTTTCAATTAAGCATAGCGTGAATTTCTGTGGTACTTTAAAAGATTTTCAGTGTGCTTTAATTTTCTCCGATCTCAGATTTGTCTTAATTAGAAAGCGCCAATTCTTAGTTCTCCAACTCTAAAGAATATTCTTCGCAGGGCTCAGTGACACTGCCGAGCAGGTTCGGTCCATGCATATCGCGATTATTCGACGAATTTTATGAACCTTCAAAGGCCACGTTGACAACGAAAAGCGAAAAGAAGGACACTTTATTCTCGCCCAATGAAGTCAGTCTCTTCGAATGAAGGCAGCTTATATATTTAATGGATTTGAATTGGATCTGTCATGACGACATTCTTGACCCAAATTTAGACAACCTCCCGAGGCGCATGCAGGATTTGACGACCTGACCCCGTGATTTCCTTCTGGCGCCACGAAGCCACGCGCAGTAAACCTTAGATCACCAAACTAGTGGCACCTTTTTATGACAGGAAACCCGTATTCTTAATAGACACTAAAAAATATTTCAAGAACTGTCAAAAAATATACTTGTCACAGCAAATAGAGGATTTATTTGTATTAATAGCACGAATCCCTGCTTAGTGAAATCAATCCCAATCACCCACAAAAAACAGATCATAGAGCCATGTCAGCCGCCCTCATCAACAGATCGCTCACAAACGTCCGCACCGAGCTTGAGTTTTTATATGATTCGGAAGTTATCGATAAAGCGCTTTTTGAGACACTTATGGAGTCACTTCCCAGAAAGTACGCGAAGGATATGGTGCCATGGGGTGTAGAGAAGATTCCCGGCCCTTCCAAAAACAATGCCCCTTCTGCTACTCCTGTATCCGACAAAGACAACTTTAAAAATTCTCTTGCAGAGTCTATTTCTGAAAGTTTGAAGAAAACATCCTTGCGTGACGAAATTAGCCCTCCTTCAAACCCGCCCGCAGCTGTGCCTGTTCCGGAAAGAACACCTGCACCTGCACTTGGATATTGTAAGGCGTCATACAACTACGAATCAAGCGAAAAAGATGATTTGCAGCTCACGACAGGTGAACTTTTGGCGGTGCTAGAACACCTCTCACCAGATTGGTGGAAGGGATACAAGAAGGGCACCGGCCCTGCACAAGCTGGCGTGTTCCCCTCCAATTACGTCACTGTTATCTCAGAAACAGAATTTAATGCTTCATCGGGCCCGGAAAAACGGGCACCTGCACTTCCAGCACAACCCTCTGGCTACGGGGAGAAGGCACAATATGATCCAGCCAACTCCACGGTTTCGCCACCAACTTACCAGCAGGGATATCAGCCACAGCAGCAACAACAACCATCATATGGAGGATATTCACAATTCCCCCCACCTTCCACTAACTACTACGGGCAACAGCAGATGCCTCAGCAGCAACAGCAGTCTTATCAACAACCCTATCAACAGCAGCAGTACCAACAAGATCCTCAGCAGGGGACACCTCAAGGATCCAACGGGATTGGGCAAGAGCAGATCAAGAAGTTCGGCAGTAAGTTGGGAAATGCTGCGATTTTCGGTGCAGGTGCCACTATTGGCAGTGATATCGTGAATCTGATCTTTTAGATTTATAGTTTTTGTAAGTGAATTATGGTTTACGTTAATTCCATTGATAGGATAGCAATTTGAGAGATTCTTATCATAGATGAGCCTATGCTTTAACAAGAGTGAGTGATTAATTGCAAAGGCGAAATGAATATGTGTGACATTAATCACTCAATTACCCTTGAAGAATTCATCGTAAAGGAGCCCGCCAGTCCTCAAATGCTACTATATATAAATTCGGATCATTCTCTTAGCTATTTACAAGACTTATTCATAATTTACCTTCTGGTGTCTGCAACCGTGTTCATCAACAAGGTGTCATTGTCCAACATAATGCGGTTAGGTGACGAGGCCAAGATTGCAGCAATCTCACGCGCGGTGTCCAATCTCTTCAATTCCACATAATCTTTCGATTTCTTGATGGCCTCACCGATCAACTCAGCGGATTTGGCCTCACCGTTTGCTCTCACTACCAACTGTTGTTTCTCCTGAATCGCCTTGTCCACAATGAACGCAGCTCTCTGAGCATCCTGCTGGGCGATCTGCTTAGCCTCAACGGCAGCACTAAACTCTGGCGAGAATGTCATGGCCGTCAACGAAACGTCATCCAACTGGACGTTGAATTTGGACGCACGACGAACGAGGTTCTCTTTTACTAAACGTGAAACTTTCTCACGCTGCGTGATCAACTGTGACGCATTGAATTGCGCAATCACCGATTTCAACACCTCGTTGACGATCGAAGGCAAGACCTTCTCGTCGTAGTCACGTCCCAAAGTTCTGTAGATCGCGGGCAATTGGTGGAGGTCGGGCTTGAACAATACACGGCACGTGATGTTGACCATCTGCAAGTCCTTTGTGCCCGTCAATGACGAGACGTTTCTGGGCTTTGCACGCACGTCAAACACAATTGGTCTTTGGAGCCATGGAATATTGAAATGCGTACCTTCCGAAAATACCTGCTCCTGGATTCCGTTTACTCTTGAATAAAGGATCGCCCGCTGACCACCATCGACGTTAAACAAGGCGTTTTGTGCCAAAAGCGAGACACCACCAAGGACAAGGATTCCGCCTATACCAGTGAACATGGCGAAAGGCGATTTTGGAGCGCCGCCTCCACGAGGGCCATTCTGGGCCATACGGCGTCTCAACTCCTGTGAGACCTTTTGCCACTGTTGATCGTTCATGTTATGGAAATTAAATATAGATAGATAATAGAAATACTACGAGATCTAATTAATAAATAGTGGGGTTAAGGGGAAAGGTCACGTTGGTGGAGGGCAAATGTTCGCCCCCGTGCACTGCACAGCAGATGCAGGTCCGCAGCGCGACATCTCCAATCAACATTCTTTGATTTGCAGCCGTTTGCTGTAAAACTCAAGTTTTGTGATCAGAATTGACATAAGATATTATAGGGGCACCCCCTCGTAATCGTTTTCTTTGTAGTATTCGGTGATCCGCTTTTTCCAGTGCCGCTTACGATTGAAGTGAATGGGCGTCCTCACTGCGATGCGCTCGCATAAAATGAGAAACACAAGAAATAAAGCGACCAGTGCACTTGGGACAAGGCTGCTAATAAAGCTTCTTGTACTTAATGCTTCCTGATACGGACATAAAGCATACGGGCCTCCAGACACAAAACATCCTGGTACGGTTATGTCGTTGAAGTCTATCCACACCGGGAACAGGACGTTATTTTCAGCAAGAAACGACATGAGCGAGTACTGCTCGACACTCAGGTGTGGCACTCCAACAGAAAACCCGGTCGAACAGCTCAGTTCATTGGTCCAGTCGAGGTACGTGCCTATGCTTGGTGTGATTTCCCACTTGAACGGATTGGTGTTGTTCTGGCATACGCCTCGTATTTTGTCATAACAGTTTTGAAGCGCCCATCCATCCTTCGTTACAGAAACACACAGATACGCCGTCTGAGAGTTCACGGATACAAACCAACCCTCAGTATTTGTGTAAGACCTTTCTTTCGAAACTGTACTGTTATCGGAGTCGACATCGTAGAATTGCCTGGGCTCCCAAGACCAGAAAGATGCGGGTGTGAAGGCGTCCGCCACTTCAAGAATCTGCTGATCAGTGTTTGCGGCAGTCGAGTGATTGGTTGAGTTGAGAATTGTGCTGTAACCACTCCGTAGATACTCTCCGATGCTGGCGTTGGAAAACGGCATGGAATCGTCATCGATCACTATACGGAAATGGGTATCTTTTTGCCATTGCGCGAAGTCGGTGATCCCCGTGCCGTTCAAGGTATCGGCGAAGGAAACTGCAACAGAGCTATTTCCGAATTCTACGACGGAAGGCGAGAAGTTGCTGTTGTCCTGGAAGAAAATTCCCGCCTTGTCGTTGAGTGAAACATTATATCCTGTAGAAGAGTTGTGGAGCTCTGACGTCAAAACGAAGGGAATTACTCGCTTGTACAAACTGAAAAGGTATGTATCTTGGCTGGGAAACAAGGCCGATGTTTTTGCCGACAGCAGGCTCCACAGCACAAGATCCTGTGGTGTGAATAAATATGAGTCGATGGCACGGATAGAGTCCCGCAATGTGCTGTTTCCCAACGCCAAATAAGCCTCGTTATAGTTTCTGTACTGATCAGGAATTTGTGTCGAGATGGATACTGTAGAATTGGTATATGTGGCATTCGTGAGAGAGCTGTATGTTGGAGTTATACTCGAGCTTGCCGTATTATTCTCGGGATAGTATATAGATTTAAGGTTTAATGCAAATTGCACCACGTTCGCATTCACGCGCACGTTCGTGCTGGTTAAGTACGTATTCACATACTGAAACATGTCTGTAACTGTGAGTCCCGGCAGACACATATATGTATTATTGTTCCATGTCGTGTTTACTGTCTGTGTAAGATCTAGCGTTTGATTTGTCGTGAACGGAGCAGGACATAGTTGCCATTTTTCAGTGAAATGGTTCCAGTAGAGATCTACCATGAATAAACTATACTTCAAGTCCAAGAAGTTTTGGAGAGACAGAAGCGACAGATTTGTATACCCTTCCGTATCAAATACCACCCTGTTGAGAGAGATGCCAAAGTACAGGAGTTGATCTATCGAACTGCTAATGGAAATGTCCCGCTGAGCAATGTATGGGTCGGTATACTGCAGACCCAAGCGTGACCAGCTTAGGGTAGCGCAGCAGAAATGTAGTAGTAGGGCGAAATACCCATATCGTAGTAGCATCATAGGTAGGATTATGCGTGTAATTTTTAATTAAAGAAGATGCTTGGTGGTTTAGCGCTCTGACTTCTTCGCTAGCTATCTCTGATACTGCAGCCGCAGGCTGTATGCACGACTTGTTCCTGAAAACGTGAGTTCGGAGCACGCTGATGAATATATATTGAGTTTTTCCAATATTTTTTCGTTTTGGATAATTTACTATTGTTTTCATGTAAATTTATAATTTAGACCTTCCAAGCCATGGATGTATGATTTCTTCGGGACTTTTTTCTTTTTTTTCTCAGGATTGTTACTGCAAAACTGATTAGAAAATGAGAATCACTCGGCCATACTCTCTGAGTTCCGACATATAATGGAAAAATTCTAATTATAAGAAAATTCAAGAGCAATTTCATACACCTTATTTTCGATGATGATCAATACTTTCAAAGCTGCTATCGCTTCAGGTAACAATAAGGCCCCTTCGTTGACTAGAAAATTAAACATCGCCGCCATAAAGAAGAAGGAGATGCAAAATTTCGCAAAAAGTCTATTTTGATTTTCACATATGTTTGGAAACAATCGTCTGAGAATAAATGGCTCATGTACGGAAACTTTTTCATTTAAAAATGCTCGTACATACGTATAAATTTTTAGCGTCAAAAGAAAGGGATCTTACTTCTTGACAGACATGATGCATAAGTAGTGGAATGTCAAACCTTAATTTTTTTCAAATCTTGAAAAGAAAACGGCAATCAAACTAACTTTTGCTGAGTTATGTGCAGCATGTAGTATAGAACAACAACGTTTAATCAGTAAAATTTACCTATGAGAGTTTTTGCTTCTTTGCTTTTGGAATTAGAGAGTTCTCGAGCTTCTTGAGTTCTAGAGCATAAGCCTTTATTTCATCATCGTCAAGGTCATTACGAGAGGGCCGAATCTTCTTAGCAAAGTCGTCTTGCTTGACAGCCGTCTCCTGTTTGTGCGTAAACTGGCTATTCGACTTTATGAATTCGAGCAACTTATCGGGAAAGACCTCGAAGTGAAAATGTAGGAGAGCGAGGTAAGGCGGTGTTAAAGTTAAGGGTCGCTGGCTTACTGAATTGAGATATTGCTCTTTCGCCCAGAGCGTATAATAAACTTTTTGGCGAATGTGTGAAGCAAGGTGGCTGGCGTTTGCCAGATGGGCCCAAACTTCGATCAAATCTAGAGCTTTGGCCCGGGCGATGGCACAACGTAAATAATATTCTGACTCAAAGTTTTTGCCATCCATCCTAGAGTAAAAGATGTGTAGAGTGAAATCAATCATTAGCTGTTGAACTGGCTTGCAAAATAGCTACGAAGCCTGAGACTTTCATTCTTAAGAACTTCGGGAACAATTTTGCCTCCTTCTACATCAGAACAGTCTCCGAAGTAGATGTAAGATGCCGCTGAAACCGCACATAGAATTGCGTAGTTCATCCTATTCTTGTAATTGTTGACGACGCGGCTATTTCCCCCAGACTCAAAAGCCACTATCTCGTCAAGTAAATGTTTGGTGGATATCAGCGCCCAATTTGATAACCACTTTCGATAAAGAGTGAACTGCCGTGTTCCAAAGCACTATAACTTACCAACAACTTCGTTGTTTTCTCGTTTTTGAATGGTGGCAAATCATTGATTATACCGCGATGGCCTAAGACATTTGATAATGGTGGTAGATTTAATGGCCTCTTTTCAGAAATGACGCCCAGCTCAGAAGATTCAGAGCTGTACCTGGTGATGTTCAGGAAGTGAGGTGAGCCAGATGGGCTTGCATCGCCAGCCAATCCCTGGTCACGATTGATTTATACGTAATTAAGGTATTCAAAGCACCGATCGCAAATTTGCGTGCCTGGTGAGTTTAAGAAGGGGTGTCTTATCTCTCGGAACATACAGATTTTACATGCGTTTGTGTTTAAGTGAGACATAATGCCGTTTGACATCCTCATAATGAGCATGTTAATATTAATAACAGGGAGTGGAATTTGGCGCACTATGCGGATCATGCTGACGTATACACTTAGAGTGCAGTATAGCAGACAAGCACTAATGTGGCTAATTTGCCTACAGACTGTCCTTTGTTCTCTACGCCAGCCCAACCTCCACCCTTTTGAGAAAATACTTAATTAGCGAAGTACATACTAAAGCTATAATGAACATGACGTAGCGGATTAGCCGAGACGCATGAGAAGGCTACGCGGTCTATCTAGATTTAACACAATGCCTAGATGATGCATGAATGAAATTTTGGCAAAGAAAATCAGGGGTGGCGCAGAGCATCAGCCTCCCATATTTTTAAGCTTAACGCGATGTAAGCAGCGTTTCGAAGCTCTAAATCAGCCCACAAATGGCAGAAATATTGTCGTTTCAGACGCAAAATATAGAACCTGTGCCGTAAAAGCAAATCGTGGTTTACGAGATTTTGAGAGGAAGACGATACTGTTGGTCAAGAGAACTGATTCACCAATAATTAGCACATGCTCAGACTTAATCTTGGTTCAGCACCGGCAATTTTCATGACATGTGCTTCAAAGTGAAAGGCGTTTTGAAAACCGATCGCACTCAGAAATGGGCACCACGCTGAAGTACATTTTGAAGTGTGCAGCCACTATTCTCCAAAAGTTTAAGGTTTTTTTCCCAGGAATGTTCATTTAGAATCATTAACTTTTCGAGCTGATGAAATGACTTTCACACACAGATAAATAGTGCCAAGGATCAGAGACTTAGCTTCAATTCGATTGGTCTTTGTAATGCTCGGGCGACCTGAATTGATACAAAGTTCTGAAGATTGTTTTTATCATTTCTCGCACCTATGATTTTGCCTGATCGATCGAATCGTCGTTGACAGTTGGCTGCAAAGAAGTGATATTATCTCTCGAAGGCCAGGCTTAGGCAAGACTTACCGTAGGCGAAGTTTTGATTTCTTATGTCAAGACAGAAGCTTAGAAAGAGCAAATCAAGCTCACAAAGAAAGAAAATGAACCAAAAAAATCGATGAAATAGAACAAAGTATCTCGACGGCGAATCGAAAACGCGCGTGCTTTGCCGTGCCAGTACCTTATTTGAACCATCAGTTCAAGAAAAAAAAAATAGCGAGTGAGAACTTTCCAGTGATTTCACGTTTCCGATTATATGCTCATTAAATTGCTCAAAAGTAGCCCGACGCAAAAGTGCCGGCACGTAGAATAACGGGCGTCAATGAGAACAATGAAAACGGTCAGGCGTTACGGGTGAAATTGGAAAGTGCCCGCGCACGCGTGACCAATTCTATTGTTCTCCTCGATATCCTGAAATTTCTCAAATGCATGTTCTCAAATATGCACTTCTATTTGGCATCGATCGCGACGCGTGCACCATACGCGCCGCGTCAGATCTGGGGTATAAATATGCACAAACACGCGAATTTTCATGTCGTATTCAACACAAACAATTAACAAAATGGACGAACAAGAGCTTGAAAATCGGATTCTCTCGTCGTTAAATGAAAAGCAAAGAAAGGCAGTGACGGCGCCCAGCAAGGGAATTTTCCAGGTGGTGGCCGGACCTGGAACAGGGAAAACTAAGGTGATTGTATCTAGAGTAGCATACCTTTTGATCCATGAAAAAATATCGCCTCAGCATATAATTGTAACTACATTTACGAAAAAAGCTGCCAATGAGATGATGGAGCGATTACGCGAGATTTTCAATGGGATGGACGTTCCTATCGGTAAGCTCCTCATCGGTACCTTCCACAGTATTTGTTACCGCATGATTCAAAAATACGGTAAACTTATTGGGCTCGAAGGGCTTTCGATAGTCGATGAGAAAGATGCACTGCAAATTCTTACCAATGTGGTCACGAATCTTACGGCTGAACAACTTGCCGCGTTCAGGGCGCTTCCACAGCAGCAGAGATTTCCTCTCATGCTGACGAAATCGGCGAACAGCACTCATGGATATGACGTGAAAAAGTTCAAAAGACAAATTTCCAAGGCAAAATCGGCCGGCTTTTTCCCTGAAGAATATGCAAATCACAAGGACAAGAACGCGGCCGTAGCCGTAGTATACTCCGCGTACCAGGAACAACTTCTCCACAATAAGGTGCTTGATTTTGACGACTGTCTCTTGTACTGCTACAAGATCGTGTCGAAATTCCCCGTGCTTCAGCCAATAAGACACACTCTTGTAGACGAGTTCCAGGACACAAACGAGATCCAACTACAGTTGATGTACCAGTTTGCCAAAGGCGATCCAAAAAACAGCAAATTGCAGTCAAACGTGACGATTGTGGGCGACCCTGACCAAAGTATTTACGCATTTCGTGACGCGCAGCTGGTGAATTTTGAGAAGATGCGCCAATATTACACTCTCGGCGACACTGACCCCTGCGAGGTGATCACGTTGGACGAGAACTACCGGCTGACATCGGACATTCTTGATATTTCCGAGAAGATCATGCGCCAGCAAGATGGCAGAGTAGTCAAGAATCTCAAGTCACAATTCGCAAAGTCGGTCAAACCAATTCAGGCAGTTCTCGAGTCGGCCGATGGCGAGGCACGCTGGATAACACACCAGATTGAATTTCTCATGGGTCTTCCTCATAAGCTTTTCAAGTACTCGGACATTTCAATCTTGGTGCGGTCGGCATACCAAACACGTGCGATTGAGAATGAATTTTGCAAGCGTAGAATCCCATATTTCATGGTACGCGGTAAGGCATTTTGGGACAGAAAAGAGGTCGTTGCGATGGTGAACTATTTACGTTGTGTCGGCAATCCAGACGATAAACTCGCCCTTTTGCGGTGTGTGAACTTCCCCAAACGTGGATTTGGCCCAAAAACGGTCGTTACAATAGAGTCAATGATTGACCAGGAAAGGGCCAAGAGTCCTCAACAGACGGCGCTTGATATTTTGAAGAGAGTCGCTGCGGGCGAGATCAAGCCTGCTTTGGGACCGAAAATGCGCAAGAATCTTCAAGATTTTTTGAACATTATCGATGAAACTGCCGCTATATTGAACGAGACGTTTGACCCACAATCTCCTCGCGAAACCGCTAACCTTGAGCGTGCGTTTGATCATCTCTGCAGCAGCTCAAAGATCGAAGGCGAGTTTCCCCAGGAGGAGACCGAGAATCAGAAGAATGATAGCAAGCTCAACATTAGCGGTGTGAAGGATCAGCTTTTGGAGTTCGAGCTTCCTCCGGAAGAGGAATCGTTGCCGGATTTTGAAGGGGACGATGGCTCCGACTCTGCTGAACCACTCACTGGTACAGTATATATCAAAAAGTTTCTCGAGCTGATCTCGCTTTACGACACGGATCCAGGAAAAAAGGGCATTAATGAGGAGACACCCAAAGTCTCGCTTTCTACGATTCACGGATCGAAGGGATTGGAGTGGCCAGTGGTTTTTGTTCCCGGCCTAAGCGAGCGTCTCTTGCCGGCATATTTTGCACTCAATGGCGATAACCCCGAGTCTGTGAATGAGGAAAGAAGATGCTTCTACGTAGCCACCACTCGTGCGAAGAATTTGCTTTATATCTCCGGGTATGAGGACCACAAATCCGAGGGATACGGCGTTCCCGTCACTGAAACCTCCCGATTCATGGACAAAGTGCGTGAATTTTGTGCCCCCACATTGCCGTTCGAGACAATCGATAACTTGAAGAAGTTGTATCACATCATGAAGGTGCTGTTCACCGATACTCACTTCGATTTGAAGACTTACTACAAGACGTACACGAAAAGATTGAACAGCTATGTCAAGAGAGATAAATACGAGCAACCCGTGCCACAGGGATTCACCACTGCGGGGAAATTGAAGGATGTGGCGCCCAGCGAGAAACTTTCAAAAGAGTCAGCGCTGTCATTTAAGTCCCACAAAGCAACAGGTGACTTTTCCAAGAAGAACACCACTCTGAATAGTTCGCGGAAAGCGCCGGTATATATTCCAGACCGCAGTAAGCCGTTGACGCCGCTGACGGCGACACCTGAATCTGACGAAGACGATTTGATCGATATCGAGGCATTACACGAGCTGGAGCTCGGAATCAAGCGGGCTCCGGCTTACGTTGTCGAACGGCCCGCGACCAAGAGAAGATTAGGCACGAGATAGTCTTTTCTGTTATGTATTATTACTGATTCTCACTAGTTTGACACTTAGATGCATGTAATCATGTTGTAACTAAATATGTATTTGAGCTAGCAAAGTAGAGATGAAACCATGTGCAAAACAAGAGGCACTATTTTGTGATCTGGAAGGACCATGGGAACTCCAAGTGTACGGTCTTATCGTCGTCTACGAACTTGGTGAGTGCTGAGTACAGACCACGGGCAAACATACCTGAAGGCGCCTCAACCGCACCAAAAGACTTCTCGTAGTAGGGCTTTTCCGTCGTGTTGGGCGCATAAGATCCCAATGGCTCGTCTAACTTGTCTACACGCACAAGACCTTTCTTTACCGAGTGCAAATACTTCAATCCGGTGATGATCTCGTGCTGTACCCTGAACTTAATGCGCAACTCGTAAACGGACTTTTCCTTGATGGTGAAGTTGATATCCTTCTTGATGGTGGCACCCTTAGCATCCTCCATTGGAATTACGATCGGGGCCAAGTCGGGCAGCTCCGGAAACACGAGAGCCATTTCTACGATCACAACTGTGCGCTTATCGCCCGCTGCCACGGGGTAAGACGTGGAGTTTGCAGATAAGCCCAAAGAAGCCTTCCATTTAGCCAAACTTTCGTCCTCGGCATCGAGCTTCGTGTACTCCTCGATCGTCTTTTTCTCGCCCACGACGTAGCCCTCGACTTGCTCTGGGGTCAAATCCTCTTGTGACATGGCTTTGTTTGAGAAATGTGAATTGGAAATAAAAAGAAACGGTTGAATGAAAAGAAACTACTTGAGTGTCGTTGCTTTTATCAAGGTGACTGCGAATGACGCGTGGTTGGTATATCAATGTAAAGAACGACGGAAGAATCTCGAAGGGAGTTTTTGGCGGCAGCGAGGCGCGTGCGTCTGATCTGACGTGGAGGCACCCCAGCCGCACCTACATACAAAATAGTTGAAACTCGGAGGCCCTGAGTGAGTGCTAAAACGAGACAAAAATGTGGGGAAAATTTGTGATTGGAAACTTTCATGAATGTAAGGTTTCGTGAGCAAAATGAAGCAGCGAGAAATCGATATTGAGTGAAAGTGATTAAGCTCCGGGGTCGGGCAATCCCACGTCGATGAAGAAAGACTAAGTGAAGTCGCAATTTGGAGAGCTTAGGAGAAAATAGTTGAGGTGCTTTAGGACAGATTTAATAGTTGACGAAAAATAAAGAAAGGTTTTTTGTTCGAAACATTTAGCAGGTGCATCTACGATTTTCCAGATGAATGAAGGAAAATAAACAGGTCACAATTGAAGTGAAAGCACACATCACCCACAAATACAAGCAAAGGAAAATCTGCCTTTAAAGATAATTAGAGAAAAGCCCTTGAGAATTGCCTCATGCTTGCGGTTGAGGACGATTACTCGTGACTCTCTAGTGTGATGGGCGCGGGTTGCATAAGTAACGATCAAGCAAGATAATTTCCAGGATTCGAGTCGATCCAGTAAAATTAGAATCTTGTTCAAATTTCATGTCGAAATGAGATTTTTTTTGTTTTGTTTTATGTCTGTAACTATATAAAAAGCCCGAAATAATTGGTGACAAGTATCGATGCTAAGGACTGCCTTTGGCTGCAAATCGTCCTCGTTTTTAGTGCTCTATCAAAGTCTGACTTCACAGATCCCCGAAAATTTTCACGGCACATAGAATACTTATGTATCTTTTAATGAAGTCAGAAGTTAGTTTCTGAGACCGAACGATCATTTTTCAGACGTTACTTAAATCAGGGTTTGCGGTTTCCAATGCGCAACTTCGTGGGGTCTTCGCACTCTACACCTGCACTCAAGCGCCGTTACTGATCCGGACCGCAGGATTCTTAGCGCTGAAGCAAGATCGTGGATTTCATCTTGACTTGCCACAATCATGAGCACACCTGACGAGGTATGTATAATTATTGCACAATTGAAAAAAATTAGATTTCGAAGAATACTAACACTTTCCATAGATTCGCCGCAAACGGTTGGCTCGGCTCGAGCAGCTCTCTGCCAACACTACACCCCAGACCTCGCCCTCGGTTCTGAAGCATCCGAAATTGGACAAACAGGTTACAGAGACACAGTTGAACAAGGAACACGTGACCCCAGTTCAACCTTCAAAAAGAGAATTGGCTCCATCTGAGAAACAACCTGAGGCTAAACCTGCTCATAAACCAGAAGTTACGCGCCCGCCTGCGACTCCAGTGCCGCCCGCAAAGACAATAGATCAATGGATAAGGACCGAGATCACAGAGATTTTCGAAGTTGGATTCGGTAATGAGAAACACAATTTTGCCTCTTTGGGACTGAACGGTCCGCTTACTCCGGACTGCGTGGATGAGATCTTTGTAGAAATCCTTACGGAGTTAGGCACGCCAAAGAAAACTCCTCCCTACTACTACTTGTGGCTTGTACAGAAAAAGGCGCTTGCGTCTCGAAGAGGACTCTTGAAAAAAGCCGCAGATTATGAAGCGAAAGCGGCGTTTTTAACAGCATTGATTTCGTCTTGTGCGTCCTACGGACTCATCTGTTTCCAGGTTCCCGACATGATCATTGGCAACGAGTTGGATGCAGTGATTTTGTCACATGTGGTACAAAAAGATATCCTCTCTTTTCTTGTTGATGTAATTGGGAAAGCTGCTGAGCAAGATGCTATATTGGACGTGTTGAATGCACTTATGCCATACTTTGCGAAAAACCCCACCATGCAGATCAATAACAAGTCCCACGATCAAGTGCTTACCATCTGGGAAACCGTTGTATCTTTGAAGCCCGTGGCCGCTATTTTCTCACAAATCGAAGGTTTCTTCCCCGCGGACACGTCCAGCGGTCTAAATTTTGAAAATCAGTCGTTGCTCGGTTCCTTGTTGAAATTGTCTCCGCTTGATCCAAAAGTTTGCTCCTCATATTATGCGAATGGCAATATGCCAACAACGGAAATTGAGCTCACCAACGTCGAGCTTAGCTCACGTTTCTCCACCATCCAGAGCGAGTACAAAGCATTGGCAGAGCGCTTGTGGTTTATCATGGACAAGCTCATTCGTGGCTCGGCACAGACTAGACAGGACATTTTGAAGTGGTGTGCCAATTTGGCCAACGTCTCGCATTTGCGTACAGGAACCTATTCCGACCCCAAGAAATTGGCGGGCGACGGCTTCATGTTCAATATTTCGTACATATTGGTGAGATTGAGCTTGCCATTTTTGGAATATCCTACCTACTCGAAACTAGACAAGATTGACCGTGACTATTTCGGGGGTAAGAACCATTTGTTAGACGTAAAGGAGGAGTCCAGAGTATACGCCTCGACCAGCGAGGCCGATGATTTTTACAAGGATGTAATGGAGGAAGAGTCGAACTTTATTTCCGACTGTTTCTACCTTACCCTCACATATCTTCAGTATGGTATCGGGGGTATGATCAATAACTACGATAAAGCCAAGAATCATCAACGCTCTTATCGACTGCAAAGAGATGCACAGGCAGCGCGTCTAGGACCTGCTCATCCAATGCTCACGAGCTTCAATGTGTTCATCAATAACTCGAAATGTTTCAGATGGACTGTAGAGGCATTTTCGTTTGATCGAGCGCTCAATCTGGAAATCTTCGATTTCATTGTGGGATCTGCCCAGTTCTTCTCTAGAACAATCGATTCAAAGCACAAACATCCATCCCCGAAGCTCTCAATCCCGACATTTGAAGTGGCGAACACCAGTCAGCTTGATGATCACGAGTTTTTGAAGAGCAAGTCACCCGCGCCGTGGAAATTCATACCCGAGTACTGCTTAGAAGGAATGATCGGCTACTGCAAGTTCATTTCCAGGTTTCATCGCAACCCCTTGATGAATAATGAGGATAAGGTTTCAATCTTGATTGAATTTCTCGTAGCTCTCTTGAGGTGCCCTGAGTTGATCGGAAATCCGCACTTGAAAGGATCAATCGTGGAAATCCTCTTTTTTGGTACTATAAGCACCCAATATGGTGATCCTGGCTATTTGGTAAATCTTTTGAGCACAAATGATACCATCAAAAACAATATTTTGTATTCACTTTTGGATATTTATGTCATCATCGAGAAGACCGGTGCTTCCTCGCAATTTTATGACAAGTTCAACAGCAGATATTACATTTCCAAAATCATTGAAGAGCTCTGGGAAGACACTTTCTATAAGAGCCAGTTGAGTGACTATTCAAGAAACAAGGTTGAATTTTTCATCCGATTTATTGCGCGTATGTTGAACGATACGACATACTTATTTGACGAAGCGTTTAACGAGCTAAACAATATTCACAAGTATCAGGTAGAAACAGAAAAACGTGAAGCAGGAAATGAGGGCGACGAAGAACAATTCGGGACATCGGAAGAATTGGCCGAGAAACTATCTTCTGCGGAGAAGAAGGCAAAATCATACATGGGATTGATGAATCAAACCATGATGCTCTTCAAGTTATTCACAGAGCAAGTACCGGAAGGTTTTACAATTGTCGAGCTTGTTGATCGTTTGGCGGGAATGTTGGACTACAATCTAAGCTTGATGGTGGGCCCCAAGTGTTCCAACCTTAAGGTCAAATCCCCAGAGAGCTACGATTTTGACCCGAGAAAAATATTAGCGGACATCTGCCAGATTTATTGCAATTTGAGTAAACAAAGAGAGTTCGTGAAGGCGGTCGCCAGAGATGGAAGATCTTTTGACTTCAAGCTTTTCGCTCGCGCGAGAGACATTTTATTGAAAAGAACAGGTGCTTTGCCAGAAGTCATTGTGCAGTTTTATGCATTCGGAGAGGCCGCGGAATGCGAACGACTCTCGATAGAGCAAGAAGAGGAAGAATTGGGAGAAGTGCCAGACGAATTGCTTGACCCTCTTATGTACACTCTCATGGAGGATCCAGTAATTCTTCCTGGGTCCAGAGTGACGATGGACAGGGCTACGATCAAGGCTCATTTACTAAGTGACCCAACGGATCCTTTCAATAGAATGCCGTTGAAACTTGAAGATGTCATCGATGACGTTGAGACGAAACAGAAAATCGAGGACTTCAAGCGCGGAGGCAAAAAGCAATAATCATTTAGTCTGCAATTTGAGAGGTTATGTAACGTTTACCAAATACATCATTACGTGAATCGCAAGTCCGAATTGTACAGTTATATTATTACCATGACATTATGTAGATTTAAGCCTTGAGAGCGTAGACCTTCTTTGGGAAGGCGATCAACTGCTTCTTGGCCTTGAGGGTGACTCTGGCAGCGTCCTCCTTGGACAAAGCTCTTCTCAAAGCTCTGGTCTTCTTGGCTCTCAAGTCCTTTGGAAGCAACTTCTTACCAGCGTACAACTCTCTGACGCTCTGTCTCTGGTTGGCGGTGATGACAGTCAAAACTCTGGCGATGTTTCTTCTGGCAACAGTGATCTGAGGGACAGCGGCCTTGGTGACCTTCTGGACCTTCAAGGAAGCCAACTCCTGCTTCAACTCAACCAACTGCTGTCTCAATTGTTCCTCGGACTTGGATCTCAACTCAGCAACTTTAACGACGGCCTGGATTTGTTAATATGTTATTCTGATGAGGGATTATGATTCTACGATATTATTTTTGTGCCTTGTCATAGTGGATTAAGGATAGCTTTGTGTGAATGAGATAGGTTCTGAATGATTGAGAACACTCTCGATTTTCTTGAATATGATGCAATGAACACTCATTTTGGCTCGATCCTCGATCATCACTTTTTTTAAATGATATTGATATTTTCAAGTAGCTTGTTGTGATGATTTTTTCTTGATGATTTCTTACGAGAAGGGACCTTCGTTCGTTACCGGTGGCCGACTGTGACACCATAACCTGGAATTCCATACTTGAATGGCGGGATGCCCGAAATGAACATTTAGATGAATGGCATATGCTAGAACAATATCTTCATGACGGTAATAGTTCGATTTGGATTTCGTAGATATCGAAATTACATACCATTTTGTGTGTTGTGGTTCAATATAGTATACGGCCCCGATGAGAAAATCCGATAAAATTTTCAACACCGCACCGGGCAGGCCACCAATTTTGCCTGCATGGGGGCCTCACCCAGCTGCCTATGTATGGGCGATTCTTCTTCCGGAGGCTCCTGCAGCCGCGCACGCATTCTGGCTCACGTGCGTGTTTAGGGTACGAGCCCTCGATGCGAACGGGCCAGATTTTTTCCCGCAGTGACGGCTTTTTCTGGGGTTCATTGATTGTATCGCTTTGCTTTAAGGCTGGGATCAATTTTTTTTGCTGGGGAATTGAAGCAAATGAAATGAATTTGACAAATTATAAAAATATTCTTGCAGAGTCTAGCTGTTTTTTTTTCTCGTGAAAGTCCGCGGTTGAAATCGGCACAATCGAGCTTGAAGTAAATTTCGCTGGACATCTTGACTTGAGCCATGTTGAGTCGAAGAATAGGTCATGTAGTCTTCCAAATTTTGAGCAAATCGTGTTTGTGCAAGTAGATTTGTTGCTGTTTGTGCTGGAATTAATTGGCGAGTTACACGTAATATCTTACCGGACACAACAAATGGGCCAAGTCGAACATTAATTAAAATGCCACGAAATCGGTTTCCGTCTCCAAAGGCCCTACAAGCAAACCACGGCTTACCAAAAATCTGACACGAGAGTGAAGCTGCTACGCGAGCTTGTCTTCAACTTAAATGCTGAAGTCTATGTATACATAGCTCAGGACACTCGCTTCTCGTCAAACCAAGTACACTTCGAGGTGCAGTATAGATGTAACAAACAAATCAGAACACATGTGAACCCCAAGCTGAGAATGAAAAGGTATGAAAACAGCGACATAGATGAGCTGCAGGTATGAAACTGCTAATCATTAAGCATTCCTAAGATAACAAGCTATTCAGGTTCACGTTCATGCCTTACTGTATATTCTATACAACTTTCTGCGGCTCAAACCCTTTATATTCAGCGTTTCTGGCGTCCGCTTGAGCCATGAAGTATGGACAATTATTTACAACTCGGTATCAGTCGAATTCTTTTTACTTCAAAGCTCGTGTCGCCAAAAAAAAAGTCAATGCTGGCGGTACATGATAGCGTTCCAATTGTGTCTTGAGATATGTCAGAAATGGCTGCGAAAAACAGACCACAGGCTTGCGGCGGTACAGTTTTTGCGTTGTGAGTGAAGGACAATTTGAATACTCTTCTTCAGAGACAAAGAGACTTTCGAGCTGCGATTGTTTGTGACCAAATTGAATTTAGAGCTGTTCGCTGCTCTCTTGGATGCTTTATTATCCGGGTCTTTGATTTCAACACAGGCTCGAGCCGCACTAGTAGATTACGCGGAAATTTGGGGCGGGGTGCGGGAAACAGAGCCGCAGCATGTTTTTCCCATCCACTAAAAAGTCAGGTTAGCATGTGAGGCCGACGAAAATAAAAATCAGCAGGAAAAAGAAAAAGTTGCGATTAGCGGGTAAAGGCAAGCTGAATAAAGCCTATAAGTGATTATCTTGCTGACATTATTACTTGCTGATACTTGTCAAATGTGTGAGGGCTTTATTTCTCAGAGCGGGTGACACTCACGAGACCATAAAATAGGGCCAGCCGCAGCGAGAGCCGAGGGTCCCACATGAAACATTAGCGAGTGTTGGCATGTGAGCGGTGGTCAAAATATACGGAAGCCGTAACAAAAAGTATGCAGATTTTTTCTTCTGGGCTTATTAAAAAGAAATAATGGCAGGTGTGAGTCAAGTTTCAAAAAATAGAGCATATCAGAGTACTGGTCCATAAGAGGTCACGCCTCGATGCGGCCAAGAAATCTGCGCATTCAACCAAAGTTGTCATATCATGTTAAATAGTGTAATGATATAGCAAGAATTATTGTAATTTCTGATATTTAATGTAGGAAGATTTATTTCGAATCAGACAACAGACATTTTTTGGTGAATTTTTTTTGATGTATATATTTCCCTGCCTTTCCACTCAAGCAAAGGCAGTGTTCACTTGTGGTCTTGCAATTCAAAATATTGATATCCCTGTATTCAAAGACGACCACTCACTCCCATCACATTTTTCAATTAATACTCACTCACCATCTAATTCAAAATTCTGAAGATACATTGATGCATTTGAACGACCCTTCTGCCGGGGTCCGCTACATAGTAAACAATACACACAAATATTTAGATAGAACTGGGAATAGCGCCCGTGCACGATTAGTTGGACTTTTTCAAGTTGTTGGACAACCAGTCCAAACCGTCGTACAAACCGTCACCCGTGGTGGCGCAAGTCGACTGGATGTACCAAGGTCTCTGTCTGATGGAATGCAAGCCCAACTTCTCCGTGATCTCGGCGGCGTTCATGGCGTTTGGCAAATCCTGCTTGTTGGCAAGAACCAACAACAAGGCGTTTCTCAACTCGTCCTCGTTCAACATCTGCTGCAATTCCTCTCTGGCCTCGGCCACACGGTCTCTGTCGTTGGAGTCAACCACGAAAATAATACCCTGAGAGTTCTGGTAGTAGTATCTCCACAAAGGTCTGATCTTGTCCTGTCCACCGACATCCCACACGGTGAAAGAGATGTTTCTGTACTCGACGGTCTCGACGTTGAAACCGATGGTAGGAATGGTGGTGACAATCTCACCGAGCTTCAACTTGTACAAGATGGTGGTCTTACCGGCACCGTCAAGACCGACCATCAATATTCTCATTTCCTTGTTACCGAAGAGGTTGGAGAACAATTTCGAAACAGACAAACCCATTTTTAAAATTCAGTTGGTGTGTGGTGGTTGGGTCTAGAATCTATACAGTGTGTTTTTCCGTAACTCGAGGGCGCTTGAACAGCACTTTTCTCTCTGAGCTAATCGCGGTGAGCGGACGAGAAAGTATTAAAAAAATAGGGGCCAGGGGTTGATTTCTGGACGGATGTTTCACAGGAAGCTTGATTACCGTGGAAACAGGTGGGGTTGGTTCTCTGTGTTTTCTCGTAGAGCACTAGTTAAGAGGTGTCTGTTTGAAATCGGGATGTCGAATCTAATTGAACAGCAAATCGCGGGAGCGTGGACACCGTACAGGAAGCGTGCGCAGCACAATTGGGTGGCGCGAGCGGGCCGCCCTTTTTTGGTAGAGCACCGAGCAAAATTAATGCTCACTTGAAAGTTGACTTTTGAGAAAAAGAAATAATGTTCGGGTTTTTGTGAATTTAAACGAGATCGTTTCAGAAATTGCTTTTTGTCGTGACGGGGCGGGAAATAGCGTGGTACATTTCGTAAACTGTGTTTTCCTGTCGTGCGGCTCTGGCTCCTGTCGTAGACGAGTCGCGTTTTGCATTAGCATACCCGAGCCCAACGCGTATTTTTCTCATACTTTTAACGGGAAAAGTGACTACCGACTTCTCATTCGAAAATATTTCGGTCATAAGAATGTCATAAGAATGAATATGATGGGGGCTTTTTATGGTCAAAAGAAACGTGAATAAAAATCAATGCGAGACTAGTAAGTTGGCAGACGCGTAGAATTTACTGGTCACACTAGACCGCGAATAAATATAGTCAAATGTTGTTCTGAACCAAAACATAATCTTTATTTTTGCTAAAATCAAAATTGTTTCAATTATGAGACTCTCTCCATAATCTCGAAGCGACGCGACATCTCTCTATCGAAGAGGGGTCTCGCCAATAAGTGTCGATCCAAATCCAATTGCAAATTGGGAAGTGCTTTGAACAACTTGGGAAGTATTCTCCAAAATCTCGACAACCATTGCAACTTCTTGATTTTTCAAGAAATTTAAAAGCCAAAGTATTATACTCTCAATTTCATAGTATTTCTGATCGCACGATTGGGTATCTATAAAAAAATCCTGCTCGTGCTCTTCTGCGAAAACATGCATCCCTCCAATTCATTCATGATTTTACTCGAAACATTACCAATCTCAATTAAGGCTGCCTAATAACCTCAGTCTACGTTTACAGATATTGCTGTCATGAAGCTTGAGTTCTACCTCACGAATACCTCTCAGGTTCGATAGTGGCTAATATTGAACTCGGCGCAATGCAAAAGACCATTGTCTACAATTTCTCGACGTACTTTTTAAAAAAATGCGAAATCTTGATTACTATGAAAATGCTCTAGAAAACGGAAGTGACGAAGACGTCTTGGCAAACTGATTTTCCTTGAGGGCGCACAGACTTACCCAGACTTTATGCTTTTGATTATATGAGAACGAGATGCAACGATGAATAGATGAGAAGAAAAGATGCTTCAAAAACCCCTTATTTTCCTAATTATACCTTAGAATGTGCGTACTTGCGCAACGCACGGATGAAAACAGCGTAGTTCACGCTATTGTTGTCTGGCTCCCAGTACATCTCGCTGAGACGAATTTGCCAAGGCGGGTAGTCCTGAAGATCTAGAACCGGACCAAAACAGATCAATAAGTCTGGCTCTGGGCCTACCAACTCGCGTAATTCCTCGTCAATCAAGTCGACGGTGATGTCTTTCACAGACAACTCTTTATTCACCGAAAGCTCACTGATGGTCTTTGTAAGTTCGACAATCGTGGGTTTGCCGTCAATCCGCGAGAGAAGCGAGATTTCCAAATCGGCAGGAGCTGCACTACTGTGGACTACGGTGGTGTTGGAATGCGGGACCTTGATGGAGAAATTAGGCGTGGGGTTTCCAAAGTACGTGAGTAGGTTTTTGCCGATGTAACGTTCCAATTCGGGCAAGTTATTCTTAACAGCGCCGTTGTACTCGTAAATCGTAAGGGAAGGAATTCCCAGGCTCAAGCACCATGCGGCCAATTCGGAAATATCGGCAATCACGCCCTGTACTCCGCCGTTCTCATCGTCCTCGCTCTTCAAGTTGACAATGCAGCTGACACGTTTGGGAATCTTGCCCAACTTGTTGACGTCATCGCGAATCACTCTGGGCGAATTGTTTGGGAAGTACGTCATGGAGAAGAATCGGAGCCGCAACTTATTGTACACGAACTGCACATTCCGCAAAATCGACATGACAAAGAAGATTGTTAAAAGCACCAGGTAGCGGGCGTAGAAAAGCGCCGGGTCCACGAGCGTCGAGCGCGTGAGACTGACGGATTTGGTCATGTTTGGGACGGCTGAAATGGAAGAAATGTGATTTGATTAAGGGTGTCTGTGTGCATAGTGCACATAAATGAAAATTAAGCGTGAGGTGTAATGGCCTCGCCTGTACCGTCGACCTTGGAGGCGCGTCTAAATTTGCGCTCCCCAGACTCGGCTCACAGCTGAAACAGGCTCGGTGAAATAAGCTTTAACATCGAGAATGAATATGAATTTTTTGGACCATAATGTTGGATAATTGGGAATTAAATCAAAAATTTTAACCTGTAAGCTTTTTATGAGTCGGAAGAAATTTGAAATTATTTTCCATATTTATGGAATTTGAGCAAGCGCTGATTGCGACACCTCAACTGATTTGAAAAAATGAAAAGCGGGAATAATGTTAATTTAAACATTGCACAAATGATCTTCTTAGATGACGTTCCATTGAGCTTGATGGAACACAAACCCAATACTTTGGAAAATGAAATGTAATGATTAGCACTCAGACTCTCCAATGACTACTGATTGCAAATCGTTACCATGTGGATCGAACGTGCGAGATTTAAGCTTATTCTGAAGGCTAGTCCGCAATTATGCAACCAAGAAACCATCCACGTAAGCAGACGTTTCTTAATCGAAATGAAGATTGCAAATTGTATGAAGCCAATGGAAGTTGTTGAATTGCTGCAATCAACCCGTTTACTCAGTGTGAGCTCGCGTCTTGAAAATCTGTTTTATAGCCCTGTGCCTGATCTATTGTCCAGATTTCCAGATTCCCTTTAATTGCCTGATATCTGGCAACCTATCGCGGCCAGAAAATTGGCCGTAATTGGCTTGCCCGTCAAACACTATACTATCTTCTCACATCATCAGATACTAACTCTAGCAATTCCCCAGCGTCGCGAGAATGGACCAGGCGCAAGTTCGACCTCAAAGACCAGAGAACGCCGAGAAAAGAGATAAATATGCCCACATATTCAAGAAAATAGTATGAATAATTTATTGGATACATCTTACCCGGAGAAGAGCCTGAATTAGAGCCCGAAACAGGATATTTGGGATACCACTTGTCTATCATTCTACATGAACGATTAGTCATAAGTAGTTTCCCGTTTCTCACCCTATTTTTTGTTTTAAATGTTTCAAGAAGCAATGAGATACTTCAATGAGGCTTATTAGAGCCAAAATATATTCAGTTAAAAAATAAACGAACTTTAACGAGAGCATGATCTTTCATATATCCAAACGGGATCTGCTAATTCTTGGAGTGCGCCTATGGCAAACCCTCATAACCCATTTCCTGAACAATCTCACGGTATCAAAAAACGTTTACCGAGCCACTTGATAAGTTGAAAAAAATAAATAAATTCTAGCATCCAAAAACTTGCTCATATATCCCATTCCGGTATATCATAAATCTGTCCCACTTCAAAATGAAAATACTTCAGCAGCCTGTGGAAATCCGCTTCTCTCTGGCGCCCCGCACTGTCAATGCCCACAGCGAAAAAAAAAGGTTATGAGCCAACCCCCCGACGCCGGCTGTGGTGAAATCTGAAGTAATAAATTTGTCATATTTTAAAACGAAAAACGTAATTGACTTTGACATCACAAATATTTGCCAAAACTTTTCTTTTCACGAACTAAAAAATACCCCCAGAAAATGTGCCGACCGTTATTTGTATAACTCAAAATGTTGGCCCCGCTGTACAGGCCTGTGGGATATTTCTCCACTTCGCCCTTGTCCCCAGATTGCCCCACGCGCCGATGCAATACTCAGGAAACCACGCCATTGATCTCTTCCTTTTCATTATTTTTGAGAATCATCTGTACAAGCCGCGTACTTTGCGAAAACTTTTTTCATAAAACTCGTACGCTGAGGAAACTAATAATACTGGAATCTGCCCGAAAAGTCAAGCCTTTATCACTGGATCTGGATCATGCATTACGTTTTGGTCGTTTAGCCTTTTTACATATCTGACTACACACATTCTAAGACACTTTTCAAGGACTTATCGATAACACGATATCAAGAAACTCTCTATAACTTAAACAATCTTCATATCACGCCTTTTTTTCAGAAAATATATCACTCTCGATGTCGCTACGAAAGATCCGACATAGGCTCGGCGGGCTCCTATACGACAATACAATCGAGGAAGAAGAAGTAAGAAAAATGCGGCAGAAATCTTCTTCGGGAGCAGCGATCTTCGTTGGACTCGTAGCTGCCGTCGGCGGTTTTCTCTACGGATACGATACCGGACTCATCAACGACATTATGGAAATGTCGTACGTCAAAAAAGAAATCCCAGCAAACCAGACCAATTTCACCGTCCATGAGCGGGCTCTTGTCACGGCGATTTTGTCGCTTGGAAATTTCCTAGGTGCGTTGGCGGCTCCGCTCGTATCCGATTCGTACGGCCGTAAACTGTCGATCATTTTCACCGCTGCTGTGATTTTCAACTTGGGCAATACGCTTCAGGTGCTGGCCACCGACGTCGCTTTGCTTTGTGCGGGTCGTGCCGTGTCCGGATTAGCTGTAGGCATTCTTTCAGCGATCGTGCCATTATACCAGGCCGAAGCATCGCCAAAATGGGTAAGAGGCTCCATCGTTTTCACCTATCAGTGGGCGATCACGTGGGGGCTCCTCGTAGCGCTGGCCGTTTGTCAGGGGACCCGAAACATCAATAATAGTGCATCGTACAGGATCCCAATCGGGGTCCAATATACGTGGCTGATCGTGCTTTGTGTGGGGATGTTATTTCTTCCAGAGAGCCCGCGCTACCACGTTCAAAAAAATAATATTCATAGCGCACTCGAGGCGTTGGTGAAGCTACGGCGCATTCCGAAAGACGATCCCGATTTGATCGAAGAATTAGTCGAAATAAAGGCCAATTACGATTACGAGATGTCGTTTGGCGAAACATCGTACCTTGACTGTTTTCGTCTGGGCGGTGGTCGGCACAAGCAGGGACTCCGCATGCTCACCGGTATGGGCGTACAACTCTTCCAACAGTGCTCTGGGATAAATTTCATCTTCTACTATGGCGTGAACTTCTTCGCATCTACCGGGGTGAAAAACTTTTACTTGATGTCGTTCATCACTTATCTCGTCAACGTTATCTTCACAGTGCCCGGCATTATTTTCATTGATATCATCGGCCGACGCAAACTTCTTTTGATTGGCGGCATTGGAATGGCCATAAGCAATTTCCTTATTGCGATCGTGGGTGTCACGGTCTCTTCAAGTAGTGCCATGTCCCTAGTGAGCGTGATTTTCTCCTGCTGTTTTATCGCATGCTTCGCCTCATCTTGGGGTGGCTGCACTTGGGCGATATGTTCGGACATTTACGGAATCAGTATTCGTCAAAAAGCCGTCTCGATCACAGCAGCTACAAACTGGCTCGTGAACTTTGTGTTTGCGTACATCACGCCATATCTCATTGACGTGGGCAAACACACTGCAGCATTGGGAAATAAGATATTCTTTCTTTGGGGCGGTTGCAACACCGCGGGAGTCATCTTCGTGTATTTTATGGTATACGAAACAAAGGGATTGAAGTTGGAAGAAGTCGATCTCATGTACAAAATATGCCCGAATTCCCGCGAATCAACTAGGTTTAAAAGTCGACGCTTTGATTACTCGAGCTTTGCCCCTGGCGATAATATCATTGAAAGTTTGGTCAATTCTCCACCAAACGAGTGGGCTCAGGAACATTGCGATAAGTTTGAGTCGAATTCATCTTCGTCACGTGGGAAAGAAGTAGGGACATCCAATGACGTGGAATTGGCCGGTGTGCCAACAAATTTCAATTCAAATACTCCGCCAAACGACATTCAGGTCCCACAACTTGTGCATATTGCCGATCACATGCTTCAGCCCAATATCAGCAACACTTCAGAAGATCTGACAGGTTCTCTCAGCAGCGTGGGCTCTAATTATCGTTCCACTGACTACCAAAGATATTTGCAAAAATTACAGGAGCACGAGTCAGCCAACTCAAGACACAATCTGACGTCGTTCACATCTGCCTCGATCTTGCGTGGCCCAGCCAGTTTCCTCAAGCTCGACAAAAGCGCCAACCCAAAGTCGCTGGCGTCAGCAAAATCAGATAATGCATTTACTGGCATTGCCGATCAACATTTGCATGAAATGGAAGTATCATCTGAGACTAAAAAAATGGACCTACACATCAATGAACGAGGTAATATGAGAATAATCGCAGCACCTTTTTACAACGAGCCACCAAGCGATTCTGACAGCGACGAATAATTTAAAACTCTAATACACAAATTGTAACTGAAATTTGGAGCTAAATCAATTTACCGTAGCCTGAGTCAGAAAATCATTTGTGGGCGAAAATGCCTCCCTGAAAGTTTTTAATTAATTGCATGGCGCGCGGCGGCTGTCAAGTCAGCGCCCGGGCCCGGATGCCATGATATCATTGAAGTGTGCGATGAAGACGGATCGAGCGGTTTGTCGCTCGAAGAGGAAGGTGGTCCCTAGATGCAGGCACCTATTATCTGGCCCGGGCATTAGCGGGAATGTGGGTGGTTTTAACGACTCTAAGTATTATAAAATAGAATTGTTTCAGGCCAAAAAATCACTTTAAAAGGTATAATTATGTTCGATGTGAAATCTGCCGAAAATTCCGGGCCAAAGTGGTGATGTAGAGAAACGCGGATTGCATGACAAAATTTGAGTCAGCAGCCCTCGGAAGTCGCGCGGGTGTCCTGAGACGGCTGGCAATTTCCAAACCGTGCGTTTAAATAGTTAATGTTTCTTGCCCAAAGTGGTAAATTTGTTAGTAATAGTAGCCCCTCAAATCTCTAAAAGTCAAACGCATCATATGTATGTTGGAACAAAATAATACATTAAAATCCATAAAACGGCTTTTTCAAATTCCCAACGATCATGCAAGGCAATCCCAGAAAAACCTAAAACTATCCTTGCGATTGCTCCCACGCAATTTGCTCGCGGTGTACGGGTGTACGCCACAGATGATGTAATTGACAAGTGACAAGCGCCGGGGTTTACGCACATTAATCTCGCTTTTTCGATTTAAGCACATGCCTGAGACATCTAATTTTGCGATCCACGAGGCTGCGCGTGAGGGTAAAGTACTTACTGTCCTGAATTTGGTGCAAGAAAAACCGCTGCTTGCAATTATCCAGGATGAAGATTCAAGAACCCCACTTCATTGGGCGTGTACGATGAATAACGAACAGATTATCGATATTCTTCTTCCTTATGTAAACGTGGATATAGACGAGCTCGTAGACGGCAGTGGTTGGACTCCGGTGCATATAATGGCTGCTCTCGGGAACCTGAAAATGCTCCGGAAATTCATGGAGCGGGACCCGCAGCCAGATATAGATTTGCCCACAAATACCGGCGCCACGTGCCTTCATTTAGCCGTGAGTAAAAATCACTATGAGCTTGTTTCTGAGCTCATAAAAGATTACAAGTGTTCTGTGCGGGTTAAAGATCGTAAGGGATATACGGCATTACACCGGGCCGCCTCTATTGGCAGCCAACCCTTGATCAAAATGTTAGTTGAGGCAAAAGCCAGTATAAATGCTACAGATAGTGATGGATGGACCGCGCTTCATCATGCTCTTGCAGAGGGACACGGAGATGTAGGTGTTTTATTGGTAAAACTAGGTGCAAATCCAGAAGCAGAGAATAATAGCGGAGAAACAGCGGCGAAAGTGGCCACTGACGAGCACGTGCGTAGATTTTTTGAAAGCAGTATATAGAGGGTTTTTAAATTGCAAATAAGTTAGTCTTTATTTTTAGGGGGAAATGAGGAAATTAAATTGACAGCTTTTGTGGGTGGGGAAGTATCCCAAAGCTAATTAAGCTTGACACATAAATAAGGTGTAATTCGATGATTCTAAGCAAAAAAACGTCTTACACTACGCGCGATTTCGTTTTCACTACACGCTTATTAATTTGCAGCAACTTTGCGACCACAACCTAGTATAGGAGCCGTATCCTTGCTGTTTGGGTAGGTGTGACTGGGATCGCCTGTCGAAGCAAGGAAGCAGGGCCAAAGATGCGGCAGCCTGCACAATGGTCCCCCGGAAATGGGTCACACCTGTTTTAGCAGAAAGCAAAATACGCCTGTGTGCAGGCGCGCACCCCCAGAGCTGCATGGATGCCGCTTCTGCTCACCTATAATCTCAGTTATTGCTATGTATGATTGCCGGGGCCGAAGCATATATAACCAAGAGGCGCTGACGCTTTCGCACACTTGCTTTTTTTCCCTTTTTTAGGTTAATTTTAACATCTTTTGTGTTTCTCATTGACTCAATTGACTTCTACCCGTCATCGTTAATCCGTTTATTAAATTCGCGTGGTAATCATTAATTTCTGTACCCGCCAATTCAAAACAGTACTTTCTCGTCACTAACATCAAAAAAAAATACACAAACATACACAATGTTGGCTATTGGTGACACTATCTTGAGAGCAATCAACTTCGTGCTTTTGGTCATTGCCCTTGGTTTGACCGCCTCGCTTGCCGCGTCTACCGTGACCCAGCTGAACCCACAGGTCAACTTTGCCGTGTTTGCCACTGCTTTTGCCATCTTGACCTCTTCCTTTTACGGTATCTTGGCTTACTTGTTCGCTGCGTTCGCCTGGCCTATTGTGTTGGCGACTTTCGACTTCTTGAACATCGTCTTCACCTTCGCTGCTGCCACTGCCATTGCTGCTGGCATTAGAGTGCACTCTTGCGCCAACGAGAAGTACATTGACAACAACAGCATCACGCAGGGAAGCACCGGCAGATGCAGAAAGGCCCAGGCCTCTGTTGCTTTCATCTACATCTCCTTCTTTATTTTCTTGGCTTCTGGTGTTTTCTCGATCATTTCCGTCACCAGAGGTGGCTTGTTCGGTGGCCCAAAGAGCTCTTCTAAGGCTTAAGTAACAAGAAGGTTTTATTCCATCAATTCCGCTTGATGCACTGTAAAAGTTGGGTGCATGTTTGCTAATTAACACTACCAAAATGGGTGATTGTGTGCCCCTTGCGCCAAATACTGTATAAATTCGTAATAATATCCGATACAGAAAAAAGATTAAATGTAGTAACAACAATGTTTTGTAAATTGTGTTTAGAGAACTTCAGCGGTTTCTGTACTTGCTAATTGAGCGAATTCAAGGAGCAGTTCTTGCACTGCGCAGCCTATTGCCGCAAAACTCGCTACACAAAACCAGCCCTCGGATCTAAAAATTCGAAATGCGTATGTATTACTGAATGATATCGCTGAGTAAGAAATTGTAAAGAATGAAAAATCTAAAATTATCGCTGATTTTGGCGCTTCTTCTTCTCGCGCTCGTACTGGTTCTTTTCGGCACCTTCCACCGTTGAAATAGAATTGACAATGTTGGCCATCTTGCGGTGGTAATCGGCATACATCTCTTTCTTCTCGCCAATTTGTTGGCGGGCGGTAAACTTCGTCTGTTTCCGGATATCCTTCAACGCCAGCTTCTTCTCCTTCTTGATCTGCAGCTTCACCTTGTTCAATTCTTGTCTCTCGCGGTTTATGTCGTACGACTTCTTGTCGGGGTTGAAGTTCTCCTCGTATTTTGGTGCAAAGGTCTGGATCGACAACTTCTTGTGTTCCTGCAACGTCAAGGGTTTTCTGCTCTGTTGCTGATTCTGAAGAAGTTTACCGAATCGGGTCATCATATCGCCAAGATTGGGCAACTGGGCGCTGTAATAACGTGCGGTGATCTTTGCGAGGGTCATGAACGAGGCCAAAATCTCAATGCAGGCGGTCTTCTCTTTCCATAAACTGATGCATTTGTCCATGAGTGCTAGCGTGCGGCCAATCAATTGGAACTTGAACTTGGACTCGTCTTTCGGCGTTTCAAACAATGCTTGCACTTGTATAGGCTCCGAGGCAAGCTTTTCGGGTTTATAGGTCTTCGCAAGACGGAGCTTCGAGTGGCGCACAGTACCGGAAAGCACGCCCTGGATAGAAGACAGTTCGGGCAAAAGAGTCGCCATACAGATTTCCAAGAATTTAATTACTTCGGGGTCAAACCGCTTGGCGAACGACTGATAACTCAAGAGAATCTCGCATACAAGCAAGCCCTGGCCCAAGTTTTGAGAGGTCAAGGAGTCACGTGCACCAACACAAACACTCAAGAATTGATTCAAGAGAATGAGTGCTGGAGTGACCACCAAGTGGTAGTGGTCAGATGTCGAAAACACGTAGCCTATTACCACGAAAAAGACCAAATCTTTCTTTTCGAGTTTGCGCTCAATAATCCGCGATTCAATTCCCTCCATCAATTCCCTGATTGTCTCCACAAGTGCCTCGTTATATTTCTGCGCAAGCGATCTTAAGAGGTGCGTGAGGTCGTTCACGAGTTGCAGGTCGGCATCGGCACGGTTGCCGACGGCCAAGATGTGCTCGAGAATGATCGCTACGAACGCGTCGGTCTTCTGTTTGTTTCCCTCCGCGAGCCGTGGGTCGTATAGTTCGAGGATTTTCTTGATTTGTGCGATCGTCTGTTTGGAGTTCTTGCCTTCGATTTGCTCGACGAAGTCCTCGTAGGTTTCGGGCATGGGTACCGGTGGAGCTCTCGGAAGCGTGCGGCCAAAAGCAGGAGACTTTTCAGTCTCTTCATCACCATCACTTTCCTCAGTGCCTTCGTCTTCATCTCCCTCCTCTTCTCCTTCGCCAAAGACTTCCTCCTCATCGCTGCCGGCCCAGAACTCATCGCCTAAATCATCTGCTGCCTCCTCATCGTTATCTTGCAACCCGGTCATACGCTTCATCCGGTCGTCCTCCAACTTCTTCATTTTCTCCGCGTGCTCTTGCGCAAGCTCCTCGTCGGTCTTGGTTCTGTCTGCAGGGACGGCACGTCTATCGTACGTGAGTTCTCTTACCTTGGAATCGTAGTCGATATCTTGCTGAGACTTCCCCAGGAACTGCGGGAGGTTTTTGCGCTGCAGATTGATCTCCCCCATCACGTCAGCAAAATCGTCGTCCAAGTCCATGATCTCCTCCTGCGCCTTCTCGAACGCGGCCTGTCTCTGGCGCTTGTGGAATTTCGACTTGGCGATGATCTCTGCCATCACTTCCTTCTTCGATTTCTTGCGCGCAGGCTGCTCCAAACTGTCCTCATCGACAAACCGCTTTTCGCCGGCCCCGCCCAAACTATCGTCAAGTTCGTCTGCGTCTTCGAACGCAATCGTTTTACCCGAATGAGTGAGTGCGAATCCGCCATCGGCCTCATCGTCAAACTCGTCGTCGCTGCCTAACGAGAAGACGTTTTTCTTCGAACTGCCCTGTCTTTCGCGGGTGAATCTTTGCAACATTTTTTCTTCCTGGGACAAGCTTTTATTGTTTTCACCAAATCTCCGGTCGACAATCCCACCCACACGGTTTTTGGTCTTCTTCTCTGCATCGTAGTCCAACTTCAACGCCTTTTCTACGGACGAGTGAGTTTTCGCTGTATCATTATGCTGTTTCGACCCCGCCTTGACGAACTTTCCCCCGGAAATCACAGTGAAGTCGTGCTTCGACCGATTCATCCGCTTATCAAACTGATTAAATTCGTCTCTGATCTTGGAAATCTCCCGCTGGCGGTCCTCCTGGTCCCGCCTGGTTTCCGATGGCGCCGCCTTGCGGTTTTTGCGCTTGATGTTGGTTTGGCCTACAAGCCCCTTGGCCTTGAGTGCCTCCTTCAACTGTTTTAGTTGCGATCCAGCCATTTTGATAAAAAAGTCTTGAAGAAGTTGGCCTCGGCTATTTACAAGGAATAAGTATCGGTTTATTAAGTGATGAAATGAATTCGAGATGAGTTCATCTAGCGATGCGATGCGCATCTCACGGAAAAAAGTTCTGTGCACCGGAAGAAATGGATTGTCGTAATGGATATTGAAGATTTGAAATTTTCATGTATTTTAATTGCGTGGAGATTCGGTTTAATTGAAAGACTCGTAAAATTTCTTTTTTCTCTTCCGAAATTTTATATAAGCTTACTCGAATACTTATGACGAGATCGAGTGTGCGGCGATCGATGATCTCATCGATATATCATATTCAGCCAAAAGGGTCTAAGAAGGGAACAAAAATTAGGATACACATATTTTGAAATGATTTGATCAAGCAAGAAAATGACTTTAAATGATTGAGTTACGCGAGAAAATGCCTTGAATAATTAATGAAACAGAATATGCTTACTATATAAGAATAATCCTTTTTCGCACCTAGAGAGCGGCCCTGATGGTGGCCCTGAAGGTGGGGCCTCGCGGATGGGGCCGCGTTTGCAGCCAAAAAAAGGGCCCATTAATTACCACCAACATTAGAGACATTATCGCCCTGCCTCTTGCTTTGTAAACTGATTGATCATTCCCAAAACACCCTTGCGGCCCGTTTTCCCTGATTTTATACTAGTATCCACCACGCCTTCGAAATTATACGAGTTTTCGTGAACGCTATCGGCCCGGAAACTCTCGCGGGCGGTACCTGCCCATCCGCGCTTACCAAGCACCATTGAGCTGGAGGGCCCCTCAGCTGGCGCAGCAGCGAATCTGGACGGCACTTGCTCGCCCTGTTTTTTGGGCCGCGCGTTCCCGTAGCTTTCCAAAAAATACATATATGACTTGATCATTTTGTCGTCCTGGTAATATTCGTGAAGATCGTCGTCGCTGGAATCGTCGTCACTTTCCAGATCTGATTGCTTTGCCTTTGCTTTTGTCTTAGCACTGGGTACCGGCTTCGGTCTGGCCTTCTTGCCGACCTTCCGTTTATTAAGCTCGTACATCATGTTCTTGTCCTTTTCTTCGAAGTTGAACATGGCAAAGTAGCACACGTAGCCAAGCCCATCTACGTGTATGGTGTACTCGCGGAAGAAATCGATGATGGCAGCGGAATTGCTGGAGATCTTGAACCAGAGCACAAATGGCGTGAGAATGAGACTGAAAAGTTCGTTGAGGATAATGACAATCTTCAAGCTGAAAAGCTCGCAAAACTTGTTTTTCACCTCGACAGTATGCAACTTGCCGTTCCACGAGCTGGGCAAATAATGCGTGAATTGTGACACATACCGGAGGCTGGCTTCTGGGTCGTAGAAAAACGATACACCCTGAGTATTGAGATTTTCGGCGGTGTTTGTGCCGGTAGACGTATTAGAATTGGCCGTGACTGCCCAAAGGGTACCGAAAATACTGATGTAGAAGAGCGTGGTGCGTCCTTGAGTGAGCTCAAACGACCAGAAATTGTGTTCCTCATCGTCGAAAAGGAGCCCAAAGATGACTAACACTGCAAGGAAAGCACTGGTCACGAAGTTCAATAGGCGCATGATGTTCATCACAAATACGCCTCCGGGAAACTGATTGATGTAAGTATTGGCGGGCCCGACGGAAAGGTGTAAACGCTTGATGAAGAAATGCGAGAGTTCATTGAACTCGCGGAGTTTCCACTCGGCCCATGGAGTATATTGTCTGAGCCCCAATAAAGATGAAGGATTGGACTTGTACTCGTTGAAGTATCTGAAGAAATACAAGAGCACGAAATAGGTCACGATGAACGGGCATAGGATTAGGTTGATGATCGCGGCCATTTTGAAGCGGGACGAGAGCTCATGGGCCAAAGCATTGCGAGAAGCCTCTTTAAGGATATTCTGATTGATTTGCCCGTTTTCGTGGAACACGAAGTTGTTGATACAGAGCTTGATGTTCCATTCCAAGGTGCGGGTCAACACCGATTTGCCCGAGAAGAACATTTTGAGAAATGGCGGACAAGGAAGCGAGAGATCGAGCACGTCTTTGTTTATAAGCGCAATCATATAGTTTTCCTTGCGCATGATACGGTTGGCAATGTCGTGGGCGTTTAAACGCACCTTGGAGTTCAAGTCGTTGAGATATTTATGCGGAAGGCGGGGGTTTGACGAGGTCAAGGAGTTCTGGTCCTTGAGGAGCATTAGTCTCTCGACAATGGTCGACCACTGGATCGTCATGAGCTCCAAATCGTCCGAAATTCCGAGAAGGTGCTTGTAGAAATTCAGAAGCTGCGAGAGCTTATATTTGTAATCGAAGAAAAGCTGAAGAAGCCGAAGGCCGGTGTACCCAGCAAACCCCAAGAGGAAGATCTTGATGGACCACGGAACTCAAATGATTAGAAAATCGGGAATGATGAGGTCCGAGAGCGTGAGATTGGTGGCGGAACTCGAGGTCCATTCGTTAAAGAAAAAGTCGTAGTCGATACCCCACCTCAAAAACGTCGTGAACGCTAAAATGAACACTAGAATAGATATATCCACCGCTCGTGAAAGCACAATACTGGTGAACCCCTTGCCTCTGTAGTAGTAGTACACATCGATGAGAAACTCGTCCATGTTGGTAATATTGGCCCAGAGATAAAGCGCCTTTTCCTTGGGTGGAATCGAAACTCTTCCCGAGGAAGGTCTCAGGTAAGGGGCGGCAGACGGCGGTATTGGATTCTCGAAAGTTCGTCTTCTGTGTGAGTTTGGAGGTGCCAGAAAAGGAACACCTTCTGATTTACGAGAGGGGGGAAGCTGGAACATGAGACTTCGGTGGTCATCTGTTCTCTGATTTGGCTGGTTTTGACCAAATACAGTATTAGAATGATTCTGCTGTAAAGAGTTCAATAAACTGAAGTTTTGACTCTCACGCGACGAATTTGGACCCAGACGTTGCTGCGAGGCTGGATTCAGGATCCAATTTACAGTGGGGACCGCATCCTGAGGCTCCTTTTTGGGGTCACTCGTATGTCGAAGAAGCGGCGAAGGAGGCGCCAGCGAGTCTACAGAAGAAATGTCCAGATCGGATTCCGAATCTAGGAGGTTTTTGTCCGGCGCCTTTCCAGGGCTTGTTCGAAGCCTCAGATTGCCACCCGAGACGGAATTTTGCGGTAGATTTTGCGAGATTACCGGCATTGGTTGCGATTGCGCCTGTGCCAGGATTTCTCCCGGGTTTATGTCGTATAATTGGGACTCCGGATCGAAATACTGGTAATTATCTGGAAGTTGATTGTACACCGAGTGAAGCCCGAATACGCGAGAGAGAAACGTATCACTATGGGCCAGCGCATTCATATCGTCATCATGAATGGAAGAAGACGGCATATTGGCTATAAGTATTGATCAAAATTGTTAGGAGGTTTTGCTCAACGGAATCTTTGCTGGGAGTTACAGAGGATCATGTACAGGCGATAAGAAAGATAAACCCGGCAGCGCGTGCGCATCGATAACCGAGTGGGGGATTGAATTGAGATGGATTAAGATGTCACGTGCGTACAGAAAAATATCAGAGTCATGTGATATCATTTATCTATATATGTTTGTGGGTATAATTTATATTCAACTTTTTTTTTGAAATCTTTTTTGAATGCTACGAAATGCTGGACCCTGGGGCATGTGTCATCACCCACCGAGCACGTCATTCGCATTATTAATTGAAACTACATTAATTAAGTCGTGTGAAGTATCACATTTTTTGACCATTTCTATTTTGGAGACTCAAATTCTGGATTGTTGAACAGTTTTTCTTGAAATATTTTTGGCAAAAAATACGCCAAAAGTCTGATTCTTAAGTGCACCAAAGATCACTGCCAATGTCACGTGCGAGCAGTGTTGCCAGAGCAAAAGCATGATCATCACAATGACTTCGAGAGGTCATATTTGACAACTTGAAATTTGTGGATCATATCATCTCATGAGATCATTTGATAATATCAAGTGATTGGTTTTCAATTCGTGCTTTCTTTCAATTGCAGTAACGTAAATCACATTACTTTCTTTTTCGGGAAACAACTCGTATTACAGTAGTTAAAAAACCTTGATAAGGAAGATTTGGAAAGAGAGACAAACCTGCGATGAGACAGTAGAGTCCAGTTGGTAGCGAAGGCCATTTGGCTTTCACAACCCACTACTATTTTTCCTTACAATACCAATTATTTCGGATCAAACTTTTCGCCACCGTTTCAAAACCTTCTTCGAAAGTGTGAGCCAAAAGAAGGTTGAAAAATCACCCCTTTACTCTCCTCATGGCCTTAGGACAAAAACTAATTGAAGGTATCACTGTTTATTAGTGGAGTTTATTGGTACCACCATCAAATTCAAATTCAAACTCATTGGAACTGGAAAATTCAAGAAGTTTCACCACTCTTCCAAGACAGGATACTTAGGGTGAATACGCCTTTTTACCCGAATACTTTCTACCCTTCTTGAGCAAAGGCCACATTCGAACCCGGGGGCACTTCTTCTTGTATCATGGATTAGGCCTCCTTACCCAAAATGAACATCCAAACTCATATGCCTCTTCCTTTCCTCATTTTGGAGATTCTTTCACGAATTTTCCCAGCGAGGCCCAGAATTTGCCCGTGGATATACCGTATGACATGGTGTGGCATCAAAGCTAAAGCCTCCTGCTTTTTCTTGCTTCATGACTCATAAAGCTAGTGCAGTCACGCCTCATTCTTCTCTCTAGCTTTCAAGGTCTAATGATGCGATCGGCAAGGTCGAGACCACCTCTCTCGCATGAAGATTACCGGTTTCTTTAAGATGAATGGTAAAATATTGATACGCAAACAAGACTTATAATTTGCTCAATAAGAGCTATTTCTAAGCCTGCTTGATACTAGAGGCTGGCTTGGTGAGAGATATGGCTGATTTCAGACTAGATTACCGTCGCGGATCTACTTTTGCTCCAGAGAAATGTGAATTATTAAAGAGTATTGTTTGCAAATAATGTCTTCAGAAAGATACCCTAGAAGATATCTGCAGCCACTTAAATCGTACTGAGTGGTGGACAGGAACAAGACACAAAAGATATTGAGAACTTCATGTTTCTCTCGAATAAGTCAAGTTCTTAGCAGAATTTGTTTATTTTTTTTCAATGAAAATCTGTTTGTTCCCACAACCAAGCCCTCTCGATTACGCAAAAATATGGTTTCAGTTACAGCGCCACAGTGCGAAGTGTGGAGCCACAGACCAAGAGGAGTTCTACCCGATTCAGCAACTTTGTATGAGAAATCGGATTTCAACTACATCAGAAGTGAAGATAGAAGCTGAAATTTTTGATTTTGGCAAACTCTCGTTTTACAAATATTGCCGAAGTTTCTTATCTAGTTCTTCCAAAAATCTTGGCAAAAGACCCTGTTGCGGGGAATGGGTGCGAAAAACTGTGGAGGCTGACAAGCACGTTATCTTGGAAAGTGTGGGTCGCTGACAAATAAACTAACTTTATCAATTAGTATTTAAATTGATTCTGGAACCATATTTGTCTCTCGAAATCACTAACTTTCATTTTTATAATGGCTCCACCTGCTCCTATCGCTCAACAATCTTCCGAGGACTATACTGGTATCGTCAACTCCTTGGCAAAATTTTCCGTTTTGGGAAGTGCCGCTCATACTAAACCGGTCAAAACCGGCTCTGCTGCGCTGTGGGTCGAGAAGTTGCCGGATCCAGCGAGGAAACGATTCGAAAAATACGGAATTGACTTGCTGAATGGATACCCCAAAGTTCCTGAAAGAGATGAGATTCCGACGTTTCTCGATGAAGCGTTTGCCATTAGAAATGAAGAGTTTCCCTATATTGAGCGGGGGAAAAACGCCGATCCCGAGAAAAAAGCATTGTTCGGTGCTGCAAAGGAAGTGAGAAACTTGACCGCTCATATTGGTACTGAGATCGTGGGATTACAGCTCTCGGAATTGAACGATACGCAGAAGGATGAATTGGCACTTTTGATTGCAGAAAGAGTGGTGGTTTTCTTCAAGAATCAGGACCTTTCGCCTCAAAAACAATTGGAGTTGGGCAAATACTGGGGCCAGGTAGAAGTACACCCTCAGGCCACTCGTGTTCCAAATACTGTGAACGGAGAAGACTTGGCGGGCATTACCGTGATTTGGCAAGACTACGCAATTGAGAATTTGGGAGTCCCGGTCACATTCCGTGACTCTACCAAAGGCACTGGATCGTGGCACGCTGATTTGGTGCATGAGTTCCAGCCGGCTGGAATTACTCATTTGCACAATGATACGATTCCCGAGGTGGGCGGAGACACCTTATGGGCATCCGGATACGCTGCATACGATAAGTTATCGCCGGCATTTCAACTGTTCTTGGAGGGGAAATCGGCTGTTTTCAGATCGGCGCATCAGTACCTTGACCGTGAGAATCCTTTGAATGGACCGAAATTCATTGAAAGAGAGCACCCAATTGTGAGAACACACCCTGCTACAGGATGTAAATATTTGTTTGTGAGCCGCGGAAAGACTCTCAGAATTGTAGGGTTGGAGCCAAAAGAATCCGACCTCATTTTGAACTACTTGTTTTCCGTTTATGAAACGAATTTGGATATCCAGGTGAGATGGAACTGGAAGTCGGACGCAGGATACGGTACATCGGCGATCTGGGACAATCGTATTGCCAACCACAATGCGGTTTGGGATCATGAGGGCAAGCAGCCAAGACACGGTACCAGGGTTACATCTTTGGCGGAAGTGCCGTATTTCGATAAAACCTCCAAGAGCCAGAGACAAGCTTTGGGATTAGAGTAGATCAGTCTCTCAAAACTTTCCTTATACTGATTATTATCTTATCTAATCTAATCTATATCATCGATCAGAAAGCGTGACCACTTACCTTTACGCATAGTAGATCCGACTTCAAGATTGAATTATACTGTCGGTTTTCAGTTTCTTGGTGATATGAGAGGCTGTTGTATAGCTTTGTTGAGAATTGCCAGTGATGATTCTATCTGAAATCTGGCGATGTTGAATGACAAAAAACCCAAATTAATTTGTCGGGAACAGACAACAGTCTCTTACTATCATAGTTGCCATTATTCTAGCAAAAGAATGCACTACCGGTGCCACCCATATTTTTCAGCTCATATCATTCATTACTTGCACATATACCTGAAATGTTTCTTCTGTAAGGTCTCCTTCCCCTCCTCCGTCTTCGAGAAGCCACTGGAAACTCTCGTCTGCCTTTCCTACTTGGATTTTCCCACTTGAATCCCTTTGGCAAAAAAATCATACACTTTGGTCCCACATTTACTATATCAAGTCCATCGATATCTAACCACTTATCTGAGCCCTTTTCCTCGCATGTTACTGATTCTGAGCCCAAATTCCCCTCCCTTTTAGTTTCTCCCTCGTTTATTTCTTCCACTTCTCCAATCTCAATGTCCTTCATCCTAGCTGCTTTGCCCATTTCTTCCGCAGACCACCAATATAGAGGATAGCTGCGAGCAATGTTTCCTGAAATACATGCCAGGGCAATCATCAAGACTGACGTGACCAACTGGACAGGAAGGTACCACCAGCTCATATCTCTCACATCGCTATTTATACTGGGAAGCAACGCCGAAGCGCCCCCGGGAGGATGTACGCAATTGAGAATCGACATTGCCACCAGCAGTAAAGAAACACTCAACGCCCCACACACCCAGTAATGGTCTTGACCCAGGGAAGATAACAGGAACAATTTCTGAATACAAACGCCTACAAATGCTGAGGTGAAATGACCGAAAAGCACGTTTCGAGGCTGCGATAAAGGTGATTCATGTGCATTGAAACAGTGAACGGCCGAAGCTCCGTAACTCGTAAGAATTATGGGGGCATGGTGCGAAGTGAAAGCAGTAGTACTTTTGAACACCGCCTCGATAATGATAAGTCCGACGGTTGTGGATACAAGGGTTTCGAGCCAGATAATATGGTCCAGAACCGGCTTTTGCTCCTTGATGCCAAGAAATCCAGCGACCGACATGGGTAATTTATGGACCTGGTTTGGCCACAAGTACCGGTTGATAATATCGTCAATAGTGAACTTGAACATGGAATCTTTCGAAAGTGTCTGTTGAAGAAGCGACACATTGTCGCTTTGTCATGCTCTTCATTTTGTTTGAAAACACTGTAAATTATCATAGGCCTTTTCTTGCCAGAGCTTGTAAGTTAGTGCACCCCACATCTCCACATGTGTTAGGCTTGACACATTCTAATGACACATGACTTTCAGAAAGTATCACAATTTAATTTCCATAGACAGTGGCTTTAAAGTTGGACCCCACGTTTAAGAAGCTGGGAAATTTGGTTCCATGGCTGCAGAAGTTCCACTCTACAAACGGACTGCATGCATAGAGTTGCTTTTGTCATTGACGCTTAGATTATAACGAATCCGAATTCTTCAAAAAAGGAATAGAGATATATGCATGGCCTTGGCCTGGCTTTTTTTGAGTGGAAATTGCGAATTTGTAGATGTATCAGATACGCCTATTCGCACATACATTGACTCTGAATCTTTACCAGAGCAAGCCGTGATTTGCTCGAAGCACCCCGAGACCTGTAATTTATCAGTCATATGAAGGTGCATTTGCAGCGTCAAACGCATCAAGGGCATCACGTGGGCGTTATTTGGGCGCTGAAAAACCATAATTCCAGGCAATCGGCCTGTAAAAATTATTTTCTCGAAAAGAAAATTCTTGATAATCTTCCACGATTGGGTCGGCTCGAAGATATGACCAGAGATGAAAAGCTCCCCACTATCAGAGCTCGGCGAGATTTATATTTGTTTTCCTTGCTTTGATATACCACAAGAGAACAAATTTTCTAGACTTCTTCTCCCGATCCTTCTTCTGGTAATAGCGTTTGGAGTGTGGTAATCCAGTCCTGTTCAAGGTGTCCCAATTGGATTCCTTCCGGTACTTTTATACCTTCAGGGCCTATCTCTATTTTATCTAATCCATGCACATATTGGATTTGACTATAATCCAATGAAGGCTTCGACTCTATCAGCGCAGAAGATTCGACAGACTCGGCAGGTGCCAAAGATCCTTCCTCCACATCCTGTTTACGTACTTTCCCCATTTGACCACCAGACCACCAGAACACCGGATAGCTTCGTACAAGGTTACCAAATATACAGGCCACAGCTATCATGAGAACTGAACTGACTAGTTGAACGGAAAGGTACCACCAACTCATGGCTCGGATACCATCGTCGATACTGGGAAGCAATGCCGAGGCACCGCCTGGTGGGTGCACGCAATTGAACACCGACATTGCCACCAGCAGCAAGGCCACGCTCAATGCCCCAGACACCCAGTACTGATTCTGGCCCAGGGCAGAAAGCAGGAACAATTTCTGGATACAAATACCGATTAACGCCGAGATGAAATGGCCAAAAAGTACGTTACGGGGCTGTGCAAGCGGCGTGCCATGAGCATTGAAGCAAAGAATCGCCGAGGCACCATAACTGGCAAGAATCACTGGAGCATGGTGAGAGGTGAAAACAGTGGTATTTCTAAAGACAGCCTCAATGACAATAAGGCCAGCAAATGTAGAAACGAGAGTCTCAATCCAAAGTACATAATCAGGAATCGGGCGTGGCTTTCGATAGCCAAGAAACCGCGCTAGCGGCAGCGGCAACTTATGTATTTGGTTAGGCCATAGGAATCGATTGAGAAGATCATCTATCGTAAATTTGAACATGTGCGATGCCAAGTTTGATTTAATTGTAGTTTTGCTTCTTAATAGTGAGCTGAAGTACTCTGGAAGGGTTATACTCTCAACAAAGAAGCGATAAATTTCATTGAGAAATAATTCCCGCGTAGCCGATGCCGAGTGGAGCCGATGCGACTGAAATGTGGAGTTGACTCACTGGCACTGGACTGCAGGTAGGGGATGTGTCTCAATTGTGCCTCACCTTTTGAACACTTAACGAAGAGAATTTAAATTTCTTTTTTTTTCTCTGACCATTTCTCGAGATTGAAACGGTTAAAGGATATTTTTGCACCGGCAATTTCAGCAATGAAGGAGTGTGGTGCTGTCGGATCTGGGATCTCGCGCCGAGCCGGGCTAGTCCCTGGCACCTGCATCTGGAGAGCGACTAAAGATTTCCGAGGAAAACCGAAGGGTCAAGTTAACTCACTTGGATTCGTTTCCTTTTTGCACTAAATATGAGAAAAGAAATCAACATTTTCAATAAAAAGCTGCCATTCCAATTCTCAGTCGATGTTTTTCTTTATATCTTGATCTACCAGAGATCCAGTCGCAATCTGGATCTCACTTTTTTTCGACACCTCAAGGAACTTCTTGGCTTTGTAGTCAACAAAGCTAACGCGTTTGTATGCGAGGTTCATGAAGATCTTCAGACTTCGATAAAGTTTGATTCGTAGGCTGATGAGCGCGGCAAATCTCACAAACTAAGAATCGTCGTCAAAATCTATTTTTGTCATGACCCCTCAGTTTCTGTCCCTTCTTTGAGAAGAAAAATAGGTTTAGTAATTCTCCTGTCACAACAAGGCGCCGTTACTCGAGTGACCCGCACTAAACCATATTGCGGCCATGAATGACCGTTCTTTAAGGTCAAAAAATCCGCCCATTTTTGTCGCTTTGAATAAGAATTGCAAAAGAATTTTTTGGAACTCCGTATTTCGAATAAACGAAAGAGCAAAAGTCCAACTCTTTTCGACCGACATTTTGACCGTAAACTTTCTGGCGACGGCCGGGCTGTGGGCTAACGGCGCGCGCATCAATGTCGTCATCAAAAACAAGACCAGAGCAAAGAAGATCGCAGCGCCGCGCGATTTGCAGATCCAAGAAATTTGCACCAAACTTTCGGTGAGAAATATTAAGAAAACTGCAGTTTGAAGTTTTTTTTTTTTGTGGAATCCCAAATCGGATTGCACACGTGACTTCTTCTTTCTTTTTTTCTCTCTCTTGATTTTCCCCAACCTCTCTATTTATAACTTTCCTGTTTCAAGTATGTTGCGCCGCGCAGCCCCGATCGGGCACGTCTCCGACAACAGTCGCGGCCAAATGTAGGCAGCAGAGATTGCTACAATGCGATGGTGATGACCCGGCCGTTTGTATAAAGGTGTCTTGTGAGCCGTTCGATATTTGCTCAAATTCGGCAATTTTTCAAAAACAATTCCAAAAACAATCGCTTCCAAATCCCTTTACAAACTCCCAAATAGTGTAGAATAGTGTCTTAAACGAGACGATCATTTTTGCCGTCATTCTTTCCACCGTGAAAAATCCTTTCCAACCACCAATTATTCTGTAAACCACTTTTTCAATTCGCACAATGACTGCCAAGCTACTCCGATTCCAGAAAATCCACTATTATCTCATTCCCCTCATTTCCCTCGTCGTTTGGTGGGGTATGCTTATGGCGATGTTGATCTGCTGGGGCGTACAGGGCCGGCCCATCTACGACTTCATGAATGGCGAGTACCAAAATCCAGTATACATCAGTGATATCGGTGCCACCAACTTGCAGCCGCTTTTCATTTCGTGTGCCGGATTCCAAGGAATCTTTTTTGTCGGCACTCTACTTATGGAGTTCATTTTGCGGAAAAAGCATAAGTTGCAACCGTACGTTTCGAAAAAACAACCGATCTTTGCTATTATCAGTATCGTTCTGGCGGTGCTTGGCGAGCTCGGCATTTTATTCGTGGCGATCTTCAAGAGCACGAGATTCCGTGCTGTTCATTTGACCATGGTGGGAGTCTTCATTTTCTTTATATTCTGGGCATGCTTCTTCAATTTTCTCAACTCGTTTATTTTCGGTAACTTCCCCCAACGTCTCCATCCAAATCACGAGCGGGTCATTTTCGGTGACCACCGCTGGCAAAATCTTTATATGGTGTCGTTCTTTTTCAAGCTTCTCTGGCTCGTGGCCGCAGTTGCATTCGCCGTGGCCTTTGGTGTCTTGATGAAAAGAGACGACAATTCCATGTCTTCGGTTTTTGAGTGGACCATTTCCTTCTGGTACGGCTTCTTGCTTGTATTCTGGGCCATGGACCTTCTTCCCTCGGCGGTGAAGAAGTGGAGAGTACGTCATCCGGAGAAATTCGAGGAGAAGTTTGTGGACAATCATATGGCGTCTTCTATTGCATCCGAGGACCTGTCGCAGAACGATTCTCAGGCAACCAGGGTATAAAACTATGTATCGAGGGGCTTCAATAGACAATCATGACATTTCGTGTTCAAGATCAATAATTAATTTTTTTTCTATAAAACTGAAAGTGAACGTGAAATCAATAAGGCCCGGCGTCTATTCTAATCTGCGCAAAGCCTCGATAAATGCGAGTGTAATATATATTAAATCACCCAATTATATAGAAATACCTGAAAATATATATTTTGCTTGATTCCTCAAAAAAGATAATTTTATTCACGTACGGAAATTTTTCGAGTTTTCAATCTTCTTTTAATTTCGAGTAGATCATAAGCGCGAAACTTAAACACACCCTGAAGCGCGTGGCGCGCGCGTCGCAGACCCAAAACTCATTACAACTTGCACCTAAGAAAAGACCACATTTTTTCTCGTTATTTTCCACTTAATTCGTTATATTCTCGTCTATCATGACTGAAGTTAAAGAAAATGCTTCACTAGGCCCAAAGACTCCTTCCTCTTTGGGGACTCTACATCCTAAACAGTATATGTTTAGAACATCAGCAAATCCAAAGTCAAAGGACGAAATAACTTATACCATATCACTTGGAGATGCAATCGCTTTTATGAAGAAAAATCGCATTCCTTTCTTCTATACAAGGCATGGCATTCTCAAGCAAGATAAGTACACTAGAACTAGGGATAAGTCTATGTCTCCGCGACTGGCGGGACTGGATGTTTGGAGATGTAAATGTTTCGGTAAACCCCGAGAATTGAAACTTCCTAGAAAAAGAAGACGTACGTCTAAGAAATGTGGCTGTACGGCTAAATTTCGAATTAAATTTCCAAACAGATATACCCATAATCCTGACAATTCACTCAATATCAAAGACCACGGTAAAGCATTAGTTACCGTCACTTGGGATCCCAAGCACGTCAATCACGTGATTGATTTTCAGCCAGATCTCACTTAATATTTTCTTAGTAGAGGGAAAAGGGGTTTTTTTGCATAGTGGTAGCTGATTTGGGACTAGATAAGCAGCAGAGCTAAAGATTGCAGCAAATAGACCCAATCTAGATCGTGCAAAAGTCTTCCTTAAAAAGCTTTTGTTGGGAAAGTTTTGTGACTATATCACTAAGAAATCACACGAAGTTCTCTACTCTAAGTCGCTTCAAGATGGTGTGGTGAATTATCGAACTTGAAATTTTTTTTGCGGTCGCTTCGCGATTAAGTCTCAAAGCCATCTTGGCCTGAATTAGAAGCCCGATTAGGCTGTCGCGCGATGATGTTTATCACGTGACACGAATTCAAACACTATTTTTCATGCCTATTGGGCCCATTTCGCTCTTTTAATCAATTTAAAGCCTTCAGTGTAGGAATTTCAATCTTAGCCTGAAGAAGTCCTATGCTCAGAAATATATACCTTTTTTCCTTTGGCTTCCGTTGAAATTTGTCGACAAGAATGACGCAACTTTGCTGGCTCTTCTCGCGCTGCCTGCAGTCGCGACAGTGATCGTATATAGGCTTTTTTTGACGTGACAGGTTTGCATGAAAGCTTTCGCAAAATACGTGAGAACCCTTCGATGAGACAATCTGTACTAAAGAAAGACAATTATTCGCACGGGAAGGAAGGCAATTGATCTATTTCTACAGAAAAACACAGAATACCGAGAATCATTATAGTCACATTTATCCAAACCATAATATTCTGAGATGACTCATAAATTTCTCCAGTTCCAAAAAATTCATTACTTTCTCATCCCTCTTGTCTCAGTCGTAGTGTGGTGGGGAATGCTCATTGCATTGTTGGTTTGTTGGGGTGTCCAGGGCCGTCCCATCTATAGTTTTCTAGATGGTGAATACCAGAATCCGGTTTATCTAAGTGATATTGGTGCCACCAACTTGCAACCGCTTTTCATTGCATGTTCTGGGTTTCAGGGCATATTTTTTGTTGGTACATTGATCATGGAATTTGTGTTGCGCAGAGCCAATAAATTGCAGCCGTACGTGACGAAAAAACAGCCCGTATTAGCCCTCCTTAGTATTCTTCTGGCCATTGTAGGACAGCTCGGAATCTTATTTGTGGCGATCTTCAAGACTACCATTTTCGAAAACGTCCACTTGACCATGGTCGGTGTGTTTATTGTGGGAGTATTCCTCGCCTGTTTCTTTAATTTCGTTAACTCATTCATCTTCGGACATTTCCCGCATAAGCTTCACCCAGACCATGAGCGCGTGGCTTTTGGATCGCGTCGCTGGCAGAACCTCTACATGGTTTCTTTTTGCTTGAAAGTCACATGGGTGGTAATTGTCGCGGCATTTGCAGTCGCTTTCGGAGTATTAATGGGCATAGAGAATGACAGCATGTCTGCCCGAGTCGAATGGACAATTTGTTTCTGGTACGGCTTCTTGCTCTTTTTCTGGTCAATGGATCTCTTTCCATCAGCTGTGAGGAAATGGAAGATACGCCACCAGGAAAACTTGCATGGATCAAGCACCGAGAGCCGAACAATCGAATCGCCAGGACCAGCCGATTTAGAAAAGAGTTTTGAGTAGATAAGAAAAACATTGACATGTATCCTTCATTTTTCGAGGAGACAATAAATCTTCATTGATGAGCCCCGTCCTTCCATTAAAAACGCGTTCCTTTAAAAGCCATGTTTGTTCTAGATCAGCCACCTTTAGTAGCACGGATTTGGGTGATGGAGGTGTAGTGAGGAGCCCATTATGCTTCGTCATTCATATAATCGAAAATCCCTCTCGCAAAAGCGTACTTCTCGTATATTTTGAGAGTACCTCCTTTCATTCAATCTCGATAATTTGGCTACGGCTCAGGTGGCACGCAACCTTCATCAATGAGGCTCTTCCAGGATCCTTCTAATGACCTTGGATGAGACAAGAGCTGAAAGCCAATATAATCAAAACATTTGCACTGGAAATCATAGACTTTCGCTCGTAAAAATAAGTGCTTCAATTGTGGATCGAGCGCGAATCCCAGTGCGGTTGCGACTGCAAATGCCGCAGAGAGCGGAGGCAAGAATGAGTATACCGCCATCAAAGGTTTTTTCGATGCGCCGCCCACTTAGTCCAGATCCGGAAATAGACAGTAAGAAAAGATTTTTGAGGGTTGATTCTGACGACGAGAAATTGCGGGAATCGCGGCCATCCATACCAATATTACTTGATCGCGGCACGTTGATTGAGAAACAACCGATTTGTCAACCGTGGCAAAATGCTCCCTCGAAACAGAAGTTCGATTTCTCCAAGTACTTTGAAAAAAGGGAAGTGCCAATAAAAAAGGTCTCGCATAGAGAGCAAATTCCCGATCCGGCAGATTATGCGGTCGACTCCGACCTGGACCTCTTTGCCTACTCCGATGACGATTCTGACGTTGAGTATCGGTTCACTCGGCCGGTAAAAATTGCCACGAATCTTCAGTTTTTGTACCCCTCTATTAACGACAAGCATATGTTTCTTTTAACTGATGATCCCTTTGGGTCGCTTTCCGCCACCGTCTTTCCTAGTGGTAATGCCTCATTTACAGTACCTTCATATAAGATTCAAGCAGGAGACGAAGGGTTTAAGCTGTCGATGCTAGTAAGGGGAAGTGTTCAGCCCCGAGACACGTTTCCGGTGGAAACAGATGAACATGAAATTAGAGAGAAGCCGGTAGAGTGTGAAGTTTGTTTGCTTCGTTTTGTGAAGAGGAAACTGTTATGGATGGATTTGGGAGAGTTCGATTCGTTCCAATGTTCAGATTGTCGAGAATATCTCGAGTTCAGATCCGCTCGAGCCCGAAGTAGAATTATACAACGTCAGAGGGGGATAGTTGTTTCTGATACAGACTCCAGTGAGGAATCGGATTGAAAATATGAGTCAAGAAGAGGGAACCGAGTCTCGATTTCTAGCCCGCATCAATAGTGAAATGGTGGTAAGGATACAAGAAGAAGCATGGTGCTCTCTTGGCTGAAATAAAAATTAATTTTCAATGTTTAAGTGCCTTTCTCTTCCTCGACAGTGCTTTCTAAGAGAATCTTGGGCTGTCTTGATCTTTTGCTCAACCATGGATTGCATTTCTGAAGTAATTTTTGTCGGGATTTTTCGCATGAAGTACAAGAGCAAGCTTTCAACTCATTTTCCTCTTCATTTTGATGAATTTTCGTAGGTTTTCTTTCCTCTAAACTAGGCCTTGATTTCATGATTTCTTTTACAAATTTCGCCACGAGGGGGGGATCCCCTAACACGAATTCACCGGCCACATTCTGTTTGCTTTACGAAATTACTAATACTACATCCACCCAGCCACACCTTGCATGAGGCGCAATGCACAGCTGGGTTGTGAATGTTCGTGATTTTTGCATCCATGTCTGCATCTGTGTCTGGGTGCAGATGTACATTGCATCGTATGCACGAGTTCCGAGGGTTTCAACCGCATCGCTCGGGACTAGATCTTGTGGGGGCGCACGCGCTTCGGGCCGAGTCGCCGAACTCGTGCCCACTTCACGGCGTTTTTTTCTGCGCAGACAGTGTCTTATCTTTCACGCCGAATATGACGTAAAGTTCGTTGCATATGAAACAAACAGCTTTTCGAAAACTGCTCCTATTTTTGCTACATGCGCCATCGCCTGTTTACGCCAATAATTCTCCAAACTCACATAGCACCAGATTCCCCACCAATTTTTGAAAGCTTAAATTCCCCCAGCAAGTGCTTGGCGACCTTGTGCATTCTCCCAATACCCCTACAAAAATTTCTTGCAATCAACATTGTTGTGGTCTGATCGTGCACGAAAAACGCATGCGATGGCGAGCGAGTGCGGTACACTTTAGCCGCCGCGCGTCTATGTCATCACGAGCGCAAAATCGTGACCTCATCTGGAGAACGACTTTGGGGCTTGCCAACGCACGAGTGTCTGGGCCCAGAATGCAGGAAACATTTATTTCTTTTTCGCCTTGGCGTTGTCGAAAGTGGGGGCGCCCTTTTGGGGGTTGCTACGGACAGAGCAGGGCCATTTTTTTTTTCAAGCCTGGCGAAAACGAGCAGGTTGAAGGTCAAGACTGCATACTGATGCCCCCGCACCCCGAATCGACCACTCAGCGGCAAATACTCCTTGATATAACAATCTACATTATTTTACAATCAATCCATAAAAACAATCAATTCAAAAATTAAAAAAATGTCGTGTATGATTTTTGGAGCCACAGGTTTATGTGGCAAGGCTTTTTTGGAGAAAGCTCAGCAGTCCAACTACTTTTCCGCGATCACGTCTGTCACCAGAAGACCTATCAATAGTAATCACGCCAAAGTAAAGGAAGTTGTAGAAAAAGATATAGAAAATTACGTTTCACTTATTAAGCAGGAGAAACCGTCGGTGGTGTTTTCCGGTTTGGCCACGACCCGCGGTGCCGCCGGTTCGGCGAAGGCGTTTGTCGACATCGATCACGGCATCAATCTCCGCCTCGCGCAGGCGGCTAAGGAAGCGGGGGTCAACACTTACGTGATTGTTTCTTCTGTGGGCGCCAATGCACTGTCGCCCCTTTTGTATCTCAAGACTAAGGGTAGACTAGAAGACGATATCATCGCGTTGAATTTCCCTCGTACTATCATTTTAAGGCCAGGCCCATTGTTGGGACCCAGAGAGGGTTCAAAGGGCTTTTTGAATGATCTTCTGGCCGGTGTTTTCAAGTACATGCATAACACATTCATTGGCAATAACTTCATTTACCCGATCCAGGGCTCAGAGGTGGCCAATGCGGCAGAAAAGCTCGTGCGGGAACAAGAGACATCTACGGAGCCCGTGGTGAAGATCATCGGTGGTAAAGAGCTCATTAAGCTTGGAATCGATAATTGAAGTAGGCAAGTTTTTCATTTCTCAGTGGTATCTTGTTTGATTCGAGGTTTTGAGCCCCATTTTGGGTTTGAATTCTCCCATTGTTCATGGCTTTTCATCAACATAGTTTGACAATCATTTATGTTTACTCAAATTCTTTTATTGAAGCAATGCTTACTCGAAATTAAAGCCAGTGCGCTGGTCATTTTAGACCAGATTTTTCTAGATTGAAATACTAAAGGAGTTTAAGTGATATCCATTGTCTGCAGACATGGCCGATTCGAACAGAACACGGATATTCATTATGAATGCATATCCCGTCTTTATGGAAGGTCTCTCTTCGATTATTCACTCTTAATATTAAATCCAGAAATGTCGATCAAAGATCGTATCAATTAACAAAGAAAGAAGTTTCCTATTTTGAAAAAACGATGCACCATTCCTCTGAAAAAATTCGCCTGTGAGTACCAACCCACGCCAGTTTCTGTTATTGAAAAAAAAAAAGACAATTCACGATACAAATCCATTGCATACTTGATTATTTGATTTCTGTGAAATTATGAGAAACCCATTCCATTCCACGGTACCAAAATTCTGTCATCAATAGTGCGTCCGATTCGAGGCCGGTCAGATCTATCATTGGCTGAATGATAATGATCTTTTTGCAAAATCGATCCTATCAGTATTTTGGTAGCCGTGGTGGAATTTCTTATTTGTCTTGCTTATATCCTTGAAGCCACCACTTTTTACAGTACTCATGCCGAAGGATAATGTCATTTCCGAGACCACCATTAGCGGACAAAATCAGCTTCGTCCTTAGGATTGCTTGTTCTTTGAAACAATCATCAAAGTTCTGGCATTGCTGTTGTTCAACAAAAGTAACTTTCCATTGGAAACGATCCATGGAAGAGATTTTGAAGAGTCAAAAGAAGCAATGGCAAAAAAGGAAAAGATGCCACGGTATTCCTCATTCGCTTAATCAGATCATTTCTTTCGAGGGCATTTCGACTCACATCTCCTCCGTTTGAAACCATGAAAGATGGTGAATTTCGAGGAACTGGGCGATGTTTTTGGAACATTGAAATTTGCTTTGGTCGCCCTTTAATAAGTACAAGTGGTGATGGCTCAATTATAATCTGGTTTGCAATGGAATTTTTATCTCACGTGAATTCGAGTCACCGAGTGCATATATGCAACACTTTATAGGAACCTACGGAAATCACAATTTTCTGAATCAATTTCAGTTCTGTTTCGAAAGGACAGCTGGTCCTTTCCCGGATGTATTGGTAACAATGGTCCTGGGCATACTTAAGCGACAACAATGTCCACGTGTTCATCGACATTTTCTCATCAGCAAAATTCTCCCTAAAACTACACTCCTTCTCTTTTTCGAAATCAAAATCATTCCGGATGCCTTCTATTGTCTATAAATCTACTTTCATTCATTCTCCTGCCCAAGGAGTCTGTGTCCTGGTCAACAACGAACATCTCATGTTCTCATTCTGGGTGAATACATGATGATCGAGCCAGTTCTGCGCCAAGAATCGTTGTCCGCATCCACACGTGCCCCAATGAAATAACTTATCTTTGAGTGCCGATGTTTTCACCACCTCGGGGATATCGTAGATGAAATGCTTATTGAGCAAGTGCTTGGTGAAGTCGTAGCGGCGATTGAATTGGTTGGGCCGGTGTCCACAAGCGTCGTCGGAGAATACACACACAAACCTTTTTTGCTTCTCGTGCGTTCTCATGTGTCTTACCATATCCCGAGTAATGCGCTTCCGGCAAACACTGCATACCTTATTATCCACGAATTTCACCTCGACCAACGGACCCACCACATCCTCGCTGGAATTAACCATGGTGGTCAAGTCGGGAAACCCTGGAGCAGGGCCTGGCAAAGAGTGGGGCGGCGCTTCAGAATGTCCATTTTCGGCCTCTGATACATGTACTTGTGCCGGATAGTAGTGCTGGGGATGTGACAGGAAATGGGGATCTGAAAGAACGGTTTGGGGCATTTCCACTGGCCTCATTACTGATCTCGGGGCAAATTTGAACTCAAGCGAAGTTTGCGTTGGTGTTTGTGACATTTGATGCTGCTGGTTATTGAATAAGTATTGGCGCATCTCGTTAGCTGGGAATTGTGCCGAGCGATCGAAATTTTCCAGGGCCACAGTATACGGTCTGTAGTTCTGAAGCGGCGATTCGTATTCTGAGCCCGAGCTTGAATGCTCTTCGGAGTATGTTTCATCGTTTCCGGCGGTGGACGTTTCTTCCTCGTATTGTTGTTCGAGGTATCGGGCGCCGCCAGCCGATTGTCCCAGATAAGAAATCAGACGACCGTGCTGTGAATTAAACGCCAAAGAATTGTCCTCGCGATTGATATGGGCCGGCCCGCCGAACTCCTCCATATATACGAAAGCATCATTTTTTGGATATAGAGACGACCGCATTGATGATCGGTCAATCTCGAGATAGGATGGATCAATGGGGCCCATCGTGGTGGGAACGTCGGAAAACATGAGTGCACAAAAGTTTAAGAAGAATTGAATAAATGTCTATGTAGCAAAATCGAGAATACAGTAACGAAAGTGATGACAGAGTGCTGACTCAGTGAGAATTGTATGCGCGGTTGCAAAAGTTAATGTTTGAAAAGGGGCTGCAAATTGGGGGAGCGGGTCAGTTTAAGTAATCGCGTATATGGCACGGCACTTCTCGAAGATTTTTCGGAGGTATTTCGAATGATGTCAGCCAACATCGTAACTCTAAAAATTGGGGTTTGTTGGAGGGCCGAGCGCTCTAGAGCCGCATGATGCATGCCTACCGCTGCTATGTAGCTCGACTGTACCTCCTGCGCCGCGCTTAAACCCGCATGATGGGTCAAGCGAGCGATTTGCGAGTTCTGCTAAATATATCACGCGGACACCTGAATTAGCTGAATACTCACCTTTATTCTGACGTTATTCTTTTGTTGAAGAAAGCAGTTTTATATTACTAGATTATTCGCAGTATTTGCCACAAGTAGTGTATATAATTTTGTCGACCGTTTTCTGACCAGACGTTTCCCATATGCTGAAAATAACAATACCCCGCTCGCTCCTGCTACCCGAACTGCACCTGAGCAACAAAGCTGTTTGAGCAACTCTTCAAAGTGGGGGTAGTGAGGCGGTCTGGCCAACCACCGACCCAAGAACAGACGCAGTCAGGTTTGATTGCTTGGCGTCTCATGCGCGATCTGCATAAGTACAACGATTTAAGCGCACGTGCATGCCAGGAAAAAGAAATAAAAGTTAGCAGGGTGAAAATTGCCGGCCGTCTCGACATTCGCACCATTTTATCAATCAGACTTTCGGATATTAGAGTGCATGATTCCAGTTGCATTCACACTCCGAAATATCCGCTTTCATTTCCCAATAATAACCTCCTCGGCAAATGCCGAATGCTGGAAAAAGTCGCCGATGTTCTCGAGGCTGAGACTTTTAAAAGCACCTGCGTAAAGCAGGAAAAGCATGACGAAGAAGTTCGCACTGGGTTGTTGATAGAGAGGATGACCCAAAAATCGCCGTGCGTCAAATGCGCGCGAGTGCTTCCGACATTTCTCGGGCCGCGTTTCAATACGAACCGTTTTGATGCGGCTCCTCCCTCGACCGTTGGCGCCTGCAGCGCAGAAATAATTCTTTTGTCAGATTCAAACCTCGTAAGTGGTCGCTCTTTTAAATAGAAAGCCATTCTGATTATGGGCAAAAATTTAATATGTGTTTGTGGATCCAAATCTTGGCGATGGCGGCGCTGAGTCGATAATGGGGCTGGTGAAACATTGTTTCACATCGCTTAAAGCTTTAAGGGCCTGACCTCGCTGCTCGAGAGCTGTGCTCATCTCTGGTGCATGAAACGTGCATGAAAGAAATGCCGGTCGGATATTGCGCACGCATCGCAACAAACCACCGCGGAGGGTCGGCGCCCTCGGATCTGTTTTTTGCTGCTTGATTTCATGGCTTCATCGAGCAGGTTGTATGATACGAATTTAATTACTCTGAGTATATGAAAATTACTCATGCATACCACACACAGTTTTGAGACCAATTTCAAAATTAAATCTCAATTCAGTTTCTGAAACATTTTTTCAGTGACACGCACTCTCTCAAACCTGTACTTTGCTATGGAAAAGATGCAGTTACGGCAGCGGGCGCCGCCTCTCATTTTCCAGATTCGAGCCCAGCGTGGCTTGAATTCGCGCCCGAACACCCCCGCGCCAAGACATGTGCTATTTTTGGCAAGGCCAGCAACCTTCAGCATTTTTCAGATCTCAATCGGTGAATTAGATGTTTGATCACGCCTCAAAGGGTGGACAGTTGCAGACTTTATTAGGGACCGATTTCGGGGAAAGATAAGATTTGCAATCGTTGCGGTCCGCGAGACACGTGGCAGTCTGCACGTGATACCTTTCACGTGACCATTACTCACGTGCTCTCTAACATTAAGGGCTCAAGCCCTAAATTTTGAATCGCACTCACACCAAAAATTACCTGCATACCGCATCTGGCATCGCACGCGGGCAGTCGTCGAAAAAAATAAAAAATTTCACTTCCCTTTAGGTTCGTCACTAGTAACCACAAACTTCAAAAATGGGTGCCTACAAATACTTGGAAGAGTTGCAGAGAAAGAAGCAGTCTGATGTTTCCAGATTCTTGTTGAGAGTCAGATGTTGGGAGTACAGACAGAGAAACGTGATCCACAGAGCCTCTAGACCTTCTAGACCAGACAAGGCCAGAAGATTGGGTTACAAGGCCAAGCAGGGTTTTGTCATCTTCAGAGTCAGAGTCAGAAGAGGTGGCAGAAAGAGACCTGTTCCAAAGGGTGCCACTTACGGTAAGCCAACCAACCAGGGTGTGACCCAGTTGAAGTACCAGAAGTCCTTGAGAGTCACCGCCGAGGAGCGTGTCGGCCGCAGAGCCGCCAACTTGCGTGTGTTGAACTCTTACTGGGTCAACTCCGACTCCACCTACAAGTACTTCGAGGTGATCTTGGTCGACCCATCGCACAACGCCATCAGACGCGATGCCAGATACAACTGGATTGTCAACCCTGTGCACAAGCACAGAGAGAACAGAGGTCTTACCTCTGCCGGTAAGCAGTCCAGAGGTATCAACAAGGGTCACTTGTACAACAACACCAAGGCTGGTCGTCGTCACACCTGGAAGAAGCACAACACTCTTTCCTTGTGGAGATACAGATCGTAAGCGCTTTTTCGCTTTTGCAAAAAGTACTTTCTATGGATGTTTCATTAAGAATGTTGCTGCTTCTACTTTCGCAGTCTGTGGCTTTATTTCGATAGTGTAGTAAGTAGTTTGTATGCACGATCTCATTTCAAGCGAAGTTTAGCGAAGCGTAGACATCAATTAACAATTGTTACCTTTTTCATATCTCGTCATCAAAGATATGTCCTTGATTCTCAATTATCTGTGACTTCAACCCTGTAGTTTTGACTTACCGTCTTACTGAATCCTGAGGCCATCGTACGATTTGTACATGCTCGCTCGATAGATCCGAGTCATTTGCATAAGCGATCGATATTTCCAAAGACTTTAAGTGAAAATAGGCTTTTACATTTTTTAGAGCTTTCAATTTTCGTTCGTGTATATCTGTGATCACTTCGTCTACTTTTGGGGAGACTCCAAGACGCTTTGGCACAGAACAATGCCAGTCCTTTGCACCCGCTTGCCAAAATTAATTTCCGCAGCAATGTGAATGAAAAAGCAAGAGTCGTCCGCCAGTTCCTCTCGGGTTTGAAAGCTTTCACACTGAAATCAATTGAAATTATAAATAATCGCAAAGAAGTATTGCTCGGCAGTACGTTTTACACTTTGTCACAGGTGCCTCCTCTCCACCATATCTTTCCACCGAGAATGTAGTGTATCTTCGGGAAAGTTTACGGTAAGTTTTCAAAGTACCAATTTCAGAGTTTCGCAAGTTTGTAGAAGCACATAATTGGGAAATGCAAACTCTGATTTCTCCTGTCTGTTTATCAATTCTACTAATCTGCGAGATTGCGAAAAGTTTGCCAGAGAGCTCATCGGACCCCCAAGAATGGATCAGTCTTCAATCAAGCTTCCGATGAATAAATGACATCGAAACCTTTCAATCTCATATAAATCAAATTTTGAAGATTAGCTCAATACATAGAACGATTTTTTTCTTATATTTTACTTGTCCTCCCATCATCGTTAATCAGCCGGCACATAGTATTCTCAGGCGATGGGACCAAGCCTATGCGAGTCAGCTGACGATGTGACTAATTCTAAAACGCATTGTGTTGCTTCACTCATCAACAATGCCGATTCTTCATCAACTTAGTCAAAAAAGTGATATAAAGCGATATCAAGAAAAACAAACATGAAATTTTTCGTGATTTTCAATTCACAGATAACTGTTACATCTGACGTCAAATCCTCCCTGATCAAATGGACGGCCCCGAGTCACGGGCCGAAATGTGGGGCCGGGGCGAAATCTGACTCGCGCCAAATTAAATCGGAAATACACCCGTGCACCGTAATAATCAGCGGTAAAAAAAAGCGTCAAGTGCACCTCTCCAAAAGCAGTTGATTTCCTCTGAAGCAATTCCTGTGAACCATATTTCTAGCTCCGTTTTTAGTTGCTTGAAAAAACCGCATTTGTATTTGCATTAGGGTTTTTTAGCTTTTAATCCAATCACGCCAATCCCCTAGGACAAGACAAGAAATCTTTCTTATCCTTACGACTAGCCAGCGTCTAACTAGATTCCCCAATTCTGACACTGTTTTGACTGTTTTTGTCATATCATATTAACCAATCACACAATGGCTTTCACGAAAACTGCCATTCTTTCGGTCTACGACAAAACCGGCTTGTTGGACTTGGCCAAGGGCTTGACCGAGGCCAACGTTCGCATTTTGGCATCCGGCGGTACCGCCAAGATGGTGCGCGAGGCCGGCTTCCCAGTCGAGGATGTTTCGTCCATCACACATGCTCCAGAGATGCTCGGAGGTCGTGTCAAGACCTTGCACCCAGCGGTGCACGGAGGTATCTTGGCAAGAAACATCGAGTCTGACGAGGCCGACTTGACCAAGCAGGGCATCGACAAGGTGGACTTTGTCGTGTGCAACTTGTACCCTTTCAAGGAGACTGTGTCCAAGGCAGCCGTTACCATTGCCGAGGCCGTGGAGGAGGTTGATATTGGTGGTGTCACCTTGCTCAGAGCCGCCGCAAAGAACCACGCCCGTGTGTCGATTTTGTCTGACCCTCGTGATTACGCCGTGTTCTTGCAGGAATTGAAGGCCGGTGAGATCTCCGCCGAGACCAGAAACAGATTGGCCTTGAAGGCTTTCGAGCACACTGCTGACTACGACGTCGCGATCTCCGACTTCTTCAGAAAACAGTACTCTGAGAACGTGTCGCAGTTGCCATTGAGATACGGTGCCAACCCTCACCAAAAGCCAGCTCAGGCGTTTGTGTCGCAGGGTCAATTGCCTTTCGAGGTGTTGGGTGGCTCTCCAGGCTACATCAACTTGTTGGATGCGTTGAACTCGTGGCCTTTGGTCAAGGAGTTGTCCGCCAGCTTGAACTTGCCTGCTGCCGCGTCTTTCAAGCACGTGTCTCCTGCCGGTGCCGCCGTTGGCTTGCCATTGACTGATGTCGAGAAGAAGATTTACTTCGTCGAGGACATCGAGAACTTGTCGCCGCTCGCCAACGCTTACGCCAGAGCCAGGGGTGCCGACAGAATGTCGTCTTTCGGTGACTGGATCGCGTTATCCAACATCGTCGACCTTCCAACTGCCCAGATCATCTCCAAGGAGGTGTCTGACGGTGTGATTGCACCTGGCTACTCTGCCGAGGCTTTGGAGATCTTGCAAAAGAAGAAGGGTGGTAAGTACTGCATCTTGAAGATCGACCCTAACTTCACCCCTGACAACCTCGAGCTGAGACAGGTTTACGGTATCACCTTGCAGCAGAAGCGCAATGATGCCATTATCAAGGGCACCTCGTTCAAGGAGATCGTCTCCCTGAACAAGCAGTTGACTGAGCAAGGTCTCGTTGACTTGACTGTGGCCACGATCGCGCTCAAATACACCCAGTCGAACTCGGTGTGCTACGCCAAGAACGGTATGGTGATTGGTCTCGGTGCCGGTCAGCAACTGAGAATCCACTGCACAAGATTGGCCGGTGACAAGGCCGACAACTGGTGGTTGAGACAGCACCCACGTGTGTTGGGCTTCAAGTGGGCCAAGGGTGTCAAGCGTCCTGAGAAGTCGAACGCTATCGACTTGTTTGTTTCCGGTCAGATCCCTAAGGACGGTCCAGAGAAGGCTGAATACGAGAGCAAGTTTGCTGACCTTCCCGCTCCATTGACTGAGGCCGAGCGCGACGAATGGTTGGCTAAGTTGTCTGAGGTTGCTTTGTCGTCCGACGCTTTCTTCCCCTTCCCAGACAATGTGTACCGTGCCGCCAGATCTGGTGTCAAGTATGTCGCCGCGCCTTCTGGCTCCGTCATGGACAAGGCCGTGTTCGCTGCTGCCGACTCGCACGACATGGTCTACGTGGAGAACCCCATCCGTTTGTTCCACCACTAAGTATAATTCTCACCCATCAATTAAATTGTCATGTATCATTCAATATAAATCATTAGCGTATCAATGAAGCAATTATTTTCGCGAATTAAAATGTAAGTTCCCAATGGAGAAATTGAATAGGTTTGGTGGTCGTTCATTTCCAATTTCCCGAGTCTGCTGTCGAATGCTAGAATTTCATTTCTCGGTGCTTTGAAAGAGGTAAAGATGATCTTTTGGAGAAGAAAACCCTGACGAAAGCGTGACGCAGTGGCTACTGCTTGTTGTGAAGGTGCAAATACACAGATTATTTGCAGCCGTCTGTAGCAGCACATTCTGTTCCAAAGATATGTTGTTACCGTATCCCCTAGAAGCGGAGCTCATTAACCCATTTTCAAACCAAAAAGATTGCTAATAAAACAAAACGGGGCTTATTCGAGAGATCAGGTGGCGTGCACTTTGTGACGATCTTTGGACTTGACGCTCTTCTACTGTCTGCTTCCAAGTTATTACGATTTGCACGTGGACCGAAGCCAAGAGACGTGACCTGAGATCGCTTTCAAATTAAAAGAAATCGTTCTCTCCAAATACTCCCCCAAAAATAAGAAGGAAAATTTTATATCAAGGAAATGCTCACAAAAGCGCATTGGCGTAACTTTTGCGACCAGTTTTCACGCAACCGAAACGTGATACAAAGGAAAGTCTCAGACACAATACCCAGCAGGTAACTAATCAGGGACCTCATTGAGCATGTAACTTATGCATTCTTTTCACTTTTGCCAAGTATAAGATAATTGAAGCATCGTAAGTGCGACCTGATTTCAATAAATATATTCTTCCCTGACTTTGTCCTGTCTCCATTTTGTCCCCGTCCAGCGACTGCAAATGCCGCGTCTCTCGGCTGCGTTCCAGTGCATGGGCCAACTCTACTGCGGGGCCCCCCTAGCCCTCTTTCATCTATTTATGTTTTTACACAAAGCCAAAAAAATTAAGCTTTTAGATCTCGAAAATTTCTTTTTCTTTCTTTTTTTCTCTTTCCTTTTTTTCCTTTTTTTCCTTTTTTCTTAGCTCAAATAACACAACTAAGATCTACCAACACTTTAAAAAACCCTCACCTCCCGACGCAGATATTTTTTCGGCCACGCGTGGCCTCGCACCGCCGCCTCCATATTGAGGCCACCTGTACTCCCGTTCTAAGCACTAGCGAAAAACCCCGTGAATTCTGCGCCAAATCAGAACCTCGCCTTTTTACTGTCAATTAGAAAAATGGCTTCGGAATACAAGTACGATGAGGGCTCGGAGACGTGGCCGTACTTCGTGCTCGCGCTCCTCGTGTTCGCCCTCGTGCCGCTCACATGGCAATATATCAGCGGCATTCTAGCCGGCGACAATTCTCTGGCCCGCAAAAACGCCAAGGGCGCAATCAATCACGACCATAAAACATTGGGCTTGCCGCATGCGACCGAGATCGGCTCGTTGCAGTTCCGCCGTTCCTCTGGCCGTATTTTCAACAAAAAGCTCGCCTTCGTAGTATCCGGCTGGCTTCTCGTAGCGTATATCTGGATCACCTACGCGCAAGAAGTGAGTTTGCAGGGTTTCTTTGATCCTTACACAATCTTGGATATTCCCTATACTGCGACCGAACGTGAGATCAAACTGCGCTACCGTAAATTGTCGTTGATTCATCACCCCGACAAGATCGCCAAGGACTTGACTGAGGCGGCGAAAAAAGAGATGGAGGCGACTTTTATTCGTATCAATCTTGCATACAAGGCACTCACTGACGAGGTTACCAAGGAAAATTTGAGGTTGTACGGCCACCCAGATGGTCCTCAGGATATTCTGCATGGTATTGCCATTCCCAAGTTCCTTGTTGAGGGCAAGTACTCGCTGATCATGATTGTGGTATACTTCATTTTGATCGGCGTGGTGTTGCCTTTGGTTGTGGGCACGTGGTGGAACAACGTCAAGGCGGTGACCAAAAAAGGCTTATACGTAAACACAGCGACGTTTATGGTGCGTCAGTTGACCGACAGAAACCCAGGAAAGGTGTTCACGCCTTACGACATTTTGGACTGGCTTCTTCAGGCCGAGGAGATCGCGGCAATCCGCGGCAGTTTGTCGGTTGCCGAAACGAAAAAACTCGTGTTGGACTATCTTGGACGCAATGTTACCGGCGAGAACGTGCTTTTGCAATTAAAGGTAGTGGCGAAACTCCCTGATCTTATCAAAGGATTCATAGAAATTGCCACGGTCTTCCGTACTACCGATGTCGTGGTGGCCGCTTACGACTTGCAGAAGGCAATCTTTCAGGCGTCATCACCAGTGGGCAAACACAAGGAATTGTTACAATTGCCATTCGTGGATAAGTCCGTTGTAGAGGCACAGGAAGTGAAAAAGCTCGGTAAGTTGCTCACTTTGCTGACGGAGGAGGCCGGGAAGGTGTTGGGTATTCAGGACGCCAAAAACTTGAAGGTTGCGTTGGACGTGGCCAAAAAGATCCCCTTCATTCGTGTATTGGACGCGTCTTTTAGAGTTCCGGGCGAATCATCGGTGACCCCTAATTCCAGCATCCACTTGGTTGTGAAATTTTTGGTTAAGTCTGCTGCGTTAAAATCTTGCCCCGCGGTGGATGTGTCGAGATTGGCCGAGGAAGAGACGTTTGAAGACTTGAAAAATCCAATCAGACTGAATGAGGATGCACCTTTGTTGCCCCAGGCGTATGCTCCATACTTCCCCAAGGATATTGCCAGCGCGTGGGACGCCTACATCATCAACCAGAAGGACGCGAAGTTCATCGAGGGCTCAGAGCCGGCAACAATGGATCGCGCCGATTTGAGTAATATTGAATTGACCCAAGAACAGTGGAAAGAGGGTAAGGAGGGTACATTGGTCATCGGCACGTTTAAGGTTAAGATTGCCGTGCCCACGCCGCCGTCAGAGGGTCTTTTCCACTTCAGATTGCTCATGAAGAGCAATTCATACTTCGGCAACGATGTCGACATTCCGCTAGAGTTGAACGTGGTTAACCCCAAGGTCGATATGGAAGCGGTCAAGAGAGCTGTGAGCGAGGAATCTGAAGATGACGACTCGGATAGCGATATCTCGGATCCAGAGGAAGACAGCCTTGCTGGCGCATTGGCTACGTTGAGAGGCCAGAAGGTGAAAAAGGCGAAGGGGACGGAGGATGATGGTGAATCCGATAACGAGAGCATATTCACGGATATCAACACTGACACCGAGGATGAGAAAGATGACTAGGTGAGAGGAGGCAAGCATGGTACATAGGCTGCAAACAAAAAGAAAACATGAGAATGCGACAAACGTAGATAAATGGAAATTTTCCTGGAGGACAATGGTTTACTATTCAACAATTAGCGAGATTCTCAATTTAGATTTTCTTGTAGTAAATTTCTTTTTACTGCCTTAGAGCTGATAGTTCACTACTTGTAATCAAAAATGATGTTGTCTCCCAATCACGGCAGGCTCACAGTGTTTTCGAGAAAAGTTCGATCTATCTCAGAACCAACGTCAATAATATTATGACTCAATCAATATGCTGCGGTAATTTCATGACCAAGGTGTATCTATTTTAGAATGAAATCGAAAGAATTAACGCATCAGGCTCCAGTAATCCTTGCTCCTTGTAATAGTCCTTTACCACCTCGTCGCTCTGTACAAAGCCCTTTTTCTTGTACCACTCAATTGCATCTGTGTTCTGGACATGCACGTGAAGAAATATCTCGTGCACAAACCTCTGCTTGGCATCGGCTATAAGCCACTTGAGAAGCTCGCTCCCCACGCCCTGGTTTCGGTATGCGTTCAACACCGCAAGAGACTCCAAATACAACGCGTTCATGACAATTTTTGAGTTCATGTTAGCGGTAGTGGCAACCTCAAAATTGGGAATTTTCTGCGCTGTGTTGAATAGGCGTGCCTTAATGGCGCCAACGGGCAATTCATTGTAAAACGCTAGCTTCACGATCTGGGCGCTCTCGAGCGACTCCTTGTACCACGACTCCGGATACGTTGTGGGCAATACAACAGCATTGATTTTTTTAAATGTGCCTAGATTGTTCGGCGTTAAATCGTCAAGTGTGACTGTGCTTCTTCCCATATTCCTCTATTTTGCCGATGTCAGGTGATCCGAGTAAAGACCAAGCACTCGAAAAAGACCCGGCCCGAATTCGCGTGAGCGCGCGCATCCATCTAAGTTCTTATATTGGCCCCAATCCGATATACTCAAGAACCTTGCAATTTGTGAGTGCGATAAACTTAATAGCTCAAACTGGAGACTTTCAAACATGTCCCGAGTTTAATCTTAGCGGCATAAATAGATCCTCTCTGAGGCTTCTGAGAAGATAGTTGTGGTTGTGCTTAATCTCAGCCTTGAGAGAAATACTGCGACTTGCGGCCCGGCCTCAAAAACACCGTTCACATGGCATCGACAAAACCGCCGTTGAACAAAGACAAAGTATGTAAATTCCGACCATTTCCTTGCGAAATCGTACTCTTAAAAATTTCAAAGTTTATACCTTTTAAAAGAGATCTCATTCGGATAATCACATCCTGTGAAGAAAGAAACATGTGTCCGCTCACTTCCTCTAACTGCATAGTGCCGCATCACATGGCACGGCCAGATCTGACATTTTCTCGCCCCACCACTGGCCCCAGAAAAATGCGCGGAGCCACAATCACAAACACCCCGCAGGTCACACTTTCACCACAACTCTTCACATCAAATACATATTACTTGTAATTGAGCCTTTGCCATGATCTGGACCATCATCATCTTTATAATCATCGCGTACTTCGTGCGCACAATCGTTTCCGACTTGACGAGCAACCCGCTCGCAGACGCGGCCCAGCACCATGAGCCCCCAACCCAACAGAAGTTTGTGCCGCAGACGCTCGCCAAATTCGACGGGAAACTGGACCAGAAGGTTTATCTTGCCGTAAAGGGCGTTGTCTTCGATGTTTCCAACGGCAAGGCATTCTATGGGCCCGGCGGACCGTACGAGAATTTCGCTGGCAGAGACGCCTCGCGGGGCCTCGCGCTCAACTCGTTTGACCCGTCGGTGCTCACCGCGCTCGACCAGCCGCTCGACTTATTGGAGGATTTGTCTGCGGAAGAAAAGGAGAGTTTAGACAACTGGAAGTCTCATTTTGAAAACAAGTATAAGGTAGTGGGCCTGCTTCACAACCCGGATGAGAAGGAAATCTAGGCACATCAGAGGAAAGTATGTAGAGAAAATTAATGAGGCATGATTTCGATTTTCAAGTGTCGATGGAAGTTACAATTTATAGAGGTAGTGTGTTTTTTCTATAATTTCAAAAAAAATTCTAGTGGAGTCGAAATTTGTGTAAAAACAGTCAATTTGTTCTAATTCGTTTTCTGCTGCGTTTCTTCGTACTGGAGGTTTTTGCAGCATTTGGGAAGAGCTTTTTTCTTTCAGATTTGCGAGCACATTTCGTGAGAAATTAACCCACCGCGGTCGAAAATATGATATCATGCTCACGCATAATGGCAATAAAAAACCAAATTGAATATCTAATAAAAAAAAAAAAAAGTTTCCTAATAAAAGACGCCTGCAAATTATGTTAAAAGACGAATTCCCAATTATTTTTCCGGGCTGGGTCTTTGGCATTCCTGAACGTCTCCATCGCTCGTGGCCCGGCCCATCTCCATCGGTACAGGACTCGGTCGAAGCTACTGCCGCGAATCGAAAAAACGAGCGCAGAGCTCAAGCAATCTTGCACCTTTCATACCTCGAGAGGTACCAAAGAAAAGCTCACCTCTGTAAAGAATATATAATTGGGACTCAAAAATGAGTTTCGGCGGCCGCGGCAGGGGCGGATTTCATCAAAACAGCAACAATTACAGAAATAATGCGGGCCAAGGCCAAAACCCGGTGCAGGTTGAAATCGTGGGGTGGAACAACGCCACACCGGCAGAATGTGTATCTTTCATTCAAAGAAAAACCAAAGTTTCTGTGACCAATTACTCTGTCGACACTGCTCTGGGCATTTTGCGCGGAAACGTCCGTTCTCAAACTGATGCGGACACGTTAATTCAATATAATGGAGTTCGTTTTGCAGGCAATTCATTGAAATTCTCTAAAATGGCTTCAGCTGTGGGTGGACCGCAACAGCAACAAGGAGGGGGAAATAATACAATAGAGCTTTTGAAAACATTTATACGGTCGAGATACAATGGCGAGATCAAGCTTTTGAATCTCAGCGCCGTTCACGAGGACCCAACCTTGAACTCAATGGGATTTTTCAACAATCTCACCACCACATCGAAATTCTTTCCTGCGCTCATGAAGGTTGCCGCAGACATGAAACTCGACATCGTGAGTGCGGATTTATCGAATAATAACCTATCCGACTTTACCACTATCTCCACTTTAGCACACACGTTTCCTGCACTCAAAAATTTATCTTTGCAGAATAACAAGATTGACCGCACCCGGGCGTTTGACGTTTGGAAGAAAAACTTTAACTTCGTGCGGGAGCTTTTGATTCAAGGAAACCCGCTCCTAAATACCACGAATCCTAATGATGTCATCTCTATTAAAACAGACCTCATGAAGGTGTTCCCACGCTTGGTGGTATTGAACGGCGAGATTTTGCGAAACGAACAAGCGCTTGCTCAAACACTTACGTTCCCATTTGCGCCTCAGCCCATGTTTTTCCTGGATGCAGATGTGCAAAGCATCTCGACGAATTTCATTTCCAACTATATCAAAATGTGGGATGAGGACCGTCAAGGGCTCATGGTGCTCTACCAAATTCAGTCGCAGTTTTCGCTCCAGGTCGATCTGGCGCTGCCTCATTCCACAACCTCGCGAGCGCCACCCGACTTCTCTTACTATTTACCCAATCTGCGAAACCTTAGCCGTATTTCGTCGGCCAAGACCAGAACCGCGAAGATTGCGATTGGTCCAGAGCAGATCTTCAGAGTTTTCTCGCAGATTCCAAAAACGCGCCACGACTTGATGACCAAACCAGAGAAATACAGTATGGAGGCCTTCAAGATCCCTCAATTAGGCGCAATCAATATTACCTTGCATGGCAATTTTGAGGAAGTGGCAGGACCCCAGGATCAAAGCCACATGTCTCAAAATGGCCTGGGAAGAAACAAGTCCTACGGCAGAAAACCTAAAGTTGCATTGGGCTGGAAGAGTTTTGATCGCTCTCTTGTCGTAATTCCGGGCCCAAACAACTCCATGATTGTTGCCAGTGACTTGCTCTGCGTGCGCACGGAGGCCGAAGCTGACGCTTTCAAGCTGTCAGTTACTCCCGAAAGCTCAAATACTGCTGGAACTGTCAATGTTCCGGGCGCAGTGCCCTCACAAACTCCATCGCCAGCTCCCCAGCCAAGTATAAATATCACCGGGGCACCCGTGGCGGGTCCATCGACGGCGGACTTACCGCCAGAATTAAAAACGACGTTGAATCAACAACAGCAGGAGCTTCTTGTCAAAGTGCTAATCGAGACAAAACTCAACATTCAATACGGGTTCATGCTTTGCCAGCAAAGCGGCTGGGACTATCTGCAATGTACGGTCAACTTCCAAAATTCCGCCGGCTCGTTGCCTCCTGATGCATTCGTCCAATAGTCAGAAGTAACTACTGTATAAGTATTCACATATATATATATATATATAGTAAAAATATTGACTTCGGTAATGTCATGGAACCCTTTCGATTTCTCCTCCTTCTCCCTTCTCTCGCGGGGGCGGGCGGACCAATCCTGTTGGGAAAGCGCCCTCTCGGATTTCTTTTGCGTTGATCCGCCGAAAACGAAATCATGTTTCGAGCATCGAAAGTCAACAGCTTCATCTATGCATTATTGGGGGTGGTCTCTGCCTAAAGGGCTCGCCAAATTTGACCTTTGGCACGAAAAATTGATTCCTGCTTATAGAAGTTATGGTTAGATTTAAATAATAGGCTCATCAACGAAAATATATCAACTTCAATTCTCATTTCGAGTTATTATCGAATTGCGAATCTAACCTAATACCGCGATCATCATATTGTGGCTGCGACGCGGCCGACACCGCGCAGCCGCGCATCTTTGGGCCTGCAGAAGACACTCGTGTGCCGTAGCCGATCAAGTTACGTGAATTTTTTAAACCCCATAGACTTTAACTAGGTGAGCATTATTTCTTGAAAATTGATAGAGGTATAAGATGCGCTCGCTTAATATTGCGATGGTCACGGACTTCTTCTATCCACAGCCGGGTGGAGTCGAGTTTCACGTGTATCATCTCTCACAGAAGCTTATCGACCTTGGCCATTCTGTGGTGATCATCACGCATAATTATGGAAATCGCCTGGGTATACGCATGTTGACCAATGGCCTTCGCGTCTACTACGTGCCTCTTGCACAACTATACCGAAGCTCGACGTTCCCCACTGTACAGCTCGCCTTTCCTGCACTCAGGACGATCTTCATTCGTGAACAGATTGATATCGTGCACGGCCACGGCTCGTACTCAGTCATGGGTGCCGAGGGACTTTTGCACGGACGTACGATGGGCCTAAAGACTGTGTTCACCGACCACTCGCTATTTGGCTTCGCTGATGCGCAGTCGATCGTGGGCAATAAGATTCTCAAATTCACCCTTAGTGATATTGGCCATGTGATCTGTGTATCACATACCTGCAAGGAAAATACTGTTCTTCGAGGCTCGCTCGATCCATTGAAAGTCTCGGTGATTCCAAATGCAGTGGTCTCTGAAGATTTTGCCCCCGACTACAAAAAGCGGGAAGAAAACGGCAACAAAAAGCGAATTACAATTGTGGTGATTTCACGACTATTTCCAAATAAAGGAGCAGATCTTCTCACTGCGGTCGTGCCGCATATTTGCCATGCGCGAGACAGTGTGGACTTTCTTATCGCCGGCGACGGGCCGAAGTTTCTAGATCTCGAGCAGATGCGCGAGAAACACTCGCTCCAAAACCGTGTCACTTTGATGGGTGCCGTGAAACACGAAGAAGTGAGAGATGTTATGGTGAAGGGCGACATTTACCTCCATCCCTCGCTTACGGAAGCTTTTGGAACGGTTTTAGTGGAGGCTGCGTCCTGTGGCTTGTACGTTGTAACCACCAAAGTAGGAGGTATTCCCGAGGTACTTCCCCTGTACATGACTAGTTTCGCTGATCCTGAAGAAGATTCGCTTGTGCTGAGTCTTTTGCAGGCGATCGATGATGTACAATCGGGAAAAATTGATACCTCGCTGTTCCATGAAGAGGTCGCTCTCATGTATTCATGGCGAGATATCGCCAAACGCACGGAAAACGTGTACTTTTCCTTGGCCAATACCGAGCTTCACCAGCCACTCATATCAAGACTTCTGAAATTCTACTACACCGGTGCCGTTGCCGGAAAGTTGTACCTACTCATTGTGGTAGTGGACATTTTTATTCTCATGATATTGGACTGGTTCTATCCCGCGGAACACATAGACTTGGCAACAAAGTGGCCTCGAAAGCCACAGACAAATTTAGAGGTGACAGATGATCCCTTTTACGACTCCGAATGAGAGCAATGTCTAGAAGACAGACTGGCTCGAAAGAAGCATAACTCCCAACTGTTGTAGATTCTGTTTTGCCATCTCACATTCAGTGCCAATTCGACTGGTAATAAACATCCAAGAAGGTCGATTCGGCTTGCGGAAGATTGGCTAGAGCCTTAAAGCTTCTTTTCGACGCAGAGATTTGGGGCCAAGGATGGCTTGCACGACCAAATCAGCCTCTTTGCGCTTTTTTCTCGCAGCGAGAAGAAACCCGATACCTGGTCCCTTGCTTGCTTGTTTCTTTCTTATTCCTGGAAGAGGTGCATATAGCCAACTATCATCTGTGTCATCGGGGCTTGAGTTTGTGATACTATGTTTTACCATATGCCTCAAAAGATGGATTTCATCTGCCAATGCCATGGTGGTGGTGTAGTCTTTCCTTGCTTCGAAATTTTCAAATGCAGGAACTTGCGCAAACAACACTTGGTCTGCTGATCTCATTTCTTCAAGCTGATCCAGTAACTCCCCATTGGCCCGCAATAAGTCGTCTGTTTCTTGCTTCAATTCTGCGTACTGTTCTTTCATCTGTGCAACTTCATCCCTCATTCGCCGCAATTCGGCGTCTTTTCCGGACACCGCACTAGTCATATTCTTTTCGAGAAGGTCAATCTGAAGATGCAAAGTTTGAATGCTTTGTGTTTTTTCGATGAGTTCCGCTTCCAATCTTCTCATTTCTTGAGTCTCGGCCGGATCTTCTTTTGTCGCTTCCGCCAACACGGCATATATTTTCATGAGCCCTAAGGGTTCGAACACCAATTCTCGCAGCAAGCCATCCATAATTTCCCGAAAACTGTCCGAGATCTCATCAAAATCGAGATGAGAATCATCGAATTTTTTCATGATATCCTCGTCCTCAAGTCCAATTTCAGATTCGAGATCACTCAAAATCGTATGGAATTTGCTGAAAAGATCAAGGCTGGCACCTAAAATAGGGGCGCTCTCAGTTGTGTCCGACTCAGAATATCCACTCAAAGCTTGTCTGCGCTTCTCAATTCTTAGCACTAACTGCTCCGCCTCCGCAACAAAGTGGCGAAGGCCGCCTCGAAGGTCATCGAAAATTTCGTTTCCATTGATACACGTAGAAATGAGGCGGGCGCACACTTTTGCAGAGAACTCCAATTCATGCTCTTTGGCTGCGTAGACGTGGTCGGCTCTTACAGAATTTGAAATTGTGATTTGTGCCGGCAAATTCAAAGTGGACCTCTGCAACTCGGTCGTGAACGAGAGATTGAGCGTGAATAAATCTGATGGCAGATAAGTTTTCACCGTTTCATCGATATTCGCGTTTACTTGCGTAATGAGGTCTGTAAGCACTTGATTCGCCTCCTCATTGTTCAAATGAGCATATTCTGCCGCAGAACCCAAGATCTGGATACTAGATTGAAGGTTATGAAGATGGAAAGAGGCATAGATTTTGGAGGCGGAGGCAGATAGTTTAGACACTTCTGCAATCATTGCAGCGCATTCTGCAGCACATTTTCGGATCATGTGAATAAGTGCAATTTGTGCCTTGTGCTCCTCGGGTACCAACTTATTACTCAATGTGTATATCTGATCAACATTCTCCTGTAACGCTGTTTCTCTGAACTCTGCCTCTGAGACTCGCAATCTTAGTTTTCTCGCTTCTAATCTAAGCAGCTCAATTTCGTGCGGATTGTTTAGGTTCTTGCCACTACTGAGCGTATCTTTGAGATCACTCAGTTCTTTAACTAATGACTTATTGGCAGCGACAAGCTTTTCTAGATGTTTCTTATGGCCCGAAATTTCAGTCTGCAACTTTCCCACTAGTTCCTTGAACTCTTGTTCCACAAGCGCGTGTGTTTCCTCGATGGTTTTGTCCATTTCATGGAGCTCGGTTAGCTCAACAACAGACTGAGTCAATTCTTCAATTTTGGCCTGTAAGCTTTCGTTTTCTAGTGTAAGATGATCTATAACGGAATTCAGTTCTGTCGAGATTTCTAGCTGCTCCTTAAGCTGTTGTATCGCGAGCTCCGAGGCTTCTAGTTTTTGCGTTGTGCTGGTCAAGGACGCCTCCAAGGTGGAAATTTGGGTTGTTTTCTCGCTAAGAAGCTTTAATGTATCAATTCTCACAATCTCTGCTTCTTCAGATGCCTTTTCGAGTGAGGTGAGCGCAAGTTCCAATTTCTTGTTGTGCTGAAGCAAGGTGTGAAAATCTTCCACAGACACCGGCCCCAGAGGATTCAGGGAAGTCACTGCTTCTTCCAATTCCTTATGAAGTTCTAGCTCCTCAGAGACAATAGCATAATCTGCAGATAATTCGTCGTACTTCTCTCTCAACGAATCAAGCAGCTGAATGAGACTCTCGTTATGTGTACTAATGAAATCTAGATCCACTGTTTTCTGCTCCAATTTTTCCTCCGCGATTTCTCTACGTCGTATTTCCGCTTGCAATTGATTGGTTATTTGAGAAATTGCAGCCTTGTTCTTACTCACTTCCTCAACTGCATTTTTAAGTTTCGTTTGCAATCTATTGACAACTGCTTTGACATCGGGAGCAGTCGGGCCCACGGAGCTTGCTTTCTCTTTGACTTCAAGCACATCTTCGCGGACAAAAACACCGTAATATTCACTTTTGTCCAAAATCATCTGGTTATTTTGGCATTCGAAATACCTCACATTTTGCACGGAGCCGTCATTACGACCTCGCGGCGCATCGAGTTCAACACCCACCCACTCGCCCGGAGCGAACTGAGTAGATCCGAAAAATCGAACAGTCCCAGGTTCTCCACGTACACTGACCCGCTCTCCGATTGAAATTGCCATCGCGGCATGTCCCTACATGTAAATATGCGATCTGTTTGTCTTTGATCCAGTGTGGCACGGAAGTCGCGCGTCGCGTGCGGCTGCGGTATTGGCTTTCTAGGGAGAGATCCACAAAGACGGAATGGGGCCCTTCATGATTGGAGCATAATATACTTTCAAGACCTTAGAATTGAATTTTTGAAACGAATTTTAGGTAAGCTTTTGAATTATTTCTAGTAGTGAGATTCAAAGAATGCTTTCGGTGAACTTTAGGGTGCTCTTGCAGCCAGAGGTGCGGAAAAAGTATGGAAGTAGCCATTTAGCGATCAATAATTGTTAGAATCGCAAATAAAGAATGTGCGATTATTGATGTTTGAAGAGAAGAAAAGATAATTTAGAAAGTATGGATTTTGAATGATCACTACTGCACTTTCCGCATTATAATATTGAGAAACAGTATCGAAGTAGCGATCAATAATTCACTTCTTTCAGGGATGCTTCGCTGCTGGCGAAACCTTCAAAGCCGAGAAGCTTAAGCAAAGTAAGGCTCAAGGAAAAGAGTGATTAATTCACGAACCTTTAAAAAAATTGTTGTTGACTGAAAATGGTCAGATTCAGCCTGATGTACTGCATATTGGTTTGTCAACGAATACAACAATGTGAGTATCGAAATATTGATCAATACTCTGAGTATGGGCGAAGAAGCCATGTTTTTGACTGGAAGAAGCGATTATGTACTTGGCAAAGTAAGCACCTTTTCGCGGGAGGAAGTACGGATTGGTGATCGATACCGCGAAAATAGCGATCACTACTCTTTCTGCAATTGCACCTGATAATTTCTTCATACCCATTTGAGACCTCAAAAATGATCAAGCTTTATTCCAAAAAAAAAAAAGATTTTGATTTTCAGTTGTTTTTCTTGAGCCCAAACATTTTGGGTCTGTTTCGCTTTGAACAGTGATATCAGACGCGTTGGGCAGGCAATCGCGGTGCGGACTGCAAGTGGACTGGAGCTGAGAAGTTAGAACTTTGTGCGCGCCAAAACACGCGGCGGGACACATGAGCTGAGGAGACACAATAGACTCAATAGACATAATTACAGATTCAAGTTGAAAAGCTGAAAGGAATCTTCATCACCAGAATTCGTCATCAATAGTTCATAACCATTTATTCACTGAACATAAATACTCTGCTCTCTGCAGTCCCTGATCCATTTTACTCATAGACAAAAATCTACATAGACAATGTCAGCTGCTGGCGCCGTGAGTGGCCAGAAGAAGGGGCTCGGGAATTTGAAAACAGAACTTCTCAATGAACAAAAACAGGAAATCCGCGAGGCGTTTTCCTTGTTTGATATGAATAACGATGGGTTGCTCGACTACCACGAGTTGAAAGTTGCACTTCGGGCGTTGGGGTTTGAGTTGTCCAAGCGCGAAGTATTGGACATAATTCACGAGTACGATAGCGATGACCGTAATTTGATTTCTTACGAAAACTTTTTTCATGCGGGTATGTAACACCATTAGATCAGCAAAGCTTTGACCTATACTAACAGATCAGTCGGAGAAAGAATAATAAATAGAGACCCGATGGAGGAAATTAGGCGTGCATTCAAGCTCTTTGACGACGACAACACGGGAAAGATAAGTTTCCGGAATTTAAAGCGCGTCGCCAAGGAGTTGGGTGAAAACTTATCGGATGAAGAGCTACGGGCGATGATCGACGAGTTCGATCTCGACGAGGACGGAGAGAGTATGTTTTCATTTTTTTATTGCTTTTATGTTTGCACCCAATTCACTGACTCGATTCAGAAAAGAAACACATCAAGCAAAACCAAGAACTATACTAACAACGACAGTCAATGAACAAGAATTCATAAACATTTGCACTGAGTAGTACGCGTGCGGCCCCGTAATGCAGCCCCAGAGGTGCGAAAACCCTGGAGGAGACATATTTTATAAGCGAGCGCTTATAAGCAAATGTGGCCATTTTTTTCTCAAAAATCAATTGAAGTTTTTACTCAGATCATTGATTTTATTATACATAACAAAGCTTTTCCAAAAAATGAACTTTGGTTGGGCTTATTTAATTCGATTTCTCATAGTCTTGTCGCCAGTATCACCGCGGAATCACGTGACTGGCGAAAAATTCTCGGAAGCCCTCACAAGCACTATACAGTGACAAATAGAACGAATCTTAATTGACCCCAGTGAATACTTGAAACCGTTTGCGCACATAAACCAATATGTCGTGGAATACCGCTAAAAAGAGATTCCAGGTCGACTTGGCCCGGTACCCTCTGTACTTGCGTCCGGTGATCGACGCGAGATTGACAAACCCATCGTTGCCTACATTTGAGAACCGTCGTCTAGTTCCTAAAAATGAAAAGAAAACTACTTTGGAGAAGATTGGAATTGCCCCTGGCGACTTAGCATATATCACTGATGGAGAGTTCAAGGGGAAAGTATCATCAGTAGTGCGTTACAATCCCGATACCGACACGTTCATGCTTGCAGATGTACTTGAGAAGAAAATCACACCAAAGGCAATGTGGACAGCACAACAGCAGAGTTTTTTGGTCGACATACCAAAGGAAATTCCTGCGGAGCACATCAAGTTGGCTGCGAAAGACAGAGATGAAAAAGGCAACATCTCCTACGTCGTCGCTGAAGGCGTAGTACAGAAAGAGAAGTATTACGACCCCAACTACTACCGGTGGTTGCCGCGCCGTTACGTGAAGCACCATGAAAAAATCGAGATCCCATGGCCAAAACCGCCAGTTGAAGTAGAGACAGATGACCTTTCGACGAAGGAAGACGTCGTGTTCAACAAAACATACGAGCTTCAAACCATCGCCCGCTCCCCGCTTCCGAAGGGCATGTTGGCCGAATTGAGAAACCCTCACTCACGTCATAAGAAGCGTGTGCTCACGGAATTGCAAGCGAGACGCGTCAACGCGCCACAAATGCCATTGTCGAAGGAACAACAGGCTTACTTGGCCAAACAGGCCTCTACCCCAAAGAAGCAGCTCGAACCATTATCACAGGAGGTGCAGGATTTCATTGGATCCAAGATCGCCCAACACATGTCTACGGTCACCCACCCAGCGCTTTTGACCCACTTGGAGGCGGTGTCGCTGGCTCGGGATGCTGGATTTGCGCGTACGATGAAAGAGATCGCCGCCAGACAACCGGTAGAGGAAGTAAAAGAGATTGAGGAGAAAGAAGAGTTTTTGGAGGAGACCGAGGAGGAGACCAACGAGACAAAGGAAAAGGACCAGACGGTATAGACCACCGTCCTGTACATAGAAACAATATCACACACATCAGTCCAGGTAAATTTCTTATAAGCTTCGCTGAAAGTGGCCTGGGCGAGCACAATTTAGAGCAGATTTCCGATAATAGGACTCTGAGCGCCAGTATTGATTGACGAAAGAGCAGACACGTCCTAGAACTGTACCCGTGCATGCCGTTTCTTTCTCTTAGCGCATAAATCATCATTTTACGAGATACTAGGATATTCATATGGGAAAGTACTCTCACGCCTTCCGCACGTATCTGTAGTTCAGGAATTCTAGAATCCGCCGTAGATTTTTATCTAGATACTCACTAAAGCTTCTCGTAGTCTAATTTACCCTCCAACTTCTTCACGTCCGCCACCTTACGTACCGCTTTCATCACGTCGTTTTGGACGATGTAATCACGCTCATCTCTGATGGCAAAGAAACCGGCCTCAGTCACAACATTACGAATATCCGCACCGTTGAAGCCATCACTCATTTTAACCGCAGCCTCGAAATCGAACTCACCTTGTTTCAGCACCTTAGCAGTATGAATCTTGAAAATCTCCAAACGACCCGCTTCATTTGGCAACGAAATCTCGATCTTACGGTCCAAACGACCGGCACGCAACAACGCCGGATCAAGAGTATCGGGTCTATTTGTTGCCATGATCACTTTGGTCTGACCCAAAGTATCAAAACCATCCATCTGATTCAACAACTCCATCAACGTTCTTTGAATTTCACGATCTGCAGATGTACCTTCGCTGAATCTTCTACCACCAATCGCATCGATTTCGTCCATGAAGATAATGCAAGGCTCGTGCTCCTTAGCGTAAGCGAACATTTCTCTGATCAAACGTGCAGATTCACCAATGTATTTATCGACAATTGCCGACGCAGGAGAGAAAATAAAGTTGGCACCAATCGTGGCAGCTACCGCCTTAGCCAAAAGCGTCTTTCCTGTACCCGGTGGGCCGTATAATAACACACCTTTTGGTGGCTTGATGCCCACACGTGTAAACAATTCAGGGTTCTTCAACGGAAGCTCGATCACCTCACGCAATTCTCGAATTTGCTCTGTCAAACCACCAATTCCGTTGAAGGAAATCTCACCTGGCTCGAAAGTTGTCATGTTGTAAACCAAGGGGTCCACCTCACGGGGTAAGATACGCATGATAGTCAATGTCGTCATGTCTAAAGATACACGCACGCCGTTTTTCAAGCTATCTTTTTTAATCGTGTTACGACATCCGACAATGTACCGAGGACCACTCAGAGCTTTAACAATGTAAGTGTCATCAGTCAATTGCTTCAAAACCTCGCCAACAATCTGACCGACCGACTGCAATGCCTTGATATCGTCCTCCGTTTTGTCGTATTGTTTCAGCAACTCACGCATGCTCAAGCGTGTGTCCTTGAGACGAGCGTCCCATTTGCGGTGTTCCACCAACTTGTCTTTGAATTTCAGCAACGCTTTAGCCCGTTCTTGCTCCTCGGCGGTCATTTCAGGGGCCGGTGCCGGCGCCGGTTGTTCGCCTGCCGCTGGCGCCTGATCGGGGTTGTTTCCATCGCCCTGCAAAGCGGCCAAAAGCGGATCTTCTTCACTCATTATTTAATATTATAAATTGCGTGCTTGAAATGCGAAATATACAAATGTTTTAGTAATGTGTTTGGCGTTGACCAGTGAAGATTAGTTGCCACTGAGAAGTGCACTGTCGAAGTGAGAGCACAGTCTGGCGAGCGTGTGGCGATAAATTCGGCCCCAGATCGCGGCCGGCCCTAGGTGTTTCTAAAAAACCCAAGGGGAATATTCGGAGTTATTATATACCTTGAGCGAGTTTACATAATAGTTTTTTTTTTCAAAATACAATCGAGAATTGATTCTGAAAATAATTATTCTTCACGAGAAGAAAAGAGGTTAAACTACTGTTTTTGGTTAAAAGATGATACCCAGCTTAATTCAGGAGAGATCATATGCAGAACCCGCTATATTCAACCGCTTCAAGAGGTTCAACATGTTGGTATCGAAGACCCTATTTTCTTCAAAAGGCAGTACCCGCTATGCTTGTTGAAACATAGCTTTCGATTTGCCTGCTTTGCTATATGCAGCCGTTTTCCTTTCCCGCTGCAAATGTCATCATAGACCATTCGCAACCAGGCTTCTAACTTGCCCAGAGTAGTTCTGTCATTAAGAGCACCTAGCAGAAGGGCACACGGGTGAATCGAGGCCCCAAATTTGAAAAGAATATCTAAATCAATTCGATGTCATTGTTCGAACTTGGTTAGCGTAGAGTGTCATAAGTTTTCTAGAGATCTCATGAAATGCCCAGCGTCGCAAAATGCGCACATTTCATAGCTATTTCGAATTGTGGAACTCCACCCTTTAAAACATTAAGAAAAGTTTCAACCAATCAAAGCATAAGTTGCAAGAGCTATTTCGGGCTAATTAAATGGAAGAGCTTACGATCATATGTCTGAGCCATGAGCAGAGCTTCTACTTCAGTTTTTTTTTCGCGAAATTATCTTCAATGTAAGGGAATAATTTTCTTCTCCTTGAATTCAAAAGAAGTATAGTGTGATGGAGTTTCGTGATCAACTCGTGACATCTTTCAATAGTAATTGACCTTTTTCATCAATAGTTAATCTTGTTCTTCAATCAAGGGGTATGATGTGCCTGGTCAATGATTGTCTATCAAGCATTCTTCTGTATGATAATCAAATCACTTAAAAGTGGTCTATAATCTTAACATTTACTACAGCTGTACATACTTTGATTTCATATTTTTATCATATTCTTCTGCGAAAAAGAATCCTACCTAGAAGCCATGGGCTGCAAATTTGCAGGCCCTCGACCGCTTGGTTTTCCGCGCTTCGCCCCAGCGGCCGCCAAATCTGGCCTGCAGAGACAGACAGATGAGATCATCAGCGTGTATCAACTCCACCAAAACTCTGATAAATCCACGCAAACTATCGAAAAATGGAGTTTCACGCTGTCATACTATGTGGGCCCGGGAAACAACTCGCCCCATTTTCTAAGTTGAGAGCGACGGGCTCTCCAAAAGCGCTCTTGCCTTTAGCCCAAAGACCGATGTACGAGCACGTGTTGGACTGGTGTGAAAAGGCATTTTTTCCTCGAGTAACTATATTGTGCGACGAAGAGTCCGTAGACGAAATCAAAGATGCTGTCGATTTCTATAAACAGAGAAAAACTGCTTCTGTGGCTCTGGATTCCGACGTGCTGGAGGCCGAGAGCGAAATGTTAAGATTCATTTTGTCCATTGATGTCAAGGAGTATAACGGCGCTTCTAGCGGCCAGGCGCTTCAGTTCTTATTGAAAAACGAAATTTTAAAACCATTCGAGCACTTTGTTTTGTTGCCCTGTGACTTTATCACAAACTTGCCCGCGCATGTCCTCATCGAGGCCTACAGATGTCGCCGGGATTCCGACCTCGGTGTATTAGTATATTACCACAATCAGCTCGACATCGAGGATAAGAAAAACAAAATATTTCCGAAAAACTATACGGTGTACGCTGAGCTCGAGGAAGGCGGCGCTCAGCTTTTGGACTACTACTCGGCCGAGGATGTGGACTTCCACAAGGGCTTTAAGGTGCGCACACAATTGTTGTGGAAGCATCCAAAAACGACCGTGAGCACGAAACTTTTGAACAGCTCCATCTTCTTCGGTAATGCTGCCCTCATTTCCCTGCACTTAGAAAAAGCGGCCGATAAGTTTACCGACCTGTACTTCGCCCTGAGACCGCTCATCAAAATCATCCGTGACTTGGCACGTAACTAATGGCAGAGCGCTACGTGGCAGCTGAGTATCGGGTTTTTGGTGGTCCCTGAACAAGCAGATTTCCTCAGAGCAAACTGTTTGCCTGTATACATGGAGGCCAACAGACACTTCCTCAAATTGCAAGCGAGAGAAAACGCAGGAGGTAAGCCGGCCGCTCCAAAAGATAAGACCGCAGCAAATGTTGGTGTGGACTCCATGGTGGGCGAAGAGACAATCTTAGGTGAAAAAACGAACGTGAAGCGCTCGGTGGTTGGTAAAAACTGTAAGATCGGCAAGAGAGTCAAGTTGACCGGATCCATCATTCTTGATGATGTAGTGATTGAAGACGACGTGCAGTTGGAGAATAGTATAGTGGGAAATGGTGCTGTGATTCGCAGCAAGTCCAAGTTGACTAATTGTTATGTGGAATCCACGCATGAGGTCATCAAAGGTACACAGTCAAAGGGAGATACTTTGCTTTGTTTGACATTGGAGGGTTTGGTTGAGTCTGCAGTAGAGAGTTCAAGTGAAGACGATGACGACTCTGATAGCAGCTTTGATGATTACGATGATGAGTACGGGGACAATTCCGATGGTTTGTTTGGATACTGAGATTGTTCATCTTGGGAGGTGAAACCGAATGCATATATATAAAGTGTGTAAATAATGTCAACCTATCGTGAAGTAAAGTGAGCACCCAAGAGCAATGCCAATATGTGTCGTGTACAAGACGAGCATGGAAAACGTCCTTCGAAAATATATGAAAGACATCCTCTCTAAACCCTTGATGTATGCGATTTCCAAGGAACTTCTGCAATGAGAAAAAGAGTAAGAGGATGACATACGAGTGGATGAATTTCAAGGTCGAAGCATGAGATGAAAAGGTAGGATACCGCACCAAGAAGTAATTTTCCCTCATCCTAAGGTAGTCTCTTCTTAATATCGAGCGACATCTAAATGCACAATACTTTTCGAACTCAGTCCTCAGATGGAATGTCGCGTTTGCGTTTCTTTGAGGCATCGTGCTGTGATTTGAACGCCTTTCGCTTCCGCCTAAGCTCAATGTCACTACTAGAATCTGATGATTCGCTCTCGGCTTCGGACAGTGCCGAAGTCAGCTCGTTAATATGCTGATTTCCCGGTTGTTTTCGGCTCTTGAGGTCGATGCGGCTTTTGGAGCGTTTAAAAGAGACAGAAAGGGGCGGGAAACTTGGGCGAAAACTTGAGGGCGCAAGTAGTTCAGAAGGAAAGGCAAACTCGCATTCACTGGGAAGCGAGAATTCCGCTGGAGCCGACACTAAATCCAGATCGGTTGCATGTGGAATCTCGGACCGGACATCATCACGCGAGGAGTCTTTGTGGTTGTAATAATTCGTAAGCTCTGCACGCTTTGTAAGTGCCCAATTCTCGATATCCTCGCCATTAGATAACACGCTCAACAAATCATCTAGACATTCTAAATAGCCTTTGTGCATCAGTAGCACGCTGGAATTTGTACCCAAGCGATAAAGGGACGCTACTGCTTTTGCTGCATGAGCAAATTCGGTCTTCGCCGCTTTCTGCCCACCACCATTAGTGCTACTGGCATTATATAGACTGGCAACAGACTTTGCTGCATTCTTGAACTCGTCTGTGAGCTCGCTATTAAGATCCCGAAGCGAGACCAGCTCGAGCGACTTTGTGGGCGGGAGTGTGGTTGAGAGGTTTGAAAGGTCCATTGAGGAAATTTTAGTATGTTGCTTTTGTTGAGAAATTCTGAGATTGACTTTTTTTTGATACCGTTACTATCTTCGATAATATGATTCTTAATGGTGTGAAATTTTGTTTATGATAAATGTTTCAAGCGTCTTTTTAATCTGGTGTACAGACAAAACGATGGGCCGAGTCTTTTCAGAAATAGTTAGTGCTCGCGCGCCGATTTGCCCTGATGAGGAATCGTGCACATGCATCACGCGCAGACCGGGCTAGGGTGAGACCAAAAAAGATCGGCTGTAGTCATAGACACGAAAAACATGAATAGATATTTGAAAGCCTTGAAGAAAAATATAATTTCTTCCATGTGCGGTATATAGATTATTGACTCGTCAAATGATACGACTATAACCTCGAGATCGATGATTGCTGCAGGCTGAGTACTACTCAGTGAGTAGGGTCTAGGGGTCACAAATGAGCCATGAGAATAAAGGCTTGAGCACTCAAACTGTGGCTCTATTTTCCACTTTTGCGCGTTTGAATTTTCTGAAGCTAGGATTTCGGGTAACTTCCACTTGTTATTGTGATTGAAGCTTGTAACGGTATTGTCATTCTGCCCGGCTGCAAATTCCGCCCGACTCATGCATCATTAGAAATTTGACGTTGTCACAGTACATGAAGCCAGATGTATTTCTCGATGAGAAAAACTTTCAAGTTTTTATATCTTTTTAAAAAAATTGCTTTTCAAAAGTCTCATGAGAGACGGCTCAATCAAGCTTAGTGCGCTGAAAAAATTCAATTACTTGCTGAGGCAACTACTTTCACGCGAAAGAAAAGAGTGCGTGGCAACAGCTCTTTTTTGTCTTCGAAAAATTTACAGCCATGCCCATGAAAAGGGCCATTTTTTCTTTAAAGAAACAAATCGTACTATAGTAACAAAAAACCCTAAAAAAGAAAACTTAAAAAGAGAAAACAAACCTGCAATACGACAGGAGAGTGCATTGAGTAGTGAAGACCATTCGACTTTCCCAAGCCACAATCTTCCTCCTTGCCTTCCCACGTACTTTGGTATCGTCAACCTATTCGCCACCATACCCGTTCCAAAATCTTACGCAATTGTGTAAGCAGGGTCATGAATTCGTTTTGCCTATAATATTTATTCAGCTCTTACCTTCCTCGATCTAACAAAGCCTCCCCGGGGATCTGATCGCGGCACGCCCCAATTTCTACACATTCCCACACATTTCTCAGAAGCACAAGAATAATTTAAAAGACAGCTAGTGTACCGAGAGCTAATAATTAGTTGCTCGATTACGAGTCTCACAATTACAACTTTTAGCAGTCTACTTCTTGGCGCGAACATCTCAATTAGTCCAAAAAGTCCCTGAACGAAGCGCGCAGCCGCACCGCGTGTATTGTATCGCCAGCTCAGCAACCAGCGCGACTTGATTTGCGTGGGACTGCAACAGATGACACGTTTGACACGAGATTAAATTCTTGAAAGACAATAGTACATAGCAAACCAGCTATACACCAGACACTAATAGGACACTCAATCACTACCGAAAATGGTGAAATCAACCTTAATTTATCGATATGACGGTATGTAATCAGAGGCAAAAACATCAACAGTTTGGCAAGCTTTTAGCGGGTATTTGAGTCCACAAAGGGGTATATTAGGTGAAGTCTCCTCGATGTCTTGAAAGATGATGTCTTATGCTTTGCAATTTATTGATCTTTGAGCAGACTACCTCACGAAAATACTTAATCCTTGCGAATTCACGGAGAGGATCGGATGGAGTGACAGTAATTTTCATCCACATCTGACTATTTCCTTTTGGAAGTGGCCCGGACTGAAAAATTTATAAAAATCAACCACTAACAAAACAGCACTTCCCCTTTGTGGGTCAGTTGACGACTCAGTAGATCCTGAGCTCACAGAACAGAAGAAGAAATGCAAGCTCATAATTAGCAGAGTGACGCCGAACTCTGAGCCACAAGCAACGATCGAGCTGGGCCGCTACAACATTCACTATCTCATAAGCAACAGTATCATATACTTGACGATTTGCGACAAGTCGTATCCGCGTAAATTGGCCTTTTCGTACTTGACGGAGGTCAGCAATGAGTTTGGCCACATACACGGCCGCGAGGCTTTAAGCAATACTGCTCGTCCTTTTGGATTCAGTAGCTTTGACAATTTCTTGGGCAAAACCAAGAAGATTTACCAAGACCAGAGAGCACAACTGAATCTTGATCGCCTTAATAATGATCTAGCAGATGTGAAGAAAGTGATGACGAAAAACATCGAGGATCTTTTATACAGAGGCGACTCTTTGGACAAAATGAGCGATCTCTCGTCCAATTTGCGTAATGACTCGATAAAGTACAGAAAGAAAGCTCAGAGAATCAATTTCGAGGCGTTGATTAGACAGTATGTTCCAATTATGGGTGCCGGTTTGTTCGTGGTATTTTTAATTTGGTATATGTTCCTCCGTTGAAAAAGTATAGACCATATAAAATGATAATGCACAACTTCAATTTTGGCTATATAAAGGTCTTTAATTATAGTTCTGAGGGTTTGAAAAACCTTCATGACACTGTGTTATGTTTATCGATGAAAAGTTAGTTAGGCCCAATAATTCCATGACTCTACCAGTGAATATCAAGGGTCATATATAGAAATCGAACCTCAGAGGATATATCCGGAGAATAGCGCTGAATCTGAAAGCTTCTCACAAACATTAGCTGGAATTGCAGAACGAATACAGTCCGCAAGTACACACAAGTTTGCAGCGGTTCCATGGTTTCTCAAAAGAAAATTCTTCTCATTTAGATTTGACAACCCAAAAATTTTTTTTTAAAAAAATTGATGATTTTATATCTGCCATTCATACAAATATGTGTAATAATGTGTTCCCGGTGCCATGTATTCAATTAGGTCCCGTGACTCGAATGCTCAGGTAGTCTGTGGATAATTGCACTCGAAATCAATTGGGGCCACCATGAAATCAAAGCCAGGAAAACATTTTCACTTACAGTAAATTCCATAATAGTAGAAAAAGCATATCTTGTTGGGAAATGCTACACTAAGTTTTTCCAGCTGTCTCTGTTTGGGTGGAGCGCGCCAGTGAGACCCCACATAATCCCGTATCTTGTCATACAAACTCCTTTCATCTATATCAGGTAGAACCACAAAGCTGCATCTCAAATTTTCAATAAGTAAAAGGGCCCGGAGCAGTCCTAAGACTCCTGTATATTCATCAAGATACCACCATTTGACAAGGCTTATCATAGGGCTTAATGATCAGCAAATCTGCACACTTGAAGAAGTCTCAAGGATAAATAGCCGCCGCCTGACTCGAATATATCATCTATTGATAATCAAGCTACCCTCAAAAAGCAAATTCCATCTATATCAACAATCAAAAAGTGAAGGATCATGTCTGGCGACGAACATATGTCCGTACCGCGACTTCGAAATGCTCGATCGTTTATTTCTCAAACAAGCAATGCACCGGGAGCCATTGCGCATGTTGCAGATGCGACAACGGCCGTTTCGCTTGAGACGGCTGATCAGGCACAATTGTCAACGGTCGAACAAGATGCAAAAGGCCCTGATTTGGCGCCTCAGATCCTGCACGCTCCGTCGGTATCTGACAGTTTCAGCCCATTTATACGTAGCGTAGATAGCTCAGATGAGGAGGATATCCCTGAACTGATACATGCGGGTCTCCAGCTTCCGGAAATGCTCAATGACTTGATGCTTGTGAGTGGAAGACAGATTGGGGAACTCCCGAGTATATTGGATTACAATCTGTTTACTGAGGACGAAACACCATTTGACGAGAACTTCATGCACAAGAACGTTCTTTTCGATAAACTGGAGTTAAGTTTTAAAGAAAAGCTCAAACAATTCTTTATTCTTTCAGCAGCGGGGAAACCGGTTTACTCCCTCAATGGTGACGACAGCGCACTTCTAGGGTATATGGGCCTTATATCCACAATTGTGGGTAGCTTTCAGGAAGGCATGAAGCGGGAATTTCATTCAATTTCGCTGTCACTGCATAGAGTTGCGGTGAAAGTCAAAGGCCCTCTTTACTTGGTAGCAATTACGAAGATTCCCCATGAAATATCCGACAGCGCATCGATGGAAGTGCCTATTTTGGAGAACCAGCTAGAATGCCTTTATAGCTACGTAATTGCCGTGCTCTCAAAAGCAGCCATTACTAAGCATTTCGAGCAGGGCATGAATTACGATCTCCGCAGGATATTGACCGTGCAAGATTTTCATGCCCTTGATATCATGGCTACGAAACTCACATATGGATTTCGGCCTGATGGCCAAGATCGTTTGGAAATCGACGCATCCTACTGCTTAGCAGCAAGTCTCGGTAATTCCATGCGCTGCGTACGGATCAGCAATACTTGTCGGATGAAACTCAACGAGATTCTCCTTTCTGCGAAAAAACTTCGAGCTCCCCAGAACACCGATTTTGTATCCTCGATTTCGAGCAGATTTATTACCGCAGAAGACAACCCTTCTGATTCTGCGGATCTTCTTTTCGGGTTTGTCACCTTGGACGACCGGGTGTTAGCCAGCATTAGGCCGAGAAACCATAAATTGCAAAGCCGCGACATCTCTACGCTTTTGTTTACAATCAACATGAGCTTAGTTTCGCTTCCGAGTGGAGAAAGCGCCGAATTATGGATCCCGCTATGTATGGCCCAATTCAATAGTGCGGGGTTTCTCCACTGCTACGCCAAGCAATTCAATGTTAAGAAATGTGAGCGAAAATTGACACTCCTATTGGTCAGTGGCAACAAAAATTCATTCTTCAGCATGAAAGAGGCTGCAAATCACATCATTGCGCGAATCCACAAAAGCGGCACGCTCGCTAGAAAGCTCGGAGGAGAAATCACCGAGTACAACGGGAAACAGTCTGTGTTGAATGAGCTTCAGGTTTCGTCGATTACTCATTTTATATACAGGCGCAAGGAACACAACCAAATCTTCATGGAGGAAGTTCCGAAGCAATGCGAGACCTCAGACTTTAAAAGTATTCAGAGCTCCTTGCAAGTGATTGCACTTTATTCAAATTTGTTTGCCTCGAGGGGGTATGACCACAGCTCGAAAACAACAAGCTTGAAGAAACTCACGTACGAGAGATTGAGCCTGAATGGCACGCTCATCACGGGCTTTCTCTTGACTGACGAAAAGTACGAATTCTACTGTCTCTGCGAAGGTTCAGTCTCGTCTCAACTTATTATCAACGAAAGTGTCAAGATCATCAAGTGGTGCGAACGTCAAAAAAAGAGGCTTTTTGTAGGAGACGGCATCCTCTTCTGATACCTTCGGTCCCTACTTCATGATTGCGCTTTCAGCCGCCTTGAAACTGTCATCAAGCTTTTTCACATAATCTTTGTGCAAATTCTCCACCTTTTTCCAGATGGCCATCTCTCCATCGGACATCTTCTTGGACTTCGAGATCTTGCCTTTTACATCGGCTCTGATGGCTGAGAGAGTACCTGCATTTTTTCCGGATCCGGGCCCGTTTTTGAGCTTATCGAAAACCGCCTTCAATTGCTTGATGTTCTCCTTTTTGGACTCCGTGGTGACCGGAGGCAAGGGCACCTTTAACATCTGCTTGTTGGCTGGATCCGTAACCGGGTTCATGTTTAAGTTTGACGCCAAAACTGCATTGACCACGTGTTTCACATTTGCCGGATCAAAAACCGTCAAGATAAAGTTACGCCCTTTAACGGCAGTCACCGCTACCGAGTTGTATGGGAGTTCTCCGTCGGGTGTCTCTACCGGCAAATGGTCGAAAATTTGCGGGTTTGTTTTACCCATTTTTGCCTCATTGGCTTGCTTTGAGAAGCGATCAAGGACGCCTTGAAATCTTTTCGAAAGCTCTCCGAAATCAATATCCACTTCTGTGCTTTCTTTCGCCTTGGGCTCTGCTGAAGGCTCTTTGGCTCTTTTCTTGAGGCATGCTGGAGACATGTAAAAACTCCTGAATTGTGAACCTCCGACGGCCAAGGGAAGTCTTGGCAATAAAAAATTGAGCGGTTTAGTTAATTGGGCACGGAACATTGTCTTATTGGGTATGCTAAAATTTGCACGAGGTACGAATGAGATTGCATTGAGATATGTGCATGCAGATCGCGAAACCTGCGTTCGCGCGGCGGTGACATCATCGCATGGATTTACAACTCACTGTGCCTTTATTGTGCACGGTCATGAATCGTTTCATATTTATATGGTCTCATCGACTGTGGGATGTCATTATTTGTATTCTTATTCTTAGATTCATGCGTCAAGTAGGAACATACGTGGACGGCAGCTGCAACTTTCGCGACAATCAGATTCGCAGCTTATCCTCTAAATTCTATCACATAAAATACATGAGCAACACTTTTAGCACCCTCCTGAGCACTTTAACTACTCTTTTTACAGCTTCTTTCCAACCCTTAATCATCCTTTTCTTCATACTCTTTGACAAAGCGATCCAAAACCGCGAGACATTGACTGGCCTGTTTCCCGAATTCCCCGCCTTCCTTGACCGCGTTGGTCAAATTCTTTCGTAAAGGCTGCAAAAATACGTCGTATGTGATTTTGCGTCTGGTTTCTTGATCCTCAGTCGATACAGTATCTATGTCGGAGAGGGCAAATGATCCCTCGGGTGCATTGGCATCAGCCACCGATGCAGAGGGAAGCTCGTCCAAGAATAACTTGAGCTGTGTGTATGCTTGAGGATTCGCCGGCAAAAGAAATCTTGGTGTTTGCGGATGAACAGTGCTGACTTTTGACCAGTCAATGGCGAGGGAGCCTGCGTCGTTGCCGGTATCGAATAATGACGCCTCGAGCAATTTCTCAAGCACCGAGAGATGATTGGTTCTTACCTTATTGCTCACACCACCTAGAGTGTCTGAAGTGTTCACTGCAAGTGACACAGCCTTTTTGTCTGCGGTAAGTGTCCAGCCTAGGAGCGGGAAAAAGCTGCGGAGCGTTTTCACAAAATGGCCCTTTACCAATGGCAACGGCAGCTTTTGGACAAGTACATCTAGAACTTTAGTGGACGATCCACGCACTTCGCTTTTGATATGTGACATTGCCGAGTGAACAAATAGTACGATTGTTCGCATATGTAATTCCAAGAAACCAGGTTGCTTATCAGCGCACGCAGCTAAGAGAGATACAAATGCCTCTCGCACCGACAGCGAGGAATCCGTCACGAGCGAAATGCTCATGGTGAGAATTTGCTTGTACATTGAAGTATTGGATGGAAGATGAGCCTCAACAAAGTTCAACACTTCTTTTCGCGTAGATGCCAGGTGATGTTTCATAAGCAGAAGCTGGTGCGTTAGATCGACATCTTTCTCATTTCCTTTGGAGGCATTATCTCTTAAGGAAGATGCATTTTTGGCGATAGTCTGATTTGGAAGCGATATCGATTTTGCTGTGAAAGAAGTGTCGGTATAATTGTCGGGCTTGGCAAGCGTTTTACCTACCTTTAGCTTCGTTTTCTGGAAGTCCTTCTTCTTCTCGTTTCTCTTTCTTTTCGAGCCCATTCTAGTATATTCTAATTAGTTTTCTTTTTTGGAGAATAAAGGAAGAGGCTAAGTCAAGAATTTTTCCGGTAGTAACTTTAAAGCCTGTTGTCAATGGTAATATCTAGGTAAAGATATATGGTGAATGATCTCCGGAGTTATCTGTTGAAATTTCATTCGCACGCGATGCGCATCGCGCTCACTGCACTCATCTGAAGATTATGACTTCAATTTAGAATGAAAACAATTTTTGAGTGAGAAAGAGGAATTATTCTTTTTTTCCGAGATTTTGAGAGCGTCTCTTTCAATTTTAAAATCTTTGGTTAGGTGGCAGTAAAATTCGACTCGGATGGCGGCATAAACTGTTTGCAACTTTTGTTCGCGTAGATACATAGCCGGTGTTTTGAGACCGACAGCGATCGAAATCATCCTACACAGTCATACTTGATGGAAATATCTTGGTTTATTAATATTGCTAAAATGAGTAATTCTTTTGTAATAGTCTCAAAGCACATCGTCTTCTTTCGTGTTTACAATGCTCTGCATATTGGACGCCTGCACATTTGATGGATCAAAGCCAAGCGTGTATCGATACTTCCAAATCACGATTTCGACGCTTGACTACATTCTTTGAAACAGAAACTTCCAATTATAATCTTGAGCTGGCCGAGATTCATTTAAACGATCGAAATAAAACTTATAATTCTTGGTTGTGCCTTGAACTTCACATCAGTGCATTCAATCGGTACGGCGATTCACTTCGAAGTTGCATCGAATCGAATCTAATTCGTCAACGTTACCAGAACACGCCTTGATCATAATATTTTTTTAAGGAGAAAGCTTAATATTGACGCTCCAAAACTACGACAAAAGGACAAAGAATACGCTACCCAGATCATTGACGCAATCTCCCTTCTCAACCTAAACAAGCAAGACCAGCTTTATAATCCACCAAGATCGCAAATGAGTTTGTTTGAGGAACTCGGTGTTGGAATTGGCTCTCTTTCTTTGGGAGGCCAACATGCAGATGATAACACACTACATAATGATGACGACGACCCCATGGAAATTGATAGCGTGGAGTCCTTCGACTTCTCTGTTGATCTAGATGATCTTCACCCGAAACCGTCAAGAACAGATGAAGTCGAAGAGGTGATAATCAACAATGATGAGGATGACACTCTGTTCCTTGACATCTTTAGTCCAACAGCGATGGGTGCTAAGTACGCTTTAAAACCGCAAAAGCTATTGATGCCACCTCCCCCGAAATCGCCAAAATCATACGAGGATCGCCCAATAGATCAAGATAATTTCAAGAATGCAACCTCAAAAGGACTTTCAGATCATGACTACGAATTTGACACAAGCATGCTGACATCTGTGTACAAGAACGAAAACTCACTTCTGACTCGGCAGCATAATCACAATGGCTGGATACCTCCGAGTCAATCGCCGTTCAAATCATATCACGAACCTAGCCCATCTTTCGGTAGACTGATGGAAGTTCAGAACCAGTGGCCCCGACAATTTCAGAGCAATCCAGACTTACAAATCCACCATCACCATTACTATCCCCCAAACCTGGAACTTTCGCTACGTAGCGGACAAAATTTCTCTACGCTGGCTCTTGGGCAGCCCCATCAAATGAGTGTTTCACAACAAGAAAACCCCTCATTTCGCCGGACTAGTTTAGTAAGGCGAGACCACGTGACTGCGGTGTCACCCACCTCAGTTCATTCACAACCTACATATTCCCATGAAATCTTTCTTCCGCATGCAAAATCATCCAATCGCATGCTTCCTTCACCATGGGATCCTCATGCAGTTCCAGCGGAGAGAACTCCCTATGTGCTTTCATCGTACTTACAGCTACTAGTTAACATTGTGCTTTCAGGGTACGCCGTACACATAGTCGTCTCCATGATCCAAACAATCAAGCAGGATGTGGCACATAAGCTCAATCAGGAAGCAAACAATCTACTAGTAGAGATTGCGCTGTGTGAAAGATCGTACCACGAAAACTTCTGTGCTCCAGAAACAATTGTGCCTGCGCTAGAAAAGATGTGCGCATACTGGGAGAAATGCATGCACCAGGACCCAACTCAATTAGGGAACCGATCCCTGGTAAGTGCTCATACAATTGGAATGGTTTTGAATTCTTTGATTGAGCCATTAAGTCTAAAAGTTTTGCTCGTCGGCGCCTTTGGAATCATGGTAATTTTCGCATGCAACTTTGCGTTTGGTTATATCCGGGCCAAAACCTACTACGGATGGACCTCGGCTGCAACGAGCTCTCAGTAAAACCCGTATACTGAACAACTCCGAATTCAAGGAGAAAGATAGCATTTCTCCTCGGATGGTCAATCTTTTCAAAGAGCAACGAGGAATATCGAAACGCTCAATGTAATTATATAGCATTCAACAATTTAAATTTCGTGATTGACTCCCGTTCCGCCATTTTTTTTAATGTAGTTCGGGGACGTACCCATTATCTCCGGCCCGGCTGTTGCTTAGATGCCGGTTTATTTTTGGCAGACCCGCGCAAGTTCTTCAACGGTCTAGAATGCAAGCGAAACAGCGAAGCAGCGAGTTGCCGTGACGCAGCAAAAGAGGGGAATCAATGCAACATCCGTGGTCGACTATTCTGAAAAGAAAGAAAGCCAATTTTCAGGAATGAATCTTCCCATACTTGGGGGGTTGGATGTATTACCTTGAACTCGTAGTCCTCAAATTCCGGAGTCATCTAATGCTTCATGAAAGCTCCTTTTTTGCTCAATTGGGAAACTAGATTTGAAGCAAATTTTGCCCATTTTTCGCAAAACAAGAAAATTCAGTAACATGTAAAGTTCTCGCTGTGGGGTAAAAAGTATCTGTTTGATCCGGAGTTACCATCTGTTGCGGTGTCTCAGCAAAACCCGAACCTCCTTGTCAATCCTTTTACCGCATTTCCATGCAAAGCATGGGCCAGGCCCAAATTACTAAGTCGAAAATGCCCATAGAAGCTTCTAGGTAGAAATGATACCTCTCTTCGTAATTTTTTTCGTCTTCATTCAAAAATTTTGGGCCGGCACCTCTCGAGTTCCGATTCCCAGGTGACACAATGCATGTGCCAGCCGTGCATTCGCGGCTCGGTAATTCGGCTGGGTTTCGCGACTTCTTGCCGCGCTCCAGTTATCTCCGGCATTGCTCGGCCTCGAATTGTAAACAAACAAAGTACAGACGCAAAAAGAAAGGTCTTGACTCTTGACGGCTTGGTTTTGGTCAAGAGCTAAAAATGTAAAAGCAGAATTTTCAGTCTGAAAAGCATTGCTTCCGCAGGCGGCCGATAGTTTTAGCCTTCTACGGCAATATCTCGTATTGCTGGTACCCGGAGCGGAAAATATCTCCGCTGCGCGCGCCTGTCCGATCTGGTGCAGTGCATCGGGCCATCACCCAACACAATGGGGCAAGCGTATAAAGGGTCCAGCCAAGCCGCGGCCGAAAAAAAAGATCTGGAAATTGAGCTCAGCAAAGACTTTCAATTCAAAAGTTGCAGCAACGGACGATAAGTTTTCAATTCAGTAATTCAGTTTCGAATATCCAGGTTGCCCTTCACTAGAGCAAAAGACTTCTTTCCCAATAAATTACCTGAGACAAACGATTGCTTCGCAGCATCCAATTTTTAGCCATCACAAACAATCCGCTTACGCCGCATATTTCACAAACAATGGGTGCTCTAAGTACATCTGCTGCCGAAGAGCAAGCATTGAGAGCCGCATCTGAACAAAATAGTCGCCATAGAATGAGTCGGGCCTCCTCTGCAAGTGCCTCGGCGTCGCTGGCGTACGAAACCGCGTCCGAGTTCGAAACGGAAATTTTTGACGGCACACCTGACCAGTTTTTGCGCGGAGCACACCAGACTACACATGAGCCAGAAATCGATTCAGACTCCGCTAGTACCATTAAAGATGCGGCCACGGATGCACATACTGAGACTGGATCTATTCGCAACTTCGTCGACTCGAAGGAAAATGCGGACACTCCGGCAATCTCTGATAATGGTGAGGACGAAAATTTGGTCACCCCGATTCAAAAAGATGTCGACGCCGATGCGTACACACAGGATGCCACCGAAGACCAACTAAACAGGATTGCTTCGCGGCACACGGAGCACCTGATGGGTGCAGCAATTCAAAAGTCCATTACCAGAGGTGAGCCTGTAAAGCTCTCTGATTTGGACTTTGACGGTCCGGACGATAAAGCAAATCCTCACAATTGGCCAGTTTGGAAAAAATGGGTCATCACGTTTACGACGGCAAACATGTGTCTCTGTATTTCTCTCGGTTCTTCATTGTTTGTCGAGGGTGTGCCTGAGCTTATGGTCAAGTTTGGTATGTCGCAGACCCTAGGCCTCTCTGGTCTTACATTCTACTTGGTCGGTTTAGCTCTTGGGCCTGTGATTGGCGCGCCTCTTTCGGAAATGATCGGTCGTCGTTTGATTTATATCACATCCTTCCCGATGGCTATCCTCTTCACAATGGGTGTCGGCCTTTCCCAGAACACCAGATCAGTCTTGATCTTGCGGTTTTTCGCTGGTTTCGTAGCATCTCCGCCATTGTCGATTGCTGGAGGTACAATTTCCGATATCTGGTCCAATTCTCCTGAACACATGGCCACGGCCATGGCACTTTTCTGCCTCAGTCCCTTTTTGGGACCAGTCATTGGCCCCATCATTGGTGGCTTCGTCGCTGAAAACAAGGGCTGGAGATGGACGATGTGGGTTTCAATGATGTTCTACGGAGTGATGTTGCCATTTGTGTTATGGGCTCCCGAGACTTTCAAGCCCGCAATCTTGAAGCAAAGAGCAAAGAAACGGGGCATCAAGTTGATTATCGAGAGACCCTCATTTAAGGAAATGGTTCAGGTACACCTCGTGCGTCCGCTTGAGATGCTTTTCGTCGAGCCCATTGTGGGCTTGTCGTCAATTTACACCGCGTTCGTGTTTGCCGTACTTTTTGGCTTCTTCGAGGCATTCCCCATTATCTTCAGAGGTACCTATAAGATGAGCACTGGCGTTTCTGGTCTTCCGTTTATTGCCGTGGGCGTGGGTCTTGTGGCAGCAGTGTTCGGTTACATTCTTTTGGACAAATTCTACTACTTCCCCAAGAACCCCGATGGAACCAGAGGTAAGCGTGACGAGGAGGGCAAGCTCATTTGGGATGCTCCGGAGTCGAGATTACTCATCGTGGAAATTGGCGCCTTCCTCTTACCCATCGGCTTGTTCTGGCTCGCATGGACCTCGCGCCTGGACGTTCACTGGATCGCACCAACACTCTCAGCCATTCCCTTTGGATTCGGTTTGCTCTGGATTTTCTTCGGCGTTATTCTCTACTACTCGATGTCGTTCCCTCCCGCATACGTGGCGTCAGCTTTAGCCGCCAACAACTTGCTCCGGTACATTATCGCCGGTGTATTCCCATTATTTACCGTACAGATGTACGAGCGTTTGAAGATTGACTGGGCCACCTCTCTTTTCGCCTTCATTGCCGTGGCAATGGTACCAATTCCATTTGCATTCCATAAGTGGGGTGTGCAATTGAGACTGAAGTCGAAGTATGGCTACGTGGCGATGTTCAGAAAAATCGCCGAGCAGCGTGCTGCCGCTGCTGCCGCCGCTGAAGCTGCCAATTCTAAGGAAATTGACGAGACTGCCAACAGCGACATCAGCGACTCGCAGGACGTGGCGAACAAGGTTTAAATTGTTTTGCCCTGTAGCGCGTTTTGCCGCCCCACCATCATCATCATACCCTTATAGAGCGTTCCCTAATTCATGTTTATAGACACTCTGGACGTTAGACAATCAATTCATATATATACATCAAAAGCTTGAGTCTTTATGTGGTAGATTTTGGTTCTTTTTTGAATAAAGTATAGATGTTCGTTTTCATGTTCAGTGGGGGTGAAAAATAGCGCGGACTTGGCTGTAAATTTGCGAGTCGCGTTTGCCGCCTTCCTCCAGAAACCTTTGGCCTTCTTATGAAATACAGGCTTCTGCTCATTCTCTTTCACTTTTTTAATTTCATTTTATTTTTCGATATATAAATTGATTGAAAAACGGTCTCAATTGACTGATGACAAAAAAAATTCTGCATTTGGTAAGAAGAAGTTTGATATAACAAATCACGCCGTACTGACTTCCACAATACTCCGAGCATACTTAAATTTTACTCTTTTTTTTTTCCTGTGGCAATTCAAAAATTTTTAAGGTAATGAGTGTCTTGATTTACAAATATATACAAAGGTGTGAATTATCTCATGCAGAATTCACAGCGTGGAGTCCAAGTTCCTTAAACGTATCCTGCAAGATATCACGCAATTTAAAGAGATTGACCACGCGGAGTTTCTCGTCCTTCAAATGGGCATTATCACTGGCCTGACCACAAGGAATTTGCGCTGCGGGCGCGTTGAATGATTTTTCGAGAAATCGGATCGACGGAATCGAGCCTCCCTCGCGGATGAAAAGCGGGTCCTGGACTGAAGGGCCCCAGTTCTTCTTCATTTTCTCGTAAAGAATCTGGTACACCAAGTTATCTGGATCGCCGAGCCATGGTTCTGCCTCGTGGAAGAAATCAACCAGAATCGTGTTATCAGTTTGCAATTGGGCAAATTTCTCGTTGACGAAGGCCACAAGCTGTGCTTTGATATCCACGAGGTCCTGGCCAGGCACCACGCGCATAGAAATAGAAGCCTTGGCCCGTTGCGGGATCACAGTATTGTTTTTTGGGCCGGACACGTCAATACGGTGTACTGTCAACGACGGGTTGCGCCATTTTGCAAGAAGCGAGGTTAGGTCGGCCTCGGGTATATCACTTGACCTGGCGTACTTTTTGATTTTGTCAAGGCGCGCCATCTCGGCAGCATCGATAGGAATAAGATTATTGTAGAATCCAGGAATGTTGATCTTGTTGGTTTTCTGACACGAAAGCTGGCCCACTACCTGGACAAGGTCCATAGTCGGTTCTTTCGACACACCTCCATCGACTCCCGAATGACGGTCGGGTTTCTCGGATTCAACAGAGATAGTCGCGTTCACGACTCCTCTCAAGCCGTAGTTCAAACATGGAGTGTCGTTATCGAGCCAGTACGAGTTCGAAACCATCACCCAGTCGATCGGTCCAATGAGGTCCTTGTTTGCGTTGACAGCATCCTGAAATCCAATCGAGCCGGTTTCCTCCTCGCCCTCGATCAAGAACACCACATCTGTCGAGAGCTTGCCATTCTTCTTAAGTTCCGCCACTGCGTACATGGCAGCGAGAACAGGGCCCTTGTTATCTGACACACCACGCGCATACAAATTTCCGTCCTTGGCATTGAGACAAAAGGGGTTGGTTTCCCAGAAGTCTTTCGCCTGTATAGCGTCCACAACGTCGTAGTGTCCGTACCAAAGCACTCTTACGGGGGGCTCATCCGAGCGGGGCGCCGCATATGAGCTCTTGGTGAACTTGGCGTACACAACAGGGTTACAGTTTGGCACCGGAAGTAATTTGGTATCGGCGGCGCCAAGACTCATAAAAAGCTTTCCAAAGACATTGGCGCACTGCCGAGATTCCTCTAAGTAGAGTCTTGGGTATTTGGAAATTGTTTTGAACGTGATGACTTTTTTAAGCAGCTCAAGCAAATTCTTGTTCGATGTTTCGATTGGCTCGTGCGCCGAGAGTGTGGGCGATCGGAGGATTTCCAAAGAAGACAAATCAGACTCACCAACATTGGTGATATTCCAAAGACAAAGCGAGCCGGATCCGCCCGACACGAGAAACGTTGACCCCGAATGTTCGAATGTGTGGACTGCAAAAACCAGGCTCTTTTCCACTTCTACAGACCGCTGCTTGAGAAAACTCTGCATGTCTAGTTTCACCAGACATTCCTTGTTGTGTTTTTCTTCATCATAGCAGTCATGCAAATCTTGTCTCAATGCAAACTTACAGAGCCCTCCTTCATTCGTGGCTTTGTAGATATAATCATTGAAGATGCACAAGGAGAGAACCTCGTCATTGGTGGATTCATCATCACACACAAAATGGAATGATCTTATCATCTGCATGGTGGTGAGATCCCACGCATTGATACTGGAATTCCCGAGACCCACATAAACCGACGAGTCTTTCACGTGCATCGAAAGAATGGAGTCCTCGTTTTCTAAAGACGAGCACACTTTCATCGACAACGAGCCGTCATCGGTGGCAGTGATCCCCCATACCTTGATCACGCCATCTCCACCACAACTTACCAAATAACTATCGTATTCATCTTGGTGCAAGTCACAGAATTCGGGCGCGTTTCTCCGCGAAAGGAACTCCATGCAATAGACATAACCGTTGTGAGCAAAGTTGATGATGTTGTGAAAGCCGATCTCCACCAAGAGCGGCGACTTTGACTCGGGGCTTCCTGATGATCTGAGCAATTGGTGTTTACTCTGAGTCAAGTTTATAGATCCACCCGGCCCCTTCGAGTCGAAAAACTTATCAAATCGTAAGTGGGGTAGTTTGTCGACGGACGTAGATGCAGAATCGACAGATGGAACAATTGGATGGTGGCGTGCTTCCAAATCGAGTTTGCACCAAAGGATCGATGCGTTTTGCGCGCCAATGAAGAGCGTGCTGAGTGAATCAGACCATGAGATCGAGAAGATGTCGCCAATGTCAATTGGAGAGTATGCAAGGTGGGTGCACCGAATGTCAAATTCGGTGGCGGACTTATCGTCGAATGGGGTCAAGTCCCAAACCTTGACCAACGAGTCGGATCCCGCAGTGAAGAGAAACGTTTCCGTTGGGTCGATGGTCATGCACAATACCGAAGCGGCGAATGACCGATGACCACAGTTCATCACGTGCTTCAATGCATAAGTGGAAACTTCGAAGATTAAGATTTTAGAGTCCTGGGTTCCGCAGAGAATTAAGTCTTTGGACGGGGCGGCCACCACACTGAGAATCGAGTGCGTATGTGACCATTTGTGCACCATTGGAAGCACTTCCTGAGCGAGACTATCGGTATCTTTAAAGTCTAGCTCAACTACGTCAACGTCTTCTAATTTCAACGCATCTTCAAATTCGTCAACATGCGGGAACGGCAGGATCGTTCTAGCCGGAGTACGATTAGGTGTGGAATTGGTGGTGCTGTTGATGGGAAGTCTTGGCCGGGTGGGCACCGGCCTTACTTCACCCTCGTGAATGTTGCCTACTGGAAAGCCAGGCATAATAATAATTGGATTTGCAAATGAGTTTGAAAAAAACACGTGTCACGTTCGGTTTCGGTAACGTCAATTTCACAATTGAACCGATGACGATGACTCGCGTGCGATAGCGTAGGATCACGTGATGGGCGGGTTTCCAGCCGCGCTTTGACAGAGAAGCGGGGCCGACCCGACAAATTGCCGCATGCGACAAGTTACGCACCCTCGAGAATTTATTTGTTTTTCGAAAGTTGAGTTCTCCGTATTCAATTATGAGGTCATAGATTTTCTCGGGCTAGCTCTGTTTTCAAAAATCGACGAATTTTCTCACCATTGATCCCTGAATCTTACCATTTACGGAAATCTGACCGCGGCCAGCTGACTTCTCCTGCGCCCACACAGCCACAGTTCTGCACATTCCGTAGTGCCGTAAGGACTTGAATGTTCAGCATTTTAGATAAGCATCTGTCATTTCATTGGTCGCAACAGCATTGTCGAATTTGATTGTGAAGTACTTCAAGTTTGAATTTTAACTACACTTATCTTATAATTTGATATTGTTTTGTCGAACCGCCCACCTCCACCTTAGTAATCTGGAGAGGGGGGCACGTGATCGCATTTGGTGTGGGCATTTGGTGGGGATGTTGAACACAAAAGAATCTGATTGGAGGGATCAAAGTAGACTTTAGTTTAGTCCTGAAAGTTCACTCACTTTCAGTAATTCATTTTTTTAAATTCATAATTTTTTCGCGCTGTTAAATTCTCAGAATTTATTCTCGTTATTTTAACAGACAACGGTCTGATTTGTGCGAGAAGAAGAGATTGTATCGAGAATTGGAAATTTTGAATGCACAGGAAAATATATAGGTTTTAGCTTAATTAGGAATTTCAAGCATCCTAAGTTTTTTATTCACCTTTTTGTTTCACTCAAAAGATTTTTCAAAAGCAGCTTTTCCCAACCGTCCAGCCTCCGCTGTTTAGTAGTTAATGACGATTTCAAAATGTCCATATTGGATGGTAAAAGAGCTAATAATTTGTATTTCCACTTCATCTCTCGAGTGATTTTAACTTTCAGGCTAACTCAAAGTGCAAAGCTATAAAACATTGTGTCTAGAACCTGTTCATATTTTCTATAGATGCAACAAGTGATGAATACTCCAAGGAATCGATATTATACCTGCAGGCATCAGCTGTAGCAAAAAATTTGAACTTAACTATTGCTACTGCTTTCCTCATTTTTTATTTCTTTGTTCCAATATTACATCTCGATGAAACTCGAATCATAAATCACGATAAGCTTTTTGTAGAGCACGATGAGGAGACTGCGTAAGATAGGGGAAGAGTGCGCCCTTTTCGCAAGAACCGCGATGTTTTTAATGGCAGGAGAAAGCGGCACATACTAATGCAATACATTCACCACAAAAAAAATCAGGAGAATTATCCTCCGCGATGTTCTGGCCACGACAAGAAATGTCGATTTTGCTGAAAATAACGCCGGATTTTCGTGAGTTGCTCAATTGCTGAGTTGCCCGTGGTCCGCCTCAATGCACTTTCATGCGGTGTGCGGCGCGAAAAATTCACGAAAGCGCACGCCCAAGATGATTTTCGCCCAAGACGCATTTGGGGCCCGGATCGTGAATTATGAAATCTTCTTTTTCTAGAAAAATAATGCAGCCAGCTTAAACAGCTTCATATAATTTACGGATCATTTTCACTACGCTTATTTTTAAGCAATATCATCATTTGTAGTCTGCCGACGGCATCTTCTCCGGCATATAGTCTCAGGCGTGTCAATAAATTACCACCCACGTGGGCCTAATCTGCGATAATCTCATGCACGATCGGCCAGCATGAAGGAGCCAAGAAAAAGAAATTCCCAAGAAAATTTTTTGTCACACGAGCTCTTCCCGTTTCCAGAATAATAAGGACCCTGTCTGTGCTTGCCAAGAATTCATTTGGACCCTGACGCTTGTGGCAAAAATGAAGTTCTCACATTCGTTAAAATTCAATGCCGTGCCTGAATGGCAAGACTTTTACTTGAATTACCCTGCGTTGAAGAAGGTGATTTATTTGGCGCAACAGGACCAGTTGGAAAACCTGGACCCTTCCGATGACCAGATCCGGGCGCAGCAGTGCTCAATTTCCGACTTGGTTCGTATTGTGCGTCGTAACCAGGCAATTTTGGAGAGAAGAGAGGCCGCTGTTGCCAATGAGCTGACGGATGAAGACGATTCCGAAAAATTGACCGCGTCAAAGATCATTAAGAAATTTAGAGGCAGAAAATTTTCCAGGGCGGTTGACGCGGAAAAAGACAGCGTGCATGAGGCGTCTAAAAAAGTGGACGCCGAAGATGACGTCGATGTCTACCTGATCGAGTACGAGAATTCTACAATCGCTCCATCGCTCGATTTGGACGAATGGCACACCGCCGCCAAATCTACTTTTGGAATCGGACCCCACGACCCTTTGCCTGTATTCACCAAGGACTTGATCGAGGAATTGACGAAAATCGACCGTTTTTTTAAGGGCAAGGAGCTCGAGATTTTCAAGCAGTACGATAATCTCATTAAGGATTTGGAAACCAACAAAGCTCACATCGATCATCACTTATTCACTACTGCTTACGACCACGGCATTACTGATCATCGTCAAGCCCACGTGAAATCGACGTTGGAGAGAACTACTACGAATGCTTCCGTTTTCGATACCGTGAACCACTTGGACCAGGATCTCGAGAAGGCCGACGAAGACGAAGATGATGACGATGATGACGACGAGGAAGATCATCACTCGGCGACGAATTCGGCATTATTGGGCAAAGACGATTTCGAGATCGAGAAGCAGATGCGGATCACCTTGAAGCAGAGATCGGTGCACTTGTTCATCTCGTTGAGCGAGCTCAAATCGTTCATTGAATTAAACAAGATCGGATTCACCAAGATCTGTAAGAAGTTCGACAAGACATGCAACTACGCCGTCAAGGAGGATTTCATCGACAACTTCCTTCCAGCCAACTCGCGTGCTTTCTTCCCTCAAACCGCCGAAAGACTCGACTTCAGCATTGACCACATGGTGCAAGTGTACGCCTTTCTTTCTGGAAGATTTTCCGCGGAGTCTACTCAGCCATTGGATGCTGTGCGTGACGAGTTAAAGTCGTACTTGCGCGACCACATTGTATGGGAGAGAAACACCGTTTGGAAGGACTTGTTGTCGATGGAGAAGAAGAACTACAATTTGCACCTTGATGACAATGCCGTGCGCCTGAGCAAAATGGGCGACGAGGCGCATATGACCACATTGATGCACATGCAGATGAAAACGATCAATTTGCCATTTGGATGGACCGTGTTTGGTCGTTCCAACATCAAGATGCCTCTGTTCCTCTTCACCTCGCAAATGATCAAACTTGCCTTGGTGGTGATTGTGTTCATTGTGCTCATGACCGTTCCTACCATGCACGATAAGCAGCAGGCCCGTTGTTTGGCGGTATTGGCCACGGCCGCGTTGTCGTGGGCCACCGAGGCATTGCCTCTTTGGGTCACCTCGATGATGGTGCCATTGTTGGTAGTTGCATGTAAAGTATTGAAGGCCACTAACGGAAAGGGTGCTATGGACGCAGCTGATGCATCGCTGTACATCTTGGCGCAAATGTGGTCGTCTACGATCATGATCTTATTGGGAGGTTTCACCTTGGCCGCCGCGTTATCGAAGTACAATATTGCCAAAGTGGTATCCTCGTTCATGTTGGCGTTTGCCGGCACCAAACCCCGTAATGTGTTGTTGGCGATCATGGCAGTTGCGCTTTTCTTATCGATGTGGATTTCCAACGTCGCAGCTCCAGTATTGGCATACTCGTTGATCCAGCCGGTGCTCAGAACCTTGCCCACTGAATCGCCCTTCGCACAAGCCTTGGTTCTTGGTATTGCCTTGGCATCGAATCTCGGAGGTATGGCCTCCCCCATTGCTTCGCCCCAAAACGTTATTGCACTCCAGTACATGTCGCCCAACCCGGGCTGGGGCAAGTGGTTTGCCGTGGCGCTTCCCGTTGCCATCTGTTCCTTGTTTGGTATCTGGATGGAATTGATTCTCACGTTCAAGATCTCAACATCTAAGGTGAAGGCGTACAAGCCCATCACCGATAAGTTCACCACCAAGCAGATCTTCGTTAGTGCAATCACCGTGGCCACCATCATCTTGTGGTGTGTTGAAAAACAGATTGAAGAGACATTCGGATCGTCAGGTGTCATTGCCGTTTTCCCCATTGTGATTTTCTTTGGAACCGGCCTTTTGAAGGTTGATGATGTCAACAACTTCCCATGGAGCATCATTCTTTTGGCCATGGGTGGTCTTGCTTTGGGTAAGGCCGTGACCAGTTCAGGTCTCTTGGCCACGATTGCATTGGCGTTGCAAAAGAAGGTCATGAATCTCGACGCGTTTGCGATCTTGATCATTTTTGGGCTTTTGATTTTGGTGGTGGCCACGTTCATTTCTCACACCGTCGCCACCATCATCATTGTGCCATTGGTGAAGGAAGTGGGTGATGCCATGAGCCACCCACACCCATTGATGTTGGTCATGGGTACTGCACTTATTGCTTCCGCCGCCATGGGATTGCCTACCTCGGGATTCCCCAATGTAACTGCCATCAGTATGACTGACGAGGTGGGTAAGAGATATCTTTCCGTCAGTACTTTCATTACCCGGGGTGTTCCTGCCTCGGTCATTGCATACGTATTCGTTATTACTGTAGGATACGGAATCATGAGCTGCCTCTCGTTTTAGGCAAGCACGTTACGCACGTTACGACTCAAAACAAAAACAAAACAAAAAGGAAAAGACATTAATAGACAATAGACTCAAAAATTAGAACAATACATAAATACGATTTAAAGTGATAAATTTCTAGCGTAGTGAGTACTATTTATCATCACTGTCTGCGTGGTATGCTTTTAAATTTTAATGGAAATGTCCACAAATTCAGGCTCCGTTAATGTTTTTGCTTCGCTGCAGAATAAAGGCAGAAGCAGCCCTTCGCCGCTTCTTACGAAAATAGTCTCTCCAATTAGCTTGGTCCGTAGAGGTTTTTCCGCATCTGCTCGAAAACACCATTTTCTTCCATTCTTAAGAACATGGTGCCAAACACATACGAGCCCACTTCATTTGTGAAAGCATGCTCTATCGTATCACTCAAAACACCCGATTTTTTAGCCTTTTGAAACAAGTCATTGATAGGGATATGGTCGAAGACTCCATAATTGTATAACTTGTTGGTAATAAACCCGACCATGTTTTGAATGGCTCCATCGGATAGCACTTCTTGTACTGTCGGGACGATAATTTTACTGCCTTTTACTGCCTCGAGAATTGACGCAAGGGAGTTTCCCACAAGATCCGAACCAAGAACACCTCCCACGATATTCTTGAAAAACGACAGAAGGGTTCCATTATAATTGCTTTCTCCAGAATTGTCTCGTTTGTTTCGTCGTGATTTGGAGTATGAAGTTCCTTCGAACAGAGAATCTTTGCTCTTGACCGTTCTCGCAAGTTCGAAAAGTGTCGTCCATTGAAGCTGTCCTGTGTTTCCTATATTTACCACAAGCAGCGAGATCCACGTGTTATTCACAAGCACCTCGCCCAAATTGTCCGAGAATAAGTTTCGTTGTGTTTCGTCGAGAAATAGATCCTGCAAGGTGCTCATGATGATACCAGAACTCTGTACTTCATCTAGAATATCGGTGGCATTAACGGTAATATTGAGTCCGGAAATGGCCGTGCTTGTGGAGATCGAAAGAAGGGTTTTGTAGATGTAATTCGATAGCGTATTCATCTCGTCAGTGGAATTTGCAATTTCATGAAGCACATCGAGAATAATCCCCGAGCTTTGAAGCGAGCTCAAGAGCCCTTCGAGGTTATCTTCTATGAAATCCCTCTTTGCTCTTCCTACAGCATATCTTTTGGCGAATTCATCATAAATGCCGCTATATAGCGAGTAGAATTTTGGAATTCGTTGATCGGGAGCATCCGAGGGAGATCTTCTAATATCAAGCGACGTAGGATGAAGTGTTTCGCCCATGCAAGACGAAAGAAGCAAAGCGACAAGTAGACTCAAAGCAGCAAACTTCATTCTTTAACTTTTGTAGGTACCTCAAAAATTTAATGCTTATGTATGGGAAATTTGTCTGGCCATCCGAAGGTATTAACACAGGCGAAGCCAAAATTCAAAAAAGATCCCCTCAGACATCTTCTCATATTAAAATTAGATAATCTGGAATATAAACACAATCTAACGAAATCTTGGCGACCCGCCTTGAAATTTGCCTAATTCGGCACATCTCATAAATGCAGCTATCACAGGTGTGCACACAAGCATTCTCGTGGCACGATCGAGTGACATAGTTAAGTGCGGGGTAAGATTTTCGATCAATCGAGGGAGCTTTTTCATTGATAACAAAGTTGTGATCAATTTGTTTCCCTACTAAGAACCATCAAAATGCTTTATTTGAATGCAATGTTTTGCTAGAAGTTTCACTGATTAGTGTATTCTCTTTTCGCAGTATTAGCAGGTCTGCTTGCGGAGTGCATATTGGTATGGCAGGTTTGCCTGATTGGGGAATAGAGCAAATCCTGGAGAAATATCTACGGATGAGGAATTTTTATTTTAGGTAAGAGTGCATGAACAAACAATAACATTGAAATGTTGATATCCGAATTAGTAAATAACTGTCTCTTCACCCATTTCGAGCCTTATATATGTAAGAGATGGTGCTCGCTCACGCACGTTTATTGCAAAAACCATCGAAACTTGATCGCCACACCAACGATTATCTGCGAGATCTCCCATACATATAAATCATGAAATTCAGCTGGGTTACGGCTCTTTTTGCCGCGGGCTCTCTTGCCCATAAAATCCCAGCAATTGTTCCTCGCTCTGATTCTTCCTTTGACCTTGGGGAATTGTTGACGGAGATAATGGAGGAAACCTTATACCCGAGAGATGTGGCGGACTTCAGTGCGGTCTTGATACAGAAACGGGACATGACATCCACCTTTGAAGGGATTTTGACCCTTCTAAATCTGACCGATATTGTTTTTGGGATACTTGATCAAATTGCCTATGACCCCATCCGAATTCTGAAGTTGGCCAACTTTACTGCCAAAAGTGTTGGTAACATCGATATCAGTTCCCTAGTAAACTTTACTAAAAACATGGATCTTTCTATCAACGGAACTGCAGTATACAATGAAGTGATGGATTCGGGGGTCGTCACCAGTCTTCTCGATGGAATTCTATTGGACTCTGAGTTTCGACCGGTGCTTGCAAAAGTGATCGCCAGAATGTTGGAAGGCAATAAGAATCTTCTTAATTACCTTATCAAGAACGTGTTCAAACCACTGAAGAGAGACATCATTCAGAAGCGATCTTCCAGTGGTACTCTCGAGATGTTCGTTGGTAATGTGATTTCCAGTTTCCTCAATTCGCAGCTTTTCGGCAATATTGGCTCCGACGTCCTTGTGGCATTGAATGAGACCCAATTTCTCACTTCCACCGTCAAAAGATTTATTGCCGACGAGGGATATCAGAATATGACCGCCCAGTTTGTGTTGGACTTGTTTCAAACCGGCAGTATTCATTTGAATGCACAATCCATTGATATTACAGGAATCGCCAATAAATTGCTTTCGAAACCCCAAGTCCTTGTTTCTCTTGTGGGTAATCTCTTATCTGGCAAAATATCACTTCCTGCTTTTGGCAAGTATACTGCTGCAGTGAAAGATATCATGGATGAGGTCGAAGACTTAGGCGTATTTGCTGATTTGAACCAGTATATCTTTTCCGAATCAAACTCCGTGACTACACCTCTCATCCCCACCAACCAGATTGTGGTCCCAAGAACTACCTCAGTCTCATCAACAAAAACGTCCTCTCGTTATTTCACTGCCTCAGCCAACACAACCACCAATTTCTCGTCTGCGAAGTCAAGGGCTACTAGCGTACTTCTGAGTCAATTGTCTTCTGTTTCGAAGGTTATTTTCTCTATTGCAAGCTCCACCAAAAAGTCTTCGTCGAGTGCAAAAAGTTCACGAGCGACGACAGACTCAGCAGCCGAAGTGGCCTCGATTCTTTCGGAGTTAAGAGGAATGAGCTCAATTTCCACCATTGTGCTGAGTACCACATCTGCCGAAACAAGTGACGCTTCGAATGACGCCGGCTTGCTTTCCATTCTACAAGCACTTAGCAGTCTGTCCTCAAATAACCAGAAACGAGAATATATACAAGTACGCAATTCTGCGAATGGCCTTGGGAAGAAGCTGTTGCAGGCGACCACACAGGTTTTGATTGCGGTATCCATAATTCTTTTCGGAGGCATTTTGATATTTTAAGAGCGTGATTAGACTCAATAAAATACCTCATTTTTTACAGAATCATCGCTCTCCACGGCGTCCCAGCGAAGTGCTCAAACTAATACATCTGTAACGTCGTAGCTCATTGACTAAAATATTCTTCAAGAATTTCTTGAATTGATATTTTATTCTATGGCGTATGTCGTATGTATTGCTAGATTTATTTACTGAAAGGCCAACATTGGAGCGAAATTTGATACCTAAGAAAAATCACTACATGACTGACAAAGTGGAACTTTCTCGAAGCGTGGCATCATCTACACTCGAGAGAAGACTACACCGGGCATGTTTTGACTCTTGGAAGGACACCTCTTTATTTTTTTATCGGGCCGGAGAGCATCAATTTTATCATACTTTAAGGTCACGGCCAATCCCCGACCCTAAAGGTTGCAACTCTTCAATCGCCTCCGAATCGTTGCGCATGTGAGTCGAAATGGCCCCACTAGATGGAAGGGCAAACGAAAGTTTGACAAACGAAGCCATAAACGATAACTTTCGTCGCTTTTATTCTTCTTTGTGATTTTTCGCTTGACTCACTAAAACAATTCATAACGCCCCTTCCATGTATTACCTTCAACACGAAGAGCCTATACCCCGCATGGGTATCTCCAGATCTTGAACTATGTTCCAAGAGAGATTGTCACCCATCACTTAAGCTCCCCATATTAACGCCAGAGGCAACCTTGATTTGTCCAACAACGGTGGCCTGAAAAAGCATTTTATCATTCAACTTGATTTCTGCAAGTCGCAGTGGTTTCATGAGTACGAGCGATTTTAATAGTGATTATTGATTACGGTAGTTGATTATTTTATAACATTAGTATTGAAAAGTTTCATTAATCATTTAGCCAATATCGAAAGTAACCGACGACAAATTGGAGCCCTAAGTAGGCTAGAGTGAAAGCTTAGATGACAATTGCAGCAGCCTGTAGACATGACTCCAAACGCCATAAAAAAACACTTTTTCGGCGAAATTTCAAAAGAAAAAAAATCTATCATATTATCGTAAAATGTATGACGTCACTTTGTTTCCCCTCGTAATAGTTGAAAGCGCGGCCCGGTTTTGGTTGCGAGATCGCGCGCTGCTCGGACCTAACCCATGCCGCTGAGCTTGATCTTAATTCCCCTAATCAAAAGATATCATTTCTTCGGTCAGGTCCGTAGAATCAATTCCTTTAGCTCCGAAAGTCACGTGGTATGACTGGGTCGGAACATTTACCGTCCTTGAATCCTGCTGGCCTGTCATATAATCCGCGGTATTCCGAGCAAATTGAGACCTATTCTGGAAACGATGAAGGAGAGAATGGATCATTGCTGGCGCCCGATGACGACATTATTTCTTATAAGGGAGCTGATCAAATACCCATTGTTAATTCTTTTAGATCTGATGGATCGTATCCGCTTCTGAAAAGTCTTCCCGATATCCGCGACACTTCTCAGTTCAATGATTCATCCGTAAAAGCTAGTGCTACCCGCCCGCCCATTAAATCCAATAACAAGATTTCGCCGTCAAAGGCGCTATTTTCCTCGAGCTGGCTCTCAGGAACGAAATCCAAACGGCGCCCGAAACTGCCCCAGATTCCAGTGTACTCCATAGAATATTCCGTATTCCGTCCCGTGGCTCATATGCGACGCATCGAGAATAAGGCGGACTTACACTTCCATCTCTTGGAAGTGCTAGAAAGTGAAGGTTACAATGTTGAAGATGGCGAGTGGCCCGATAATAATATCTCCGCATCTCAGTTTGGATCCATGGTCAGCGTGATTGTGAGAGACGTTGAAAATGACGTACATTTGAAGCCAATGAGAATCAGCCAGGGCTCACTGGGAAGTTATTTCATACTTGGGAAAAGACTCATGAGTCTGAAAGGTGATCCCGATTTATCGTACGAGACCTTCAAAAAAGGAATTTTTAAACCTAAGGATGAAGAGCCATACGGTCCCCTCTCGCCAAAATGGCTGAAATGGCTCCATCGTACATTCTTTCCTTGCTTTTTTGGGAGGTCATGCTTGATCCCTAATCTTGGGTATATCTCGGAGGCAGCAGCATGCGTACTTGACCGCGAGCTCATGCTGTTTATTGTCCCATACACAGATATCATCCACTTGAAATCAGACCAGTTTTATTACTCTTTCTGGGAACGCACGCGCAACAGAATGACCTACAAGATCGGCTCGTACCAGTGCTTCCTCAATGGGTATGTGGAGGCAAACGCATTTCTTCGGCAGTATCCGTTCCCTCAAAATCTCGACGACGTGCCGGACGACACTTCCCAGTTATGCCACGAAAGCGATGAGCATACGCCATTGTTTTTCTGGAGTAAGGCGCTTATTTGCCAATTCCAAGATGAACTCGAAAAACTCGTTATTCTCGACTACATAATGAGAAATACCGACCGTGGATCGGACAACTGGATGATCAAAGTGGAATGGATAGATCTGGGCTTCGATGGCGTGCTGAAGCGCAAAACGGCAAAATTGAAAATAGGCGCAATCGATTCAGGACTAGCCTTTCCTTGGAAGCATCCCGATGAATGGCGCTCTTTCCCCTTCGGGTGGCTCTTCTTACCGTACTATATCATCGGGCGACCATTCTCCCAAAAGGCACGGGACCACTACCTCCCGCTCTTGACATCGAGGTTCTGGTGGGAACAAACCGCTATTAAACTTAAAGCAGTGTTCCAAAAAGATGCAGACTTCAAGGAACGGATGTGGCATAAGCAAATCGCAGTATTGAAGGGCCAGGCATTCAATGTCGCTGAAGTGTTAAAGCTCAAACATGCAGGGCCCTTAGAGCTTATGAGGCGGGAAAACTTGCTTATTTGGGACGACTTCATGAACGTGCCATCTATTGTGCACAATAATTCTCTTCACCAGGCAATCGAAAGTAGCATTTACGACGCGTCACCATCAAATGCGGGGTCTGATGCTCGTGTTTCGGTACTGTACTCTGAAACGACTCCATTATTGCAACCCCAAGAACCTCATCAAAATGAAGCCACTGCGAAGAACAACACCGATAATAATTCAAATAAAAACATATCGGGATTCGACTATAACATGAAGTTCGAGGATCGAGAGAGTTTCTGCGACCACGACGGGGAAACAAATACGAGAACCGTGATCATAGAGCGCTTGGAGAAAGTTCACAGTAAGCGACCTGTGTTCACGTGGTGCTGAGATTATCCGCATGCATAATATTCAAACTATTCACTTCTACTATATGAAAATCTTTCATAATTCTTGTATCATTTCTATGACAATCTTGTGCTCAAATTTGCAAGTGGAGCAAAGATCAAAATATACTGGCTTAACTATCTGGAATTGTATCGCAAATCATTGACCAAAGTAAAAACTTTGCGTCCCTTGTTTGACCCATGATATGGGTATCACTGCATCTATGCTATCCACCATTTAATTCTCTATAAAGCGTATCATTACTATTTCTTAATGGAGTTTGCGAAAATTTCGGGGTAGTCGTCACTGCTCTTCCCTTGGAACTCCGATTCATCGACCTTCACGTATCCTCTGCTTTCCCTAATTTTGAACTGCTTCATCTTCAATAATTCATACAACACGGATAATACAGGGGTAGGGACACCATTCTCCTTGGCGATTCTCAATGGATTTCCCAAAATGACCTCGAGTTCCATCAATTGGCCCTTTTGCACATCAATAAGCATGGAGGGGGAGTAGAATAAACCATCTCCAAGATGAAGAAACTTCTCCTTGGGCTCATTGCCCAACTCGATGCCATCGCTAGCAGCAATGGCCAATACCTCGCTCATCGCCGGTCCAAATATCGCGCTGTTCGCGCCGTTGATCTGACATCTGTTTACATCAAGCTCGGTCATCGCACAAGTGGTGTTCATTACCGCATTGTAGACCAATTTCTCCCATCTCGAACGGCGGGCATCCTCCTCCAAAAAAATCTCGTTCACACTCTTATCCTTATTTCTGTATATGGAGGCAAATTCCTGAACTTTTTCCTCGACGAGTTCTCGCAGAACATTGGGGTTATTAAAGGGACTCAAATATATCTGATCCTTGTGCGAGTTCTCAATGACGCAATCGATGTTCGACGAACCGATAAGTGAGATTCCCGAAAGCACGATATTCTGGGGGAATTCTCTGATCATAGGCTTTTCAATGCCAATACCGTTTTGTACCAAAACAATCGTGGTGGATGCAGATACCGCGGGACGAATGATATCTTCACAGGTCATATTTCCATCCGGAATGTTTTTTGTCGTTAACACTATATAGTCGAATGGCCCGTACTCTGCCGCAGCATCGGCCACCGATTTGGAAACATGCTTTGGCTTCCAATTGTCAATATCTCCATAAGTTGCCAGGCGGACAGTGTAACCGTCTTTCATCACTTTATCGTAATCCGATCTTACTACTAATGTCGTCTCGGACTTCTCGTTGATCGTGAGCGAGAGTGCAGCAATGCTGCCCACACCTCCAGAACCAACAACTAGAACTTTAGGCAACATTACAGATGAAGGAATAAATAGATGTAGAGTGAGGGAAGAACGCGATGGGATTAAGGCGATAAGTCTGCGAATTGGAAGAGATACGAACGCGCGCCGCAGCCATATCCAGTGAAAAGACGCGGAATCTCCAAGTCAAACTTCACCCAAAACTTTTCTACAATTCATTGGATTTTGCAAGGAAAGAAATTTTGAGATTTGCTTGTAGATCCATTGAAATTGAGTGAACGGGTCTGATAGACTCATCGAATGTCTCTTAAATTTTACATCCCGCATATTCTTATTCAAAACCACATCTCGAGGTAAATAATGGACCCTTAAAACGAAAGTAAATCACTGCATGGATCAACTATCAATATTTGAACTATTAAAAACACTCAAAATACAATAAAAACTCCGAGCTTCAATTAAAAGAATGAGTCATAAGGGCCCGGCATCGATTTCGCGGTCTTATCAGTCAGTCTAGATAACGACTTGAATATGACTCACGGCAAAGTTGTGTCCAAGTTATCATAAGAGCGTCCACGTCGTTGTCTTTAATTATATGACTATTAGCTTTTTGCCTGCCGTGGTTGGGGAATCTAAATAAAAAGAGAGTATCTCAGTTAATTTTGTCCACACTCAAGGTCCTGTGGGTCAAAGCGTATAAAAGTTCATTTTTTTGTCAAAACGGGCATAAATAGACTGTACAACGCACATTTTACCGAATGAAGCGAGATAAATATTGTTTATAGTGTAAATGACTGGAATGCTTGTGTGTCGGTCAGCTCGTAATATTGTCTTGCTTCAATCACACGAAGCTCGAAGTAGCGCATAGTTTCACCGTCGTTGATTTTGCCCTCGAGTATATTGCCATTTGCAGAATTATCGGGATCGTATTCAATGCCCTTGGATTGGCAATACTCCTGAAGACCGGAGGATAGTGTAAGCTGCAAAACCTGACTCATGATACTAAGCACTTGGCTCACAGCAGTAGTCAAACAGCCGGAGTTGCGAGTAAATTTATCGACAAGTAGAGCGGTGAAGAGATCACCAACTCCAGTGAAGTACGACTTGATCTCGGGGATTCTGAAAACCTGTGTGTCCTCATTCTTTTCCGAGGAAATCACACAGTAGAGCGAGTCTTGATGATGTTCATTCCCCAAGGGAAAAGTGCCTGTTAGACTCGAAACAACAATATGTTTGACGCGGTACTCGGAGTGAATAAACGCGAGCGCCTTTCGAAGACTTTCAACTGAGTCTATGGAAAATTCACAAAGAAGCTCTAGCTCAAACTGATTGGGCGTAATAATATCCACATTTCCACTTGAAAGCAACCTTCTATATGCTTCGACGCACAGTTTGTCCACATATAAATGGCCCTGGTCGCCCATCACCGTGTCACAGATATATATCGAGTCAGGACGGCTTTTCTTCATGATCGCAATATTTTCGGAAAGAATGTCTATGAGACTAGGTCTCGGTATGTAGCCCAGAATTATTGCATCATACTGACACGAAATATTTTGCAACCCCCGAAAAAGCTGGGTCATTTCATCATCCAGAAGAGACGATCCCTGGAAATGTCCGTATCCTGTGTGATTTGAAAAGTTGACGGTGTTGATATTGTCAACATCCCAGCCTAGGTACTGAAGAGGGAATGTGGCTGCACGACCTCCCACGTATCCATGAGCAACATGCGACTGGACAGAAAGAACGGATTTCATGTGTTTGGCCGTAAAATGTAATAAATCTGAGTCATAGACCAAAGATAAAACCGATACCAGCTCACGTGACCTTTGGTGGCCGTGCGCGCCGGCGAAAAGAGGAAGGTGGTGCTGCAATCACCATCCTATTGTTCGGTTCGGGGCTAAGAAAATGACCCAAAACCTATTGACAAAACCAGCATTATTTCTCCTATTACGCGCGGCACTCAATTAGGAGAAATTCGTGAAAAACGGGTCACCCATTCATGATCGAAGTCTTGGCTCAGCCGACACGTGCTGTTCCATTTGTACCCCTATAATTCGCGCCGAACGGTCGCATTCCTATTACTAACGGAGCAGTCAAAAAAATCTTTTTCAACGCCACCAACACGCATTTCGTACTTGAGTAATTCTGAAGATTTCGTGGAAAAGTGGGGAAGCCGAAGCGGAATTTACCGCGTCAATGATGACCAAACGCCAAGGCCAATCTGACTCGTGAAACTGTGGCGAAGCGCGCATGTGCTTTGTGTGCGCGCGAGCCGCACCTGCACAAATGAACACTTCAATGAAAAAGAGCAAGAAAAAGTCGCTGTGAAATGACATCCGCTTAATTTCGAAGAGCATGAAATTTTTCTTGGTAGCAACACCGAAAATCGTCCTTTTTTCTTCCCTTTTTGGACTACTCTTTTTTCATAAAAATCCACTCAAATAAAATCTTCGAACCCTTTACTAAGAGGGAAGCGGCTATTTTTATCGGGCAGCGGGTGTGTGGGCGCTTGAGTACATACACTCGAAACTTACCGTGTGCACCGAGTGCGCACCAGGGCTTCTAGCCATGACATTGGAATGCTATCTTTGCTTTTTTTCGTCTCAACCATTTGCGGAAGCGGTTACCGCGGCGATGCGCATAGCAACTTAAAGACGAAAAAGCAATGAAGAAAATTACCGAGATTGTTTTCCTAATTCATCCAAAATTATTCAAAATTGTAATTTTGTTTGTCACTGGAAATGGGGCCTTCCAAGTCTGATATGCACCTTTTCTTTCGGATGGCGCTCTTCTTAGGCGGGTCCATGAATTTTAAACCTTAATTGTGAATTGAGAGCACGACATGCATGGCGGCATTCTTGGAATTCACAAGCACTTCTCGGATTTATCAGCTTTACCAGCATTTTCAACCGTCCTTATTTGATTTCCTCATATGTGCTTTCTTCACGTGTGATTTCTTAAAGAAATTCATGGAAGGGGAATGAGCTTTCGAAATGGGTTAATTGAAACCCATCGTAGAAACCTAGCCTCTAGTCTGATTCTCCTGGCAGGCACGCTACCAAAACACTGAACGCGCCCCCACTGAACGCACGGTGGTCAAACTGATCCCCCACGTTTACCAAAATGGTAACTTGATTGAAATTTTTGAAAAAAGCACAGCGGAGAAGTCAAAAAATGGGCAACTTTTGTTTGATACGCGGGCATGAATGAATGTGGAGTCTGAAAATGAAATTGTGTGCCGTTGATTTTACTCAATTAATTGTTGTGTGCACCTGTGAGCGCGGCGCCGCCCCTAACCTTCGGTAACAATGCTTGCGATCACAGTTGCATTGTGTCTCACATGAATCAGCGGCCAACATACACCCAAAACTTTGATAAATTTGCACGGGGTCACTATTGAATCAGCGTTATCAATTCCGCTTTCTAATTTATAGTTTTTTTTGAGGCGTGAATGCTCAACAACGCAGGCGGACTGAATAAGCTTTGCGACAATGTCGCTGTAAGCCAGTTACACGCACTTGCCCGCCCCGCATAGAAATCACCTTTTTGAAGCCAGAAAATTTCATCGACCAAATGTCAATGGAACTAAAGAAAAAAGTGGAAGTTTCCTTCAGATACTATTAATTTCAATTGGATTCACAAATTTCAATTTTCTTCATGAAACAGCTGGCCAGCCCACGCGCGCCGGCTGCGCGAGGTATGAGCACAGTGTGCGCAGTCACGCAATATTGCAGGACATGCGTCACCATGTGCAGTATCATTATTCTGTCGCTCTGCATGGAAAACCGGTCCTACGCCGAACAGGCCGCAGCTTTTGGCGTATATAAACCGCCCCCGCCCGGTGAAGAGTCTTCTTCTCTTCGTGGCAATCCAACCAATTTTCACCCCATCTCTTTCACATCCATCCTGTATTCCACACACATCCACTTCCCCTTGGAGACTGTGACACTCTTGTTCTTGGAAAACACCATACTTCGTTTCTTTTCTGGCCCTACCGAACTTCGACATGACTACTTCCGTTGACCCCAACTTCAAAACGTCCCTTGCGCCTCGCAAGCGGGCGAGAACCTCCGAGGAAAAGGAGCAAAGGCGGATGGAGCGTATTCTTCGTAACCGGAGAGCTGCGCATGCATCTCGAGAGAAGAAGCGTAGACATGTGGAGTACTTGGAGGCGTACGTGCTAAGTTTGGAAAAAAACTACCAATCGATGCTCACCAACGTTTCCATGTTGCAAGACATGATCCCCAATGAACAGAGACCAGTCTCCTTGATTGAGCCCGAGGATCTTTCAGAATTGAAGGCAGAGATTCACGCCAATATCTCGTGTATGGCTCTGGCGGAACCTGCTTCTCCTTGCAGTGAGTCGTCGAAAGGCGCTCTTGAGGAGTGCGACTCTCCTGATACTACAACTACTTTCCAGGCGAAAATAAAGACAGAGGAGGTCGACTCGCCCTTGATGAACACACAACCTACCAACAACTACCACAGCTATTTGAGCCCCGTGTCGATCAACAGCCCTCGAAACTCCCCCATCGACTTGACAATCAAAAAGGAGCCCTTTTCACCCACCGTTGGCTCGACCCAGTCTCCGCTAGTTTCCTTCCCCAACTCCGACAGCTTGATGTTCACGCCAGCTGCCTCGGGGCCCGATTTTCTGGCGCAAAATTCAGCAGTAATTTTGTCTCTTGGCGCAACTCACGAACCCTCGTTTCACGGTGCTCGGCTGGTCCGAGTGTGATCCCTAATAGTTCTCTGCTTGTTCTACAGCCATCTTCTGAAGGATGCCGGCCGTCTAAAGGCCCTGGCTCTCGGAATGGCAGTGCGAATTTATAGCATAGAAGTAACTGTTCTGGATCAGGTGAGCGTGGTAGTACCAGTGATTGTTGCCCTATTGGTCTGCAGCACCAGTCGGACCCGAGGTACATGGCGCGAACGTCTACACCGAGTTGTGGATGGAGGACGCGAACTTGTCGATGCAGTGGAGTGAGGATGTGTTCGCCAATCTCGAGTACAAACATGAGGTCGCGGACTTTGGTTCCGAAACCCTCGATCTCAACGAGTACTTGACTCTTTAATTTTAATTCTACTTGGGAGGTTATTCTTGGTGCACAAGGCACAAGGCTATTTTAAATTTGGGATGAGTTTAGCTCTATGAAAAAAAAAAAAAAAAAAACAGAAAATATCTACGGAAGAAAACGAAAAAGCATAAAAAAAATAAAAAAAAATCGAAAAAATAAAAAAACCCAAAAAAAATGCTTCATGGGGTTTTTTTTCGATGGAATTTTTTGAAGGCGCTTTTCGTGGTCTCGATGTGGAGTCGGTGGCGATATTTATTTGAGATGGACGGCCTCTCGCCTCGCATTCTCGCTCTGCTTGTACTAGCTGTGACGGCGCTCCCAAACTCTGGTCGAAGCGACAACCTGCCTGTGCACTTAGTGAGACGATGCGGTGAGTTTATGTATTTCTAGGAATAAACGCTGGGAGCTAGTCTCCCGCACTGGTTTAACTTTTTTTAATGTAGTTTTTGTTTTTTGGAAGACATTGTGACGGAAATTTTACGAGCATAGTCCCTGAGAATATGACTGAAGTTTGAGAATATCTCAGATAGGATAGATTCCAGTTATAAGACTGTCCATCTCGACCCACAACGAGAAGTGATACATTATGTGAACAGTCAGTTTTTAGGATCTTTCACAAAGGGCGAAATCCTTTCAATGCCGTCTCATTGTACGTCGGATTTCAATAGTGCTTTCAATTGCATTGAACAATCCGCATGATATCAGGTATTCTCTGCCGATGAGCTTGATAAATATGCCAGTTTTCGATGTGACGGCATAAGGAGCCCGCAAATCATCAGTGACATCGGGAAGGCTTAAAAGTTTGTCTTTTCAGGACCGGAAAGCAAACTCTTTCGCAGATTTCGCTTAATGATCCATCTACTTCCTCTCACGTTCATTCCAAAACTCATAACTTTTTTATTGACTTCGACATCAAGCATTCAAAATGCACTTGTACTGTAATGTCTATAGGCGATTAGAATGTATTTCTTTTTTTTAAATTTGAGTCCGAGACCTGCTTTTCAGCGAAGCCCTCATGTCCGATGCTGCTCAAACTCCTCATTCCGAAGTATCGATATCTGCCAAAATCTTTGACTTATCATTCATGTATTGCTCGCATTCGCGAACTGATTTCACCTTGGCATAATACGTGCGGCAATCCTGGTTTACACAGAACCCACTGAACAGGTATCCGGAATGTTCAAAGTTGCTCGTGCTGCAGGTATTACATATGCTCTCATACCTTAATACCTTTTCCTCCTTTTCCCTGCCAGCCAAAATGAGATCGTTCACAAGTCCAAGCTCGTTGGATTGACAAGTTCGACACACATATCTCGAACCACCGTCCAATTTGGATCCACATCCAATACATTCCTCACTTCGCATGAAGCCACTGATTTTGAGTATATCGTTCTGCTTCATGACCACCAGCTTCGTCGATTTCGGCATGTCCCTATACCATTCCTTGACGTTTACTCCCATGAGATTGAAAATTCTTTCCAACGGTGGAATGAGAACTTTGTTTATGTAATACTCGAAATCTAGCTCCATGGGACTGTCAGTATTGTATGACGCCATATAAAGCTCTGGCGGGACGCATCTGTCCCTCAATCTCTCCTTCGTGCTATCTCGTATCACCAAATATGGAACTCGTTCCTTGTACTGGGGCTCACTTCGAGGATCACGTTGGATATTTTTCTGAGCCACTATTGCACCAGGTGGAAGGTATCGCTCGTTCTTGTATGTGCCATAACGAACGCCCTTGGCGAAACAGAAGTCACTAGTGTTCACGCGATTCAACAAGATTTTGAGAAACTGCCTCACTACGTACTTTTTGACCGCAGATAGATTTTTAGATTCAAAAAGAATACGGAGACTCTTTCCTACCATCTTCAGCTGCGCCGGTATCCCGTCACGACGAATTGTCTCGATACCTTTTGCCTCGAAAGAAGGTGTTTTCTGGTTTTCGTATTCGTAGCAATGTCCCACATATCGCTTCTTTGCAAGCAACACGCTCGGATGGTACACTTTTTCGAACTTGAGTTTGACTGGATCTGGAAGAGCCTCAGTGATCTGGTTTGCTAACATTTTACCGTGTTTAAACGCATATTCACGTGACCTGCCGGGGAAATAAACAAATAAGGAGTCTGTGTCTCCATAAACCACTTTTGCGTTGTACGGACTAGCCTCGATGATTTCAATAGATCTCTTCATGAGTTCACGGCCCGTAGCCACGATCGCATCGGCAATATCGGGATTGGGCATTCGACCACTGAAGGTCGCCGATGTATAACCGTAGGTCACATTTGCGATCAATTTTAGCGCAAGTTGTTTAGAGTTAAGGAGTTTCCCAAGTTCCTTATCGTCTCTGAACGCAGAGGCGACTGATTTCACATTGATCCGCATATTCAAGATCTCTTGAAGCATCCGCGAAAGGATTGACTTGCGAAATTTGGGTGCGACAAACATCATGCCATTCGGAGATATATTGATACCGTCATTCTTCCTTAATAAGTCTATGAGACCCAAAGGCACTTCATGATGGGGTATGTATCCAACTGAATTCTTGTCCTGGCGGTACCCTTCCAATCTACCAAGAAGGGTAGAATAGCAATAATTGTAGGCGATCATAATGGAAGGGTATAAAGACTGAAAGTCCAATACCACGAGAGGCGATTTATAGAAGTTGGAATCTGGTTCCATGACGAGCGGAATCACCTCAATTGGTCTTGTGGCATGGACTTGAGATTTGGAGGGAGAATTCAACAATGCATTCTCTGGCTTAGCGATTCGCATGAGAAGCGACTCCACCTTGAATTGAGAACCTCGGTAATAATTTGAGTAGAAATCAACGCCCAAAAGACGCGCCGCTTCCACGTTCCTGATAACCATTTCTTGCGAATCTATGATATCCATGATTAAGTCCATTCGGTGCTTGAAATAATTGCAAACCATAATGAGCTGTGAGATTTTTCCACTGCACCACCATTCTGAAAGCTGATCGCTCAGAATTCGAGGTAGTGTGCGATGAAGAAGATGAAAGCTGATGTTTTCTAGCGAGTAAGATGTCAATTTTAGCTCATTTTTGAGGAAGCGCCACACATTGAAGATGTGTCTGCCGTTAATTTTTATATTAGAGGTATGAGTATACCCCCAGCGATCACCAAATTTACCATTGCCTTGAGAATTGACCTTACTGAACCTCGGAACCAAGTCAATATTGTAGTGCGTCAGGAAACGCTCGCACAAATATCCCCAACTAGCAGCATTTACTTCATAACCGGAGATGATATCTGGATCGTAAGTATCAACTATGTGGACAAATTCCTCGACCATCTCCTTCTCGGTGAGAAACATACGTATATCGATGCTCAAAATCGTTGCAATATTGTCAAATACCCGACGCAAAGGAAGTCGGTCAACACCATCTAGGTATATGAGGAGAGCTACTTTGGGCTTGCCGTCACCGTGCATTTCGTTGGAATTATCAAAATGATACAAGATGAATTGAATCGCGTCGGTTTCCGGATTAGGCCGCATCCCACTCTTTGTATTCGCATGCAACTCCATTTCAAGAAGCGTCATATTGAGAAATCCACTGGGACTTCTTGTCACGTTTCTCGCACGAAGTGAATACTTGAATTCATTGGTTTGCGTTACAAGAGGCTCTATTTGTGACTGGAACTTTTTCTTTTTGTATTCGTTGGTTTTGTCGTCTACGCTGAGCCAGGCCGAAACATCCTTTTTCGAAGGAGCGTATTGAGCGTACTGCCATAGGGATTGCGATCCCAGGAAAGTAGTTTTGTCGGAGGTCAAGCTTTCGTATGTCAATGCAAAATTTTGGCTAATATCGGTTGGCGAAATGAAACTGTCTCCTATCATAGGAACAGGGATCATTTTGTTTCCGAAGACTAACGGCAAGCTATGAGCATCTTTCGTATCGTAGTATGAGGGATCCGTGTAATCATACTCTAGAATATTTTGCTCCGTGAGTGTTGCATGAAACTTGTCTTTGGCTAGCCGAGGTGGCAAAGCAAATTCCCAGATGTTCCGAGGATTCCGCAAGAGCTCATCGGAGGTTTGGCTGAAAAAGGGGTCAGCAGAACTGGTTTCACCATCACATACACTGTTAGACACATTATGCTGAGTAAGCATAAAAAGACGAAGATCATCTCTTGATGGAGGCTCGCGAATCTCGGCATCAAAACCCTCTGATGACCCCTGCTTTTCCGGAGATTTCCTTAAAGGAGAGAGTTCAGGATCATCTCTCAAAGGGTTGAATTTTATAGGGGATACCTGCGGGGTCGCGGTTTCAGTAATTGAGGGATTTGAATTTCTAAGGAAACTGCTGCCATCAATCGACTCCATAGCTGGATCTGCAGTGGTCACTTCAAAGAGTTCCTCATACGAACTCCATTTCATGAGGTCATCGCGATAGTTGAGCATTGGTACGGTTTCGTAGTAGTCAAGAGCACAGGTCATTTCCACGAGCTCAAAGGTGGTTGGGAGCGAAGTCCCATGCAAGCGTTTTTTTATCACGTTCTTGTAGAACAAAGGCGCATCATAGAACGCAGTTGGTTTGTTAAGTTTCAGAACAAAGTTTAACTGCTGCTCGTGTTGCGACCGGCCCTCCCAATCTGCGTATCCGCTCTGACCAAGTTTCGTGAAAACTTGCGAGTACAGCTCATGGAGAAGCTGTGAGGTGTCGCCTTTATCACGCACGGAGCATTGATATTTGAGATCGTCAAACGTAAGCTGAAGTGAAGATAGGAAGATTTGGTCAGATGCGCTGCCCCTAATGAACTCCGTGAAATCATTGTGAATGTCTCTTTGGCGTAAATCCGCTCGATTAAGAATATTTCCCACATGGATATCTATTTCAAGGAGAGATCTAGACATCCGTGGATAACGCTTGGGGTTCAATACATTGTTACGGAGAATAAAGGTGGACAAGTATTCTTTAAGAGGAAGAATCGGCAAGCCATTGTGGTTCACAAGAGGCAGGCGAAAGTAACACGCGTCGGTGTTTAAGTAACCGCAAGGGTGGAGATTGAAATCAGCAAGAAATTGTGATAAATAGGTAAGATGGGCCTCATAAACATTAGGATAAGATTTACTCCGTTTCGAGGCGAAATCAGAGAAGTCGATTGCGTTCAGACTCAAGAGCTTAAAGAGCCGTGTCTTGTAAAGAGGCAGAAAAAACAGGATCTTGAGCACCACCGCATATCCAAGAGTATACCCATAAACGGGGGAACCTCTACAGAGCTTGGCAGAGGAAATGTACTTTCTCAGCTCAGAGACAGTGTTAATGTCTGGCCCTTCGGGCTCTGGATCGGACGATTCGTTGGGGTCGTGGTTTTGTTGTTTGCGCTGGAAAGACTCTGCAATGGCGCGTTCGAGAAGCAATGCTATGCGCTCAACGTATGCATCATTCAATAGAGACTCGTCTTCCTCCAAGCAATCTATGTACAAATACGGATAGCAATTGTGAACGTGCACCAAAATGTTGTACGCGGAAAGCGCCAGGTCCGGTACGCGCAATGTGCCGTAAATTCGAACAATGGGTACCTTGGGGACCAGTTGGAATTGGTCTAGGGGCAGAGGAGCCAGATGGTACGAATCCAAATCGCTGATTTGGATCGAGAGACCATTGGACATCAAGTTTTTGCCTGGTATATGACAAGATTATTAGGAATCAATGGAATTGTAAGGGAATTTGGCGGGAAATTGTCACATCTGGCGCGCGCGCAATTTATGGGGCTCAATTCCAAAAATATGCATTGCCTTGCCACCCAAGACAGCAAATAACGACGGGCGATGGCAAAGCGACAGGCTCTCTTTTAGAGACAACGATACACTCATTCTGTTATTTTGTGAAATCTTTCACTTTCTTGCTAAACTCATCACACCCGCTATTCTGAATCTTGAAACACATCCATTCCATTGCACAAAAACTATGATATTTTTAGAATGCGACAAATATCGTATGGGCGTCCTCGCGCAGGCCGGGCGCTGGGGAGCGAGTCTCATGACTTGCACCCAATGAATGTGGCAAGCTACATTTTTGTCACCCAAGCAATACCTAAACCTTTCTGAGTTGATTCAATAAGCACATTGTACGATCTTGAAGTATTTTAAAAAAAAAATGTTAGATGACCTCAACGTTCGTGGATCTGCCCTAATTGACAATGGTTGACAGGCCTAAGCACGATGCGAAAAAATTTCCGCGCGATGATATGTGCGGCCCCGTTTGACCCCTGAGAGAGTCGGGCGGCTCAGATTGAGGGATGTCCGCGCCAGGGCTCAAGCTCAAGAATGCTGATTTTTTTGAATCTTGGAATGAGATCGGTTGCATGAAATCACTCATTCAGCATGCAATTAACTGTCTCTGGTCCACCAAAGCTTGCGAAAATTCACTCGGTTATTCATGCCGTTTACTGACCGGAAGAGGATCAACAGGACAGTGTTCGTGACTCGCGCATTCTTATGTGGCACTGTGGTATGTGTCTTTTCTGACGTCGGCGCGCGGGCATCCCACAGTGGGAGCACGAAGCCCGAAGCCCGAAATAGCGCTCGCAAAAATGTGGCCAGGCAATTTTAAAAAAAATTGGGATTGTTTGAAATTGATAAGAAATTTTTACTCTGAATCATTTGACTGAGAATGTCATGATATTTTCGCATTATGGTCCTTTATCTTAAGAATAGGTGATGTGGGAGGAGATTGCGGACGCCCGCCAAGCCATTTTAGTGCCAAGTCGGAATCAAAAAAAGTTAGCAAGCTTCGGACAGGCCCGGCAGCATCGTCGTTGGGCGTTTGGCGCTACGCACCGCACCGGGTTAGTCTATTTTTGTGCCTGAATGCCCTCATGCGCCTGCGTGAAAAAACATGCACTTCGCGCTTGCTGATTGTCGTCTGAGGTAGCTGAGTCCATACCCCCAACGCCTTTTCATATTTGAAAGTCCGCTGATACCGATTTGATCATCTTTTTAGACGCCCTTCTACAGATTAAAAAAGTTTTGCTTGAAAATCAATTTGACGGTCGTCTCATCTTCATCACACTTTCCTTAAATTCCCAAGGGGATTCATCCAATTTCGGTCCATTCTGAGAGCGCCATATAAAGCTGCTGCTTCCAGATAGGACACCTTCTACCGCCCTTTGGCTTCTGGACTCAAATTGACCAGTCACTCCTTTCCATCAACATAACAACCACGTTCCTTGCCGATATTTATAGACATTTTTCTTAATCTTTCTCGCTTCCAACCATGTCCAAAGATACAGATTTCAATGAAGTCAACAGCCGCTTGGAGAAGCTCGGTGTGTCCTCGCCACGCCCCACGACATTTGATGGCACCCACTCTCCGCCGATCCCCACGTCTCATGGTCAATTAAGCAGTGACATCCAGGCTCGAATTATGGCGTTCCAGCAGAAACGCCAGAGTAATCCCGCTGCGCCAGGTAGACAGGATTCTGCACCACAGAAACCGTTGCCCCCTCTTCCCTCGAGTACAGTGCGTCCCGCGTCGCTGGGCGATACGGCTTCACTAATGGCGTCGCCGTCCAGTCTCGACACATTGAAACTTTCTCAATCCGCGGCGGTCCCACATCGATCCTTAGGTCTGAAAGACCTTTCTCAAAGATCTTCCTTGTCTCAAAGAAGAGGTATGAAATTGAACATGGGCAATATGGCCAGTCCCACCGCGGTGCCCGAACCGCACGTCAACACCACGGGGGAGTTGGCGCGTCGTCTCTCTGAGCGGAAGAATCGCCCAGATTTCAAGTTAAATCTCAATCCGAATCAGTCTCTTGACGCTTCTGTCTCTTCAACGCCTTTCCAGGCAGATTCCGGGAAAAATCAGGAAGAAGCCCCGGCGCAATTACAAGGCCTCTTTGCCAACTACTCCAAATATGTAGACATCAAGTCTGGCTCGTTGAACTTTACTGGAAAGGCTTCTCTTCATTCTAAAGGTATCAACTTTCTGTCGGGAACTTCGTTCCACATTTCTCTTGACGACATACAATTCATCGAGGAATTGGGCAGGGGAAACTACGGTACTGTTTCGAAAGTTTTGCATAAACCTACTGGAGTACTCATGGCAATGAAAGAGGTGCGTTTGGAGCTCGAGGAAAACAAGTTTGCCCAAATTCTCATGGAGTTAGAGGTTTTACACAAGTGCAATTCGCCATACATCGTTGATTTCTATGGCGCGTTTTTCGTTGAAGGTGCTGTATATATGTGCATGGAATTTATGGATGGCGGCTCATTGGATAAAGTTTACGCCGATGGCATCCGTGATGAGGCATGTCTTGCCTATATCGCCGACAGTGTCATAAGGGGTTTGCAAGTGCTCAAGGACACGCATAACATTATTCACCGAGACGTGAAGCCCACCAACATTTTGGTAAACAGCCACGGTAAGGTCAAATTGTGCGATTTTGGTGTCTCGGGAAACCTTGTCGCTTCTCTAGCGAAAACCAACATCGGCTGCCAGTCCTACATGGCACCTGAGCGCATCAAGACATTAAACCCGGACGATTCTACGTACTCCGTTCAGTCCGACATTTGGTCTTTAGGTTTAACAATCTTGGAGGTGGCCGCGGGCAGATACCCATACCCACCCGAAACATTCGATAACATATTTCTGCAGTTGAGCGCAATTGTGGATGGCGAGCCCCCGAAATTGGACGAAAAGTTGTATTCGAAAGATGCGCAGTTTTTCGTCAAATCATGCCTTAGGAAAAATCCCGATGCGCGCCCGCCGTATGATGTATTGCTTCAATCGCCTTGGTTGAAGGCGCATGCTGGCAAAATTCCCCAACTCATGACTGAAATCGTTAAGAAGAGCATCGATGCTGAAAAACCTGTCCCCAGCGCGAAGGTTGCGAAGGCGCCTATTGTAAACCCCAAGGACTCACTGGCTGGATCCTTGGGGATCGAAAGCGTCCAGAGTCTTCTCAAAAATAAGGTCAATGCGCCGGCGTTACATAGAGGTGGCTTGACTAGTCAGAGAATTCCACGCTGAGGAGCATATTTCCTGGAATTGCGCCTGTTAACTTGGCCTCGTATACATACCGCTCCTTTCATTAGCCAATTGATACCAGGAATGGTACTTCCTTCATCGGAATTGGTTGTATTTTAATGCATAATAGTCATTGTTCACTTATATTGAGAGGATGATTTACTATCATTATCTGATGATACAGAATATTTTGTAGCCCCATAAAAATGGAGAAATTATGATTGAGTTGATCTTCAATTATCACCAAACTTGACAGGAAATTCAAAGTCAAATTGTTGACTTTCATGGTAGGGATCTCTCTTTTCTATTTTGCAATTAAGGCTATGTTCCTGGAGTGTACCATCGCACAGATATTTAAAATCCAAATTCTTGAAGTGATTTTGCATTTTCATTTTCTATCTTTTTTTTTCAATCGGCATTATTCCGCCGTTTGTAGTGTGGTGCATCCTTTGCGGTCGCTCCTATCGCGGCCCAGTGCCTCCAATTTGTAGTCAGTTAGTTTTAATTTTGGCTAATTAATCGACAAAAATTCCCGAGATCGATATCATGAATGATTAATTAGCCTCATATGAATCAATTTTTTTGCTTGCCAATATCGATAAAAACATCGATACACAAAGTATTCAAGTTGAGCAATCAAATGCGTTTTCAAGCCACCATTATTGGGCATAATAAGGCTCGTTTCCGTAACCTTTTTGAAACAGACTTTTGAGGTATGAAATGCCCATGCTGGGTATAAGCTATTATTTTCGAAGGTATCTCATGAAAAAGATATTGTAGATTGCGTTTACCAAGTCAAAAGAAATACTTGCAGAGAGGGAGAAGAAGCGACGACATTCGTCACTCAATGTCAATTTTGTCTAACTTCAAAATGCTCCCCCGTTCATTGAAATCATTCTTCGAGCTCAAAGAGCACCCTAAGACTATGATGAAATTAGTGCTTTCGGGTCGATGAATCGAATTTGGCTGTGTTTTCTGATCCTGCTCAGGTATTCTTTTCTGGAGTATACATGATGCTACGCTCCAAAGACACGCCACAGATTCAGTTATGACATGATGTCCATTGGACTTCACATTTCGCTTTAATTGAGCTATTTATAGAATACATCCAATAATTTGTAGAACCTATGCGCTAATTTAAAAATATCACGATTTCATAAATTGATTTCAATCGATTAGTAAGTAACGTTATAGATATACTAGCAGGGGCGCGGTCTCCATATCGCAACCTCCGCAACTGAACGAGGCCCCGGGTGCCGTCCCGGTCAATCTAGCGAGCGCGCCCAGAGAAAGCACAGCCTAATCGAACTACGGTCTCTATAATATCTCTTAAGATTCACTGAACTCCTTTTACGTGGACAGCTATTTTTGCTTTTTTGAGCCATTGAAATGTTACAGATTGAGCAAAGCAACCTCTTGATAGAAAAGACATTGACGGAGCGGGCATTCGTCGAAGCGGATACCCCGCTCAAGTCCTTGGACAGAATCATCTCCGACTTCGATTTCACAAACTATCACATTCTGACTTTCACTGACGATAAGGCATTTTTGTTGATTTCAGTCTACTTGCAGTGCTGGGAAGACTTGGTGAACTACGGCGTGGCTGCATACTTGGAAAAGAAGTACGCTCCATACACTCAGTACTTATCGATCTTGGCCTCCGGAGAAGTTGAGACCGGCTACAATTTCTCGTTAGTTTTAAATCTTGCAGAATTGATAGGTGCTTCTGACGATGTAAAGACGCAGTTAATTGCGGAATTGGCATTGTTGAAGCGACACGCGATTGCTGCCGCGTTCGAGAAGGCTTTCCTCAGATACGACGAATTGGCGCAACAGCACTCGAACTCAAATACGTATGCCGAGGAAATTCAGGCAGAATTGTTCAACGAACCCACCCTTGTAGTAAAATATCGTGGTGAGGAGGAGAGCATCTTCATCAAGCCCTCTTTCGATAGAGTTACGGTTATCTTCTCCACGACCTTCAAGGATGAAACCGATAAGATTTTCGGTAAAGTCTTCTTACAAGAGTTTGTAGATGCCAGAAAAAGGTCCGTGCAAACTGCCCCTCAGGTTTTGTTTACCGACAAAGAACCTCCATTGGACATTCAAAATGTCACGAGCAAACGCCTGGACTCCGACAACAAGGGCTACGTGACGTTTGTGTTGTTTCCAAGACATTTGATCCGCGGTGAGCGCAGGGAAAATTGCATATCGCACATTCAATTCTTCAGGAACTACTTCCACTACCATATCAAATGTGCCAAGGCGTACATGCACTCTAGAATGAGATATCGGGTTAGAGAGTTCTTAAAGGTGTTGAATAGAGCGAAACCAGAGAATATTGGCGATGACGGTAAGGCTTTGGAAAACAGAAAGACGGCAAGCGGTAGAAAGTTTGACGTGGGACGTGTCTAAATTGTATACTCAAAATTCACACGGTATAAAGAATCGGTCCTAAAGATAATTCTTCTGACAAACGTACTAAATTCACATCCACTGAAAGTGCTGCAACTTCTCGAACTAGGTGACGAAGCCAGCTCAAACTGTAATAGCCAAAATCGGGCTTGCCGATTATCATTTGGGACGATTTCGTAAAGATGCAAAGAACTGTCGAAGATGTGATGATTGTTATTCAGATGAATGACACGTTCTTTGTCAACCAAGCCATTAATTGTCTTCAGTAATTCTTTTATGGTATTTATGTCTTCAGGTTCAGGAATTGTTGTTATATCTAGGAAGTCACAAGAATTCACAGCTAACAAGAAGGTATTACTTAAGAGTCACTGGGAATGCGAAAAGATTGGACATCTTGGAATAAAAGGGTTCGTGTTCATGATGAATTTCAGTCTCTTCTGGTTACATGTCTCTTTTGAGCGCTTACGCTTTGACAAATTATAGTGTCAGAATCGTTCAGTTTGGTCATGCAATGGGTTATCTCGATTGATATATTATTTACAGGAGAATTGACAAATTAAACTTTTCTTATGCCTTTGGCTTCTTCACTCCATACTTCGACCTCGATGTAGATCTGTTGGCAACGCCAGCCAAGTCGTATGCGCCTCTAACAAGACGGTACTTTACACCAGGTAGATCCTGGACACGGCCACCTCTGACCAAAACGACATGATGCTCTTGTAAATTGTGGCCTTCGCCGGGGATCAAGCATGAAACAACGTTTCCATTTGTAAGTCTGACTCTGCAACATTTTCTCTGGGCCGAGTTAGGCTTCTTGGGTTTGACGATCATCACTCTGATCACCACACCTTTTTTGAACGGATTGTTTTGTAAATGAGGAGCTTTTGAAACATATGGCTTTACTGGTTTGCAATGTCTTCCGCTTTTGATTTGGTTCAATGTGGCGTATCCTTGTTGTTGTCCAACTAATGTAGACGCCAAGACCGACGAGCGAAGAGGAAAACTTGGCTTTGGGAATGGCGCAAAGAGCGGTCTGAATGGAGTGAGCAACAGACGGGTCTGTATACCAATTCGGCTTCCTAGTATGTTTCTGAACATTTTAAAAGTTGGTTATTACTTGGGTTAAGGAAGACTCCGTAGTGAGAGTATTTGGCTATAGTGAAAAAAAAGCGTTCACTGCAGGACGTCTCGCATGCGAATGGCCCTTTTAGCTAAGAGCCTCTTTTGCAAAAAGATAAGATTGAAGATAACCTTTAGAACGTTATCATATGTTATAACTTATTTTCATTTATTTGTTTTCAGATAGAAGGACGAATCGGGCGGGTATATTTAATGCTTAGATAGTCTTATAAAATATCTTTTCCATGATCATCATACGGGAGAATGCTTCGTAGTGAAACATTGGCCGAGAACATCGTACACGTGATTAAAAAAAAAGATCGATAATGGACGGAAAGGATCAATTTCCTTTAAGAAAAGATCACAATTTATTTACGGTGCCGGCATATTTCGATTCAATGAAAGAAAAATAAACTTATATATAAACATTAAAGATAGTTTCGCGCAAAAAAAAGTTCGCTAAAACCACGAAGGTTGGGTATTTATTCTCGAGGATTACACTGACGAGAAGCTCTTGGATGAAATCAATCGTGTAATTGGTGCTTTTTTCAAAAGCTCCAAGAGTAGTTTTCCTCCTGTATTCCAGCAAAGTCTCGCGGGGCTTACGTCGACGTGTACTACTGATGAAAACACTCACATAAAATTAAGTGGTTTGTGCGCCATTTGCGACGTTCTCGTACACGCGGGCGCCGAGTTCCACCAGACCAAGTACCTTCGGTACATTACCGCAGATTGATTGACGATTCCACAATCGTCAATCAGCTCAACATGGTGGCGAGAAGTACATACAGATTTGTAGGGAAACGTTACCTAGATTGTTTGAAATCGGCACCATGCCGGACGCAAGAGCCGAAGATAGCATCAGCGCTACTGAGAACTGTATTGCTGTGATTCCAAAAGTGTGCGCTAGTTTCAGCGCGTCGATTCCCAGCTTGGACAAGGTTCTTCTGCAGTAGGCTTCCTATATTACAAGACGACGAGGCTGCTACTTATGCCTGCGGGTTCCTTGCAGACATGATTCTTAACCAGCATCCTGCTGTTATGAAGTAAGTGCCAAAGGTAGCAGAGTCCGTACCAGAAGCGGTGGCCCATAGAGCCATTGCCAGTGGTGTGGCTGAGAAAGTTGTGCCTGCCACTCGGGCGCTTATGGAGACGTTGCCACAGGAGAAGACTGTGGCCTTCGTGCAGAAGGATGCATTTATTTGCCGAAATAGTAGACTGTTCTTAGCACATGCGCATAATGAACCGCCGTGTAGCGTTTACAGAGAAATCAGAAAGCTATGTATTGAGTTGACGCGGCTGGCCAGACCGAATTTTTGTCTTCGATGAATTCGCCAAATAATGACGATAGTCATCAAACGTTGGCCAATGATCAAAAAGCATGCACACGCAGGCGCCAAATCGGCATCTCAGGAGAAATCTTTCGTGGTATTTTGAAAAGAAGGAAATCAAGGATGAAAAAAATCTGACTTCTTTATGCAGAGCTACTCATATTGGACTCATTTCATTGTTTCTCATCAAGAGTGATAAGTATTCGAAATCTAATTTCGAACTACTCAGCCCCCGTG
>JAJMGZ010000024.1:0-82421 GCA_030582795.1 Metschnikowia chrysomelidarum
GACACGTATTGTCGTGCGCTCACATGGGAAGCGTCGTCTAACGTGATTGTCTTGAACACCTGATTAGGAAGTGCCGCCGCCAAATGCTGCGTACTGCCTGAATCCTGAGTGATGAAAATTACGTGCGCAGTATTGCTTTGAATCAACTGGCCCGCCCAGTCAGCGAGTGATTTATAGAGAAAGTCCTGCAGACTGTCGGCCTTTTTCGAGAAATTGTTGATCACAATCACCGGTTTCACTTCTGGGTGCATCTGGAGGTAGTCTTCCTCTTTTGGCGCTACGAATGTCGATTCCATTCCTTCTGGTGTGAGCTTTTGTTTGTGTTGACGTTCGAGCTCATCAGAATACGCGGAGAAGTCTGTAAGGGCGATATTACGGATCGCCACTTGCACCAATCCTAACATATTTTTGTATTGTGTCTCCTTCGACTCGCTCAATCCGGATTTCTGACCGGTCAAGCCCTGTAAGCCGAGATCAACGAACTGAGATACGGAGTTAGTCCAAGTGAAAAGCGGAAAGTATCCTAATTGCGCCGCAGCAGTTTTAAGAAACGACTTGTCGCTCCTGGCCTTCGCCAAACTAGCACAGTCGATTTCCAAAAGTCGTTTCTTGTATGTATCGTCGAGACTTAAAGCATGATCGATAACGAATTCACGCTCAGCTGAGCCTTTGGGGCCTTTCACCACGATAAAAGTATTTGCGTTTTCGCAAACCCACAACCGAAGCTGATTGGCCTTTTCCGACCGCTCGGTCCAAAACATATCCGGATCCACGTCTGCCGCATTGACCGTTTTCTTATGGTTTCCTGTGATACTTCCGAGCGAGTCATCGATGAAGTGTCGCCCATCGCTCAAACGGGATGCAATCATGCTATATGGCATATACAATGCACGGAAGTACCATTTATCCTTATGTGCGTCCCAACTGTAGTAATGGCGAATCTTCATCAGAATAAAGTACTGTCTGATCGGCTCGAAGACAAGAACGGCAATGGTGGCCAAAAGCGCGAAAAGAACGGGGATTGCAATCTTCTGGTGGCTGGAAATGAACTGACTAATGTGATTCACCCGCAAAATTGGAATGTACTGTAAATGCAACGTAGTTTTTTCGCCATTGAGTGTCAATCCCGTGACGCAATTTTTTGCTCTGACGCACGGGTCAGTGGAATTGAACAAGATCGTGGCGTATGGTGCGGAACTTGATGGGGGCACAATATCGACAATAAGTCCGTACCGTCTAAACAAGAGATAAAGTTGCTCTTCTGTAAGTGGATCGCCTTCGAATATAACCTTCAATTTACGCGAGGGAAATCGGCTCAAATCCTCGATCCACGGTGTGCCTTTCACCTGCAGCGCCGTGGGGTAACCACGGAGCCACGTCCAGTAAGATCTCAATTTGTTCTCATGTGCATAAGTTTCGATATTTTTTTCAATTGTCGCTACGAGATCACTTGTGCTGCTTTTCTCAGGTACAACAAATTTTACGAAGGCACCGCCATCGCGTTTCAATGGCACGAAACTCTCACACTGAGCGCCCACAGGTAGCGGCGCATCTTTGCTGTTGACAAGGTCCATGACGGTCTCGCGCATAGTGCGGTCATAAGCACCCAGATCTAGCCTCTTGACTAAAGAGCCAAATAACTTTGAGTATGCCAACTTCGCCATCCACCGTGGGTACAATTTGTCGAAAAACACAAGGACTTCTTCCAGCTTCAGATAATCTATGACACCGGTCAAGCGGGCCAGATCTTCAGAGTCGCCCGCTTCACTTTCGCTGGTCTCTGATTTGAGTTGCTCAACATTGGATATTGCCCGTTTCTGAAGAAAATAAGTAGCTGTATTGTAATTTGGAGAAGATCTAAAAAGAGGGGATAGACGCGGGGGCGACAATCCAGTGCGCGAGAACACCGGTCTGAGCCGTAAAATGAGACTCATGCTGTTGAGATCTGATCAATTGATTTGCTCACAGGTAAAGCCTCGTATTTGATTTTAAATTTTTAAAAAAAAGGTTGATAGTAATCGACAAATGAGGAGGTGGTTTGCGATCGTAAGAAGAGCTACAGTGTGGAGTGGTCGCCCCGCGTGCTTTGCTACAGGTTTGCCGTTGCGTCCGTTGCTATCTTTTATGCACGAATCACTGACAACTGACGATTGGAACGCGTGCCAATGTAATTAATCCTGTCGGGCTAGAATTTTAAATTTGATTTGTCGGATATCGAGAAGTAAAAATAAAAAAAAAAAAGTAATTATTAGAAGAAAGAATTGAAAAGGAATGCTTACTGCGACAGCAATGATCGCTTGGCTGACTCGGGGAGTTTGAGCGTATTGAACGCCAAAACGGGGCCGAAACAAACAATGACGGACCAATCTTGCGTGTGGTTGCAGTATTCTCGCATGGGCCTGACCGAACTCAACTATCTCGTAGCTCTAAGCAAATACAGTTCTGTTAATGGAAAGGATAAAACAACGAGAATACACTTATGTACCCCATGATTTACGACCCCTACTATATCATCATTAAAAAGTTTTTCAAAGAATGTCCCATTTGAATTGTCACCGACGGAGACCGCCAGCACCACTCCCCTAGCGCACCAATCTTTCTTGGATACATTTAAGAGTAGTTGCTAAATTCAAAGTGGTTTCTGTTCTAGGCTTCGCTTTGAATCATCATACCATTTGGAACGGTGTGAGGATCTTCGAAGAGGCCAAAAAATTCTACATCTAAGTGACGACACACCTTCGGAGACGGAGGTCGGTGGTCAAAATGCAGCATCGAGTCAAATACATCTCCTGCACTGACGCTGCCATTTCGGCTATGACAGAATCAATGAAGGTGTGCATTGAGTAAATGTACTCTTCAGAGTCCTCCGTGGCTCAAAAGTTGTAAAAAGAGAATAAAGAGGAGGGAAGAAAAAGCTGGGAACGGATGCCTTGAAAATTCTTTACGCGCCGACGAAACGGAATTACATGCAGTACAGCTGTCACAAATACGTGCGGTGCCTGCAGGCACAGAGCGTCTGTCAATGCGGAAACATCCTCGTCTCTAGCAAAATATTCTTATTTGAGGACCTAGCCTCATTTTCATTTCATTAGGCTGGATCTGTCAACCAGATTGCAATGTTGATCAGAGTCAAGCAAGACCTATTGCTCGTTAAACTAATTGTGGCAAGAAGCGCGAGGTCGGTTGCAATATGAGTTTGATTTGATTGGTGAAACGTGATTACAGGCAAAAGAAGCAAAAAGAAATTTCATCTTAGTGAATTTCATCGGTCCGAAAAATGCCTTATTGGTCCACTAGATGCAGGCACAGAGCCATGTTATCTCAAGGATCTAAGGTGGGCATTCCACCGTCAATCAAAAGCACGTTTGTTTTCACGCTCACGCTGATTGCTCTAAATAAGCCTACGTAGAATGCGGAGATTAGCAACCCGCACTAAAAAGATAGTCATAGATGGCATTGTTGACCTCCATCTCGATATTTGCCCAAATATAATCTCAATGAGCTCGTTGAATAATAGATTTTAAGTGGCGTCTCTTCAAAATTCGCTTGAATTCTGCGGCTCTTCCAAATTTTTCATTTTCAGTTACGACATGAGATCATCGATCCTGTGAGAGCCACCATTAAGAAAAGAGAGCTCTTTCTTAGCCAGGCACAACGTCTGCGGGACTACCTGTTTTGCAATCTCGAGTGCTGTTAGTATGCGGGGGCATAGCTTTTCGAGTCCACGCGAAAAATGTCTGAACTTCAATAATTACTCTATTTCGTGTAACTCGATGGTTTTAAAAATTCTCAAAGAAGATAAGGCGATGATGTGGTTCCACAGAGTTATTACAAGTTTTGCTCCGTGCTCCACCTTGAAAGAGTGTCTTGGTTTTTTTCGAAGTGTTCGAAGTTTGAGTCATATTTATTGTTGAGCACACCGCATGATGATATCGCTCATGACGAAATCTGGGGAGGAGCGAGGCAGAGCAGATGAATAATCAAAGCTCTCTACGGGCTGTCGTCTCATCGGGCAAAATCACTAAGTATTATATTTAAGTTTTCAACTCTATTTAAAAATTGAATTTGACAATTCAATTTTTGTAATTCTTTGAAAAGAAACTTTCACCGCTTTACGTTTTGTCGTGTGTAAATTTTGTTTTCCACTACTTACGATCGCAGTGCCTCTGCACCTACAACGCGTTCGAAAAAGATGGAAGATAGGTATAAACACAGTTTGCTGAAAGAAGAGACATAAGTGTAAATTCGACAATCTCTTGAAAGAACCATCGCTTAAGAGTGTTTTTGTCCATGTGATCATTTCGATGTCAAGAAATTGATGGTCCGGATTTTGGAAATGAGCGCAGTTGTTTCAAAATTTTATTCTACTTAGCACGTCACAATTATTATACTTCTATGTACACAACGACAGCTAGAATTTGAGATATAGATGCAGTGGTCATCTATAGAAATGGGCCCATCTGGACACAGTATGGAAGATGGCATTCAGACACCAAAGGTGCTTCATTCGGTAAATTTTTTTATCAGGGGCGACGGCGATTCACCAATATTCGGTAGCTCTTTGAGGCGAATTTAGTCACGCAAAGTCCATCCTTGAGTTTGATTATGGAAGATTGCCCAAATTCAAACAAACAAAAGTCAATAGTGCGTTTGATAAATGACGGACGCATTCCACATCCTTGCATCAAGAAGGGCAAGAATTTTTCTTTCAATCACGCGCGAGAGTCAAAGCTCTCTTGATTCGATTTGTTTTCAATCGACTACTGGCGTAGAAATATAGGCGGTGTCTCCTAGGAAGTCACGTGTACGCAAGGGACGGACATCACTTGCAGCGGAAGACGACGAAGATGAAGAACTACCAGTTTTTTTCCCGTTCCGATAGTTTAATCTAATATACTCCTTCATGGAGTTCAACGCAGCTTCGCGGCACAATTCGCGAAGCTCAGAACCACTGAATCCTTCGGTGTTGATCACTATAGTGTTTAAATCAAACTCATTTTCGTCAAGTTTGGCATCACGCAAGATCTTTTTCAAGATCGCTCTTCTTTGGTTAGCATCGGGTTTTCCCACAGCGAATTTCTTTGGTAATCTACGCATGAACGCCAGATCGATATCTCCCTGACGATTTGTGGCACCCATTACCATGATCTGACCATTAGCTAAAAGCCCATCCCAAAGCGTCATGAACTCTGCCTTCAACATAGAGCTGACCTCATGATCCGAAGATGAGCGGTCACGTAAAAATGAGTCTATCTCGTCGATGAAAATGATACACGGCTGCAACTTGTTCGCCAACAGGAAAATCGCATCGACAATCTTGTTCAGCTCACCGTACCACTTGTCCATGATCGTCAGCATACGAATCAGCAAGAAAAAAGCCCCGCTTTCCTTGGCGATCGCCTTGGCCATCATCGTCTTGCCGCAGCCAGGAGGCCCGTAGAATAACACGCCTTTCGGCAGCTGAATGAGTGACGAATGTGCTGCGAAAAGACCTGGTTCCGTGAGTGGAAGAATCACCAGTTCATGGAGTTCGTCAATGATTTCTTGCATCCCGCCAATATCGTCGAAACTAACCGATAAATCTTCTGGGAGCACGAGGCAGTTAAGCAATGACTTCTCGTACTCGTTGAGCAGCACGTTCCTTAACTCGGGATTGTTGGACTGTATTCTTTTCAACACACTGCTACTATTTTTCTTACTCTCCTTAGTTCTCACTGATGCCTCGCCCGATTCGTTAAGAAGATGGCGAACCATATAGTACATCAGGAGCCCGGCACCCGTAAGGAAAAACACGTCTCCGAGAAGCTTGAGGTCTACGCGCACGCCCCATAGTTCTATTTTAAAACGACTCATCTTTTCGAAAGGTTTATCTGGGGACAAAAAAAAAGAAAAATGATGTGGCAACTGTAGCAAATAAGGAAAAAAGTTGATCGTTAGTCCCCAGTCCTGAGTAAAGATGCGGTGGCGCTAGGCCGCGGCGCGCGTCCTGATCCACTCAAGTGTGGAGGCGTTAATTAGATGCGATCAGACGCATAATTTGAAAGAATTCGGGTTTGGCTGGTTTTCAGCAAAAAAAAAGTATGCTACTTTTAAGAAAAGGTTCTTTCAATTTCACAATAGTTCACATTTCACTTGTAAAATTCGCCTTCCAGATCTTGACAGCAATGCTCGATCACAAAAGTTGAATGTGGCCCCAGCTCAAGTACCGGCGATATATTTGCTGCATAAATGTGATTAATTCTATTATCTAGAGGAAGGATCTGGCATCAAAAAAATTAGAAATGGCTCTTTTGGGGCCTTTGTACAATTAGATAAGTGTTTTGTACACTGTAAATACCGAAGAATGGAGGTCTTCCTAGCCCCAAAAAATGCTATCAACCCTTTATATTGCCCGAGACACTCTCGACTTCTAATCTGAATTCGCTTCGAAAAACGAGACCAATTGTGATCTCTTCATATACTATATTGAAAGTGTGGGACATTTGTGTGATCCGCTCTCCCACCAACAAGCTCCAGAACTTGTCAGCTCGTCCTCGAAGCTTGTATTGTACAAGGTATATTTTGTTTTTTTTAGTACTTCAGTACTCCAGTTATGTATGTATTTAGTTGGCTTTGATCGTTAACCTAAAGTTTTGCTCAAATTTGCTACTAATCTGAGAAATTCATCAACTCCACACTAATTACAATTTTTTCTCGAGGATCATGAAGCAGAACGGGCTAATAGAGTATTTTAAGAGAGGTTAAATCTTTTCTGTACATTTCACTGTGACCATTTCTGACAACTAACGCGTGGCGTTGCAGAAGATTTGTTGCAGCCGCAAATAGGCTCGCGGCGCTGCTCATCTCGCGCTCGCTGACAGGCCCATCGCTAGGCATCGCGCGCCGCAAGCGAATTGTCAACTCGTCAAAAAGAGCACACTTTTTAAAATAATTGAAGCCACAAGTTGAAAAACTGAAGCCTGTATATCAAAATGGCTCCAGAAGAAAGGCGTGGAATTCGTATGCCAGGACTGGTGCTTGACCAGATCCGTACCAAAGAAGAAAGCGGCGAGTACGGCAAAGATGCACGGTTCGCTAGAAAGCGGAAGATGCGCCAGGATAGACCGGTTTCGAGAAAAGACAAGAGAAAGGAAGAGAGAAAATTGAAAAAGCAGAAACAATCAAAACAGGCAAATTTGCCCCATCACAAACAACATGATTTGAATAAAAATGGACACGCTTCACAATCGCATAGTCAGCATAATACGAAAACATACCAAAAGGACCCGCGAGCCTCTGAAGAGGACGACCCAATTGCTGCTTTGAAGGCTTTGAAAGCAAAGAAGGCAATGAAATCTCAGAAGAAGGCAGAGCCTGAGCTCAAGATTGTGCGAGAATCAGACCTCGAAGAGGGGTCCGACCTCGATAATTCCGAAAGTGGCGAGATCTCTGAGTCCCTCAAAAAGAATTCGGCAGATGGATATCGTGTTGTGAAGGAAGATGAACTCGATAGCGATGATTTCAGTGACTTTCCCGCAGGAAGTGACGAAGATTTCAGCGGTGACGAATTTGGTGAATTTGACGACGATGCCGAAGAAGACGAGGAAAGTGATCCAATGAGTGCCCTTGCGAAACTTAAAGCGAAAAAACAGGCCAAGCATAGTCCGGCCAATTTACGCGCTGACCTCAATGAAGGTGAAAGCGAAGATGACTTTTTCAAGGGCGGCTCCGACTCTGAAAATGACTTTGGTAGCGATTTCGACGAAGAGGAAGATGAAGAGGAAGATCCTCTTGCTAAGCTCAAAGCCTTGAAAGAGTCGAAGAAAAACAAAGGAGACAAGAAAATAGATACGGAAAAGTCGAAGAAGAGTCAGAAAAAGGAGAAGATTATCGAGGCCGATTTTGGCAACGACGATATCGATCGCGACATGGAGTACTACGCTAAGAAACTCGGGCTTAAAAATGGCAAAAAATCGAAATTGACAAAACTCGATGACGACGATGTTGTGGGAGGTCTTCTTGATGGTCTAGATCTAGATTTTGGCGATGAAGAGACTAGCATTAATTCTGGCGACGACGGCGATTTCGGCAATTCTGAAGATGAGTTTGAAAACTCAGAGGACTATGATGACTTTGATGATGACGATAATGAGGACGCGCCCAAGAAAGAAAACCCATTCGTGGCCCCTGTATCTGAACCTACACACAGTGAAAACGATGATATCAATCTGGGTGAAGAACTGAGGCCTCTGAAATACATCCCGCCCGCGATGCGTCGGAAGCTCGCATTGGAAAACTCCGGCATTTCTGCAGAAACATTGGCCCTTCAAAAATCGATTAAGGGTCCGATCAATAAGCTTTCGGAATCCAATATTGGTCCAATTGCCAATGAAATTAATGCACTTTTCTTATCGAACCCGCGGCAATCGGTGAACGAAAACTTGACCCTGATCATTTTGGACAGTGTAGTGCAGCAAGGCCGGTTGCTCGATACATTCGTTTACCTCCATTCGGCATTGGTGGTCGCCATTTACCGTATGCAAGGTGTCGATTTCGGTGCCCATTTTGTTCAAACGCTTGTTGAGAAATTGGAAGTGGCTCGGAAGTCCGACAAATCAAAAGAAGCACTTAATACTGCATCGCTTCTTTCGTCGGTGTACGCTTTCCAATTGGTCTCCTCCAGGCTTCTCTACGACATTATTCGGGACTTCATCCTGGATCTTTCTGAGTTTAATGCCGAGCTTTTGCTCAAAATTGTGAGAAATTCTGGTAACCAAATGCGTGCTGACGATCCAGGCGCATTAAAAGAAATTGTGCTTTTAGTCAACAAGAGCATCGCGTCGAGAGCGCTCAGTCCGCGCATGCAATTTTTGGTCGAAACCATTGCATCGTTGAAGAACAATAAACTCAAATTGGAAAACGAGGCCAGTCATCAAATGGTAATCAGATTGAAAAAATTCTTAGGAACTTTCTCGACTGCAAAGAGTGACCCACTCCAAGTTTCCCTAGATGATATCAGAAATGTCGACACAAAGGGAAAATGGTGGCTCGTAGGATCGGCCTGGAAAGGTATCGATGAGCAGACACAGCAATTGGCCAATATCGAGGTTGTGAATGATATTTTGGACGCGGCCGAGCCCAACTGGTTGGAATTGGCCAAAGCCCAAAGAATGAACACTGATATTCGCCGTGCAATCTTTATCCTGATTATGTCGGCCAACGACTATATCGATGCGGTGACAAAGCTTGATAAGTTGGCATTGAAGAAAGCCCAGGAACGGGAAATCCCGCGGATTGTAGTACACTGTGCCGTCGTAGAGCCAGCATGGAATCCATACTACGGAATTTTGGCGGCGAAATTGTGCGAGTCGCATTCGTACAGAAAGACGTTCCAGTTCATGCTCTGGGATCTCGTCAAGGGATTCGAAGGAATGGATGGCGACGAAGATGAGGATGATGTTTTCGAAGGATTCGATGATACGAGCGACGACGATAAATTGAAGAAAATCTTGAATTTGGGCCGGCTCTTTGGCCACTTGTTTGCCGAGGGAAAATTGGCCCTCCATTTACTCCGCACCGTCAATTTCATCACGTGCTCAGCCGACAACAAGCTTTTCTTGGAGATTTTGCTCGTGACATTTATTGACCAGATGGCGAAAAAATCTCAGGTGAATTCAATCGGGACTGGGCTCATTGGGCGCAAGGGTATGTCTGAGCAAAAGTTCGACGACCGTGTATTAATCGAAACGATCTTGAAGGCCAAGGGAGAGCCGGCTATGCTACAAGGTATAAAGCATTTCATGAATCGTTTTCTCCGAACCAGTGATTTTGTCACGGGTAAAAAACAGAGGAAACGCGTCGAATGGGGTGTTAAGTCTATGTCGGATATCATCGAAGAGATCGTTAAGGAAAGCGAAGATTGATCAACTGAAAATATAGATTGGATAAAAAATTTTTGGCTTCTTTTAAATCCTTTAATTGAGTCACATGGGAATGCAAAGAAGTTCATCTTTGATTGACAAAGCGAAAGATCAGTTTGACTACAAAAGACTTCGAGTTGCATCATTGTGGGCCAAAAGCGCTCACGCTTCTATGTATAGAAATGTCTTACTTTCATGAATAAAAAGAAAAAACTTCTTTTAAATTTGTTATTGATATGACTAAGTCACCAAAATTGTCATTCATGAATTTCGAGAGAAATTCTCGTCATTTTTTCTTCTTCACCTTTATAGAGCCAGTCGCTTCGACCGCACGCGTTGAATCCTGCCTCTGAACCCTACGCATGCCTCAAAAATCTCTTCGAAAATCACGCAACATTATTTTTTTTATAAAACATCGTAAGCGCTTTAAAATTTTGGTCCTCGTTCTATTATGAAAAACTTTTCTCGCCTTGTAACTTTCCCTGACCCTGAACATCAGGAACCAGCAGCGGGTCCAACTTCGAGTTGTACACCACGATCCCGTTTTGCCTGGCGTACTTTCGTTCTTGACGCTTGTATAAGTACATCACCAAGATCGTCCATATACATAAACAGAACGCGCTGGTGGCGGTGAAAGAATACCCCTTAAGGAACCTCGGAGCCTCAACGGTACGCCATACAATCACTGACATCCAGGCCGTCGACCCGAGTCCCAACAGATTCATAATCACCAAAACCACTGCTCGCTTTTGTGCATCTCTTCTGCAGATATCATTCTGCCACAGGTACAGGACTGGCGCCATCGCCCAGCCGAAATACTGGAGGCACCACGCAAACCATTTTGCCCGTTCCGGCACGTTCCATACTGCCAAGATCGTGTTTCCCGTTATATTGAAGACTTGTGAGATAATTATCGCCAGAAATCGCAGCTGAAACATGTCGGCCCACATACAAGTGACAAACAACCAGATAAGACCAAGTCCAGGCGTCATTGCCGAGTAGTCCTGGAGTTTTCCAGCAGAATAGCGGCCCAATGATTTGAGCCATAAGATATATGCTCCAGATGCTCCATTACTGTTATTGCATACAAGTATGTTCCATACAGCAAGTACGTATACTTCCCAAGAGGTGAAAATCGAGCGCCATATTTCCCATGAGAAGAGGGACTTGAATAGGTCCGCATGGGGGCGTCCCGCTGTGTGATTCTCTCGTAACTTGCGGCGCAAAAGCCGGATCTCGTCATCAGTTAGCCAGATCAGATAACAGTCCGTGGGAGTTCCAGGTAACATGTAGAAACCTAAGATTCCAACGACTATAGAGATGATGCCATCGATGATGAAGATCCAGCGCCATGATTCCAAACCGCCAACACCTTCAAACGCTCGTACAATGGCACCAGAAAGAAGTCCAGACGTTAAAATTCCGAGATACTGTCCGAGGTAGAACACCATCGTGCGACGGGCAATCATGGTGGGGTTAAACACGAAAGTCCCGAAGAGGTACATGTATGATAAGTAAACGGGGGCTTCAAACACACCAATCATGAAACGTATTGCCTTAAGTTGTGATACACTGTTCACCTTATATGTCGCGATGGTGAGAACCGACCAAGCAATATCTAAAGCGGGCAACACATAATTGAGTGGAAGACCATTCAAAACATAAACAAATGGAAGCTGAAACACAATATTGCCAATCATGAAAATTGCCTGCGTATTAACCAAATCGTTTCCCTTCATGTGTAATGACTCCTTGAGTCCGGCAACATATGCATTGTTAAGATTCGACTGGTCCAAGTATTTAACCCAATAGGCGACAAGCGAGTAGAAAACGAGAAGGATGTCGATTTTCCACATGAGCTTTCTTTCTGCTGATGTGTCATTGTCGTCGAACCATTTATACCACCGGTGATTTGCTCTCACGTACTTATTCACCCGATGCTCGTATTCGTCAAAAAACTTCCACCACGGCCGATTGGCTTCGTCCCTGTATTCTATTAAATCCTCATGTTCTTCGAAACTTACCGTTTCTGAATCTTCATAGTTGCTATCTTGAACACCGCCTTGATATCGTAAGGTTTTTGAGTTGTCGTCTGGTGTTTTCAGCAGGTTTCCAGAATCGGCGGTATCTACTTCGTTAATTTCTGATTGTGTCTCATCTTCATCAACAATCCGTCTGACGGGAATAAATCCCCATTTGAGTCTACTCAAGGGCTCTTTCAAAAATGACATTTGAAATGAAAATTGCCAAGAATAAATTGCTTCAATATGTGTGTTCTAAGGAAATCGAGTAAACAATGTTCTAAAGTGTGACGGATGAGGTGTATTTATATTAATCTTAAAGCCCAAAACGGGTGAGAAATATGTCGCCACTTAAGCTCCTTAACATCCGAGTCCGGCGCATAATTTTCTTGATTTGAGGCGGGTGAAGGATACTTGCAACTCGTATACATATATAAACCCCGCATCTTCGCGACCGCTAAGTGCATAATTCGCAATTATGCGATTCCAGGGCTCAGCGGCCAAGCTTCACATTCAAGAGTTAACAACCACACCGCTCAATCCCCCGCACAAAAAATCTTTGTGTAATTCTAACCAAGCAAAAACTTTTCTCATTGATTTGTATGTAAATGTAAGACATGAGCTTTTATCAAATTTGGAAGGAGGTGGATTTGCGAATTAGTGCAGCCGCGATTTTTGAGGAGATTTTCAAGAATTGAAGCGGTAATCTCCGTTAGTAGGACATGAAATTTGAATAAAAATGGGACAGAGTTTTTGTAAAAGGCTGGCTAATTTACATTTTCAGTTCTTAAAACGAGAATCAATTTAGGGTCCTCATATCGTATTGTCATGGATAGGAATTAAAATTGACTTTTTCATTGACAGAAGAAAGCAGCTTTTAAAATAAATATTGGATATATTCTACTTGTCGATATGTATACAAGAACAAGACCTAAATTCATCATCTCTCTCTTTCCAAAATCGCAACTGACTCCACGTGTTTTGTTTGTGGGTAGAAATCAAATCCCGTGATGGATTTTACTCTATACTTCACTCCTTTTTGCTCACTAATCTCTTGCAAGGATGCCAAATCCCGGGCCTGTGTGAAGACATTGCAACTGACATAGAGAATGGCTTTTGGCTTAAATTCCACCAACTGCTTGATAAAAACATCTGTAGATCCCTTGCGCGACGGATTCATGATTACCACACATTCATCGCCAGCAAGAGCCGAATTTATAAATTGCTCGTTGGTGAACATCGAGTCTGAGTTACCCGAAACAAACTCAATCTTGCTCGGAGATGGAATGCCGTTGATAGCAGCATTATGTTTCGCGTACTCAATCGACTTAGTTGAGATTTCTATTCCAAATACCTTACCGTCATCAGGAAGCTCTTTCGATAAAGATATACCTAAAAATCCGGATCCGCAATATGCATCGACTAGATACTTGAAATTGATTTGCGACACATGGAAACTGAGAAATTCGACAAATGTAGGTAAGATTGACCGATTGTTTTGAAAAAACTCGTTGGCTTCAAACTGGAACACGAAGTCAAGTACTTTTTCTGTGACAACATTATTTCTTTTAGTTAGACAGACATTATCGAATTCTCCCGTCGCGTGATCTACCCTAATGCTATCTCTTAAGATAAAGTCGGAGGCAATTTTTGATTTGCGGCCAGTTTCTAAACTCTCGGCCAATTCCCTATTGAGCTTTTCCTTCAAAAGCGGAAGCATCGAGTTAATTGGCTTGGTGGCGATCGGACAATGTGTCACATCAACTATTGGCTTTCCGGGGACTGTGTTGTTAAATCCAACCGGCGCTGGAAGAAAATCAGCTTTGAATTTTTTTGGTATAGTTGTGTGCGGTGTGAGTTTTGTGCGGTAAGAAAATTGCATGGGGGAGTTTATGACAAAACCGAGATTCTCGATTTCTTCTTGCTTGAGGTCAGGGTGAAAATAACGATATGCTCTCTTAATGACGTCATTCTTGAAGTTAAGTTGATCTTCATATGTCATCATTTGGAATTGACAACCACTACACAGATCGAAATGACTGCACACCTTTAGCAGATCGTTTCTGAGACTTTTGCCCTCTTTCACAACAGTGGCGAGTTCGGCTTCAGCATGGTAGTCATGATGGCGCTTCAAGATGACGTCGACAATGTCCCCCGGTACCGCTTTCGGCACTATAACGATGGTTTGGATATTGGAATCGACACATTGGTCATCATAGTTGCATCTAGGAATGAAGCCTAGTCCCTCGCCTTCGGATGTGAAAGAAAGAATTTTTACATTCTTTACCTCAACAACTTTACGGTCGCGAGCATACAAGAAGCGGTGGATCAAGTGTTCAGGGAGACGCGACATTTCTAGCGAGATGTTCTGTTGAGTGAGAAATGAGGTGATATCTCTGTGAAGCACCATGTCACGCGACGTGAAGTCAGTGGTGCCCCTCTTCGTCTTTCTCGATAGGGATGATTTAGCCGCTACGCTCGCATATTTTTGATATTGAAATTTATAAGAAAAGCATTTAATGTGCTGTTGACTTCGTAGAAACATTTAAGTGCACGTCAACGGTCATCGCGTCCCCGCGCGTCTTGTCGTAGTAGGCACAGCCTGCACGGTGTCAACACGTGCACATAAGCGAATCACCCAATGACAATCGACCCATTTACGTCAATAAAGCCAGGGGCTCTTCGGCAGCAAGAATTTCCCTAGGTTCGTGGCTGTAGTTTCTGAGATCAAGAGAGACCGTGCGTGAGCTATTTTCCCTTTGCTCCCTGTAAATACCGATCAATGCGTCCGAATTTTCAAATAACGAACTTTTTAATGATATCACAATGAACTGAAAACCAGGGCCCGCGTGATTTTTGATGTAATTGGCAATCTTGTCCACATTCAGATTATCCAAGGCGGCGTCGATTTCGTCCAAAACGAAGAATGGCGATGGCTGGAACGAGTGAATGGCAAACAAAAGCGACAAGGCTGCCATGGTTTTTTCTCCTCCGGAAAGAAACTCCATATCACGGAATCGCTTCATGGGAGGCATCGCATGATACCGAATACCTGCAGCGTAAGGCTCATCATCATCCTCTAATGTCAAGTATGCAGAGCCACCGAGAGGTGACGCCCGTGATTTAGTGAGCTCCTTGTATACGCCGTCAATGCGGTCAGAAATATGGGTGAATGCCAGCATGAATGCTTGAGTTCTCGATGCCTTTATTTCGTTGAACTTGGTAGTCAGACGCTTTTCATCCTGTCTCGCTTTCGTAAATTCTCGGTCAAAATCTTTGATCCGCTGATCCACTTCCTTGAGTCTCTCAATGGCCTTTGTGTTTGGAGTAAGAAGTTCTAGCTCTCGCTGCACATTTTCTAACTTGACTGTGATACCAGCCTCAACTTTAGGAGAGAAACTGTCCTGGAACTTTAACTCAAGGAGGCCATAGTCGACATGTACCAGGTATGCCATTTCCGACACATCTTCGGTCTCGTCATCGAAAGAAATCGACTCCAAAAACCCGTCTTCGAGTGGAAGATCCACACTCTCGATTTTGCAATTCTTGAGCATATTTATCCTCTCGGTATCGATTTTTAAGAGGAACTCTTTCGCGTTACTCAACTCCTCTGAAAGACTTCTGGTCTCCAGCTTCAAATCATGCATGCTATCTTCAAGCACCTTACTATTTTTGGCTAGTGTACCCAGCGCAGTCTTCGCGCTCTCTAATTGTTGCGTAATCTCGGCGAGCTCAATTTCAAGATTCCGCAAGTCCTCCGATTTCTGGGTAAGTTGTTCTATCACCATGGCAAGTTCTGCAACTAGCTGCTCACGTGTGGCGCTTAACCGATTTAATCGGATATCAATATCAGCAATACTGTCGGTTTGAAATGACAATTTGTTTTTACACGCAGAAATAGCCCTTTGAAACTCAGCCCGCTTTCTTGCACGCGCCCGCATAGCTGTGCCTAAGAAAAACTCGTATTGGCCGATATCACTGAGGTCATATTTGGCGCAAAACTCATGGTAAACTTGTCCTTGAAGTTGTTTGATGTCGGCTTGAAGCAAGGAGAGCTGGCTTTCAATCTTCGTTAGTGCTGCTTGCGTGCTAGCCTCACGCTTCTCAATTTCGATAATTTGCTCGCGCTGAAACTCAATTTCTTGCAGTCTTTCGAAAATTTCACGCACAAGAGAAGTGCTCTGGCTTTGCAACTTGGACTCTTCCTCTTCCAACAATCGTATCTCATCGACAAGATCGTTCAATGAAATTGCTGATGGTTTCTGCGCCTGAACATCGGCGAGCTTCAAGAGAAGTTCCTCTCTTTCTCGTTTCAAACGCAGCCATTCCTGTTTGCTCCAAGCTGACGATTTTTGCATTTGCTGACCACCAGACATAAGCCCTGAAGTGTGAATCACGGCTCCATCAAGAGCCACCATTTTATTGCCGAGCTTATGCGACAGATTCCAGCGCAAATCACGGGCCACGTCCAAATCATCGACAATAACAGTGCTTCCCAAAACAAACTGAACAGCACGCTCTAGTTGTGGGTCATCGTAGCGCACGATATCAAGAGCAGGCCGAGCTCTTTCGTCAAGTGACCGCAAGAAGTTGAGATTGATGTGGTCGAACAGAATCAGATCCAACGGAATGAAGGTGGCAGTTCCCGCGCGCCTTTCTTTCAAAATTTCGATACACTTATACGCCAGGGCACTGTTGTCGACTACAATGGCGTCAAAATGGCGCCCTAGCGCAGTCTGAAGCGCAGTGTCAAACCTCTGTTGAGTGCAACGCACAAGTTCATGAACGAGACCCTTGATCGAGCCTTCCTTCACTAAATTTCTAAGCATCGCGACATTATCGCGTATTTTTCGTTGCTTGTTCGTTTCGTTTTGCTGCAGGGCAAGCTCGTCGACACGCGACAGCACTTCCCGGATGTTTGTGCTCAAATTTAACTCGTGGAGTTCCGACTCCTTAATTCTTCGTGAGATTTCGTCCATTTCGCGAGATTTCCCCATTTTCTCGCCGGCAATTTCCTCGAGTCGGGATTTGGTTTGATCAAGGTTAGCCTGGTAGTTATGGCGGATTTCCGCTTCAATGTCGGTGATACGCGCCGATGCATCTTGTCGCTGCTCGCTATTGTTACGCAATGCTGATTGAAGAGATTCACGATCAGTGGAAAGCATGGTTTGACGCTCCATCATCAGCGAGCCCGAATTAGCTAAGAATTTCTGGTGTAAAGTCTCGTATTCAGCAGCGCCTTCCGCTGGAACATTGATCCGCTCGACCAGTTCTTGCACCTCGCGCTCAAATTGGGTCAATTCCAGCTCAACCACCAGTAGTTTTTGTGTCTCAGCGTTCTTCAAATCATTCAAATTGTCGAGATCAGCGCTCAAATCAGAAATTTTCGCCAGTGTCCGATGAATACTGGCGGTTAAAGACTTCTGGTTTGAGGCAAGTGGCAAAATTTCGCGACGCGCGGCCTCGGCAACCGTGGCCCGTTCGATTTTCTGTAGCTCAAGTTTCTTCTGCAGAAGAATTGCTTCGGATACCTCAGCTGCTGCTGCCTGCAATTCAAGATCCTGGGAGTTATACTGGGCCTTGGTATCGTTCAACTTATCGGCGATACGGCGCACGTCGGCCACCAACATATAGTGCCGTTTCTGATTGTGGAAGATGCGGTAAAGATGCAATATTTTTATAAGACGATACTTCTCGCTCAACTTTGCTTCGAACAAGTCTTGCTCGCGCATTTGCTCCTGATATTGTTTCAGCTCGGAATTCAACGTCCGCTTGCGCAGGAATACCTGGGTTGCCACGTCACGAGCGCGCTCCATCTCGTCCTTGTACTTCTCATAATCGGCGGCATATTCTGCCAGTCCCGAGATATTCTCGATTAACTTCGAGAGATCTTTTGGCAGTTGCGCTGCCACGTTTTCAATATCGCCCTGGAACACAAGAAAGTTGCGCGCCTTTACCAAAATGTTCTCGGCTCTTAACGCCATCTGATATTGCAACGCGGTGACATTTTTCTCATTCAATACATAATCGGAGCTTCCGCTGGCATTAACAACCCGTTTTAAAAGGAGCTGTTCACCGTTGTCTTTTTCATAAATGGCGCTAACGTACGCTGATGTGACGCGTTCCTCGCGAGCTAGTGAATCCTGCGAGTCGAGGCGGCCGCGATAAATGAGGTCCTTAAGCTGATGAGATCTAAGTTGAGAAGACTGGATTCCTAGAACAAACGAGATCGCATCCATAATGTTGGATTTGCCTGCTCCATTTGGACCAATGACCGAGGTGAACGACGCGTCGCCAAATCCAATCTGCGCGGTGCCTTTATACGATTTGAAGTTATGGAGCTCGAGCCCCACGAGACGGCCCATAATCGAGAATACTTCTAGGATTTATCAAGATATTAAATAACGCTTTTTTGAGAATATGATGTATTCTGGGGTCACGTTGTGTGGTTTCTCCGAAAGACGATGTTGGTCAAATACCCGCCGAAGTTGTTGAGGAGTATTGTTATGTTGAGGACGGTGCGCGTCTTCCAGCAAGGAGCCAAAAAAAAGAAAAAATAGCGAGCGGACGCGCCCTGAGGAAGGTGAGAGAGTCTAGGGATTATACAGAGACAAAAAATATACAAAAAAACGGTTTGAGAAAAAGTTGAAGCCGAAGGATTTTCGCCCGAGTACACTTTGAGAGATGTACAGATAATTAAAAAAAAAAATGAGTAGGTGAGTTGGTAAAAGGACATCATGCGTTTTGGGACAGCGGCAGCCGCACTCTTCAGGGGTGAACGCGGTTTTGCAGCACTCAAAAAGAAGTTAGGTATTTGTGGCGAAAGCCATGGTTTATCAAATAAGATCGATCGAAGTACCGCTTCAACTTGATTTTCAAGTTATCCAAGCAGTTTTGGTATACTCTACAATTTAAGAGACTCTCTCTTAAGGCTCATGATGGCCATAGGCATATAGTCACGTGACAATACCGCAACCAGATTTTCGAGTTCTAGCGAAATATCCAAGCGGGGTAACAATTCCAAAAACCAAAAATATTTTTTATTCCATTACACTACTAAGAAAATGATTTCTCGCGAGTGTCCTGCGCGACTAAATCTGACATTTCCATCCGCCTCGGGAAACCGTTTTGATGCGACTACACGTGAGCAGAAAAAGAAATGGCCCAAATTGTTCAATATCAACAAGCGCCGAGAGAAATCAGCGGGGACTTTACACAAACTCGCACAATTCCATTTTCAAAATGACGTCATTGTACTAAAAATCGCTGTTGGTTTCTAAGGCCTGGCTGGCTCCTGACCCAAGATGACAGAACCCCTGATCTAGTTTTCCCGATCTGACGCCGAACCCGCATGGATCTTGCACAATATGCACACTGGGCGCAGCGAAACAGCCACCGTCGAAAACTGAAGCCTTTTTATTTTTAATTCCTGAACAAAGACAATTTGATCTCCCAATATAAGAACCCGATTCTTTCATGTTTTCCTCAGTGGCTTCCAAAACCGCATACAAACCTTTGTCCTCGCGTGACGACACCAAACTTGTCCACGCTGATCTCGAGCTGCAGACCCCACATTCATCGTCCGAGTATCGCGATATCGAGACCGTTAGCTTGGCTGAGATTCCAATAAATGCATCAAGTGCAGAGAATGACGCTTCCTTAAACAATCATCAAGTATCGAGAAACACATACCACGGAAAACTTCTTCCTATAGAAACCACATCCTCCAGGTTCCAGGATCTCGTACCGTACCAGCTCCTGGCTGAAAACGCCAGTTTATTTCCGGAGTTCTATTTCCACTTTAAGCGATCTTTTTCGGCTATTTCTCCTGAATATAGCGCCTACTTAACGCTAGACTCAGCGCAGTTTCGCTCTCTATATCAGGGCACAGAAAATGATATCGATTGTGCAGTGACGAAAGTGGAAAGTGACTTCGATCTGAAATTCAGACAGTGTCTAGATCCTGAACTCCACGCAAAATTTGCGGATTGGAAATTTACGAAAGTTTGTGTGGAAACCGAATTTGCACCATCGGTGGTCGAAATGAGAAGTGTCGCGGCATATCCACGGCGCCTCGATAGTCTCGTTTCGCTGGCCCGATCAGGCGAAATACGGCCTCTCTTAGATTTCTTCGAGGCCTTTGAGCTCCTGGAAGATGATTCGTGGCACTACATGTTATTTGCATTCAGTAGGGCGTTTAGCTCCCCGGCAAGAAATCAGTTTTTAAATTCGCGAGTCGAGGTTTGGCAACGAGCACCCGGTCCACTCCCAGATCGACTCCAAGGTTTTGTTCAGGATCTACGTCATGAAGGAATGAATGATGGGGCGGCAAAACTCGTGGTGGCGGTTTTCGCGGTTGGTATTTTTGTATTTCTCATGGCAGTTTTAAGAGGCTTTCGCCGCGCAGGATTTCATCCCGGACCACATCATCAATGATTTTAAGTCCGCTAATGCAGAAATATAAATATATATATATGAGTTGCTTAAGACGGTTTGTCGAGAATTTCCACCTTGAAAGGACAATAAAATCAAATGATAAGGCCAGTTGCCTAGCGTCTTTTCCCACGATAGTGGGCGTGGGATATTTGAATGAATTTATAGGTATCAGATGCATTGAGAGACGGACTGCTCATTCATGTCAGTAGCGAGTAAATGTATTACAATTCAGAGATTATAATTGCTCGAGAGAGAAACAGAGAAAGTGTTGGGCGATATGGCTAGTGGTACCAGAATGGGCTTAACATTTTTATCGTAATCACTTTTGAGCAAAGAACTTTGCTCGAACGTACTCTATCGCTCTTTTCCTTGATGATTCTATCATTTTTTTTTTTGGAATCTAGCGAACTACCATTGTCGATTTTCATAAACAGCCAAAAAACTGAGTCACTTTTATGGCTGACACGCTCTACGCCACGTAAGATGACCACACCTTGATTCTTGAGTCTTTTTTGATGTAAAATTGCTTCTTGTGCAAGTGTTCTTACTTCGCTAGCGAATGTCGTGTTGCTGAATGCATATCTTCTTCTGCACCAGGTCTGGCGTCTTAGATCTGGGAGAAAATAATGACTGACAATAAATGCCAATTCTGGAATGCTCATTGTCGCCAACAATTCAAGCGATCCGGAGCCCCCTCGCTAAAATTTCTCGTTTGTCTCTCCCAAGAGTTCTTAGCCGCGATCGTGAGGTTAAATGTGAACTCCTGTGGCGGGTTCGTCGACGTACTCAGCATAATACTTGATTGTATGTCTCACACCGAGAAGGCCACAAGCTACATTCTCGGGGACAGCTCTGTTAGAAAGGGTTTCTTAGTACATTAGATGTCTGTGGCGGAGAAAAATCCTTTAGTGCTTCTCTACTTTTCAATTGACCATACGTTAATAAAATAGCTATTCCAGCAAGCTTGCAGACGATAGACTCTAGACTCTATCGCTTGGTTGAAATTTAAACACCATTTCATTCTATTTAAGGGCTATGGGCGAATCGTTATGCATCAATCATAAGATTCTCGCTAAATCAATTGCCCACAGGACACATGCTGATCCGACATTGAAAGGTTCTCTCACTATAACACCAATAACATTGGTGACTACAAAGCAATTTATTGTATTTCAATATCATGAAAATTAGAAAAGCTAGAAATTATAAATCGTTCTGATTTGTTCACCACTGCCCTTCTGCTTCTAATTTCTCCCTGCACTTGGACCATCCGGGCTGTGACATCACCAAGTTCATTTGCATGTTGCTGATGACGGGACCGAAGCTAAAAAGCGTCGCACATGGATCGGGCATGCTTCGGGCTGGCCGATTGTTGGCGCTTTTAATTGGCATGGCGCGTGTAAAGCAAGCGAGCACTAAGTAATAGTAGAAATTCATGTTTGGGATGTTTCGATGATGAATTGCGAGAGAAAGAGAGAGATTACTTGATTTTTATACGTCGAGGACAAATATATCGTTTGCTTTCGAATTAATGTATAAAAATTGATTACAAAGTCATGAAAAACTCTTTGATTGAAAAAGAAGATCGGAGAAAGTTAGATTGAGTCCGAGATCCCCACCAGTATACGTCATTTTCTCCCGCTCATGAACACTTTGAAACATGGAGGCTCGTTGAGAATATTCCTTGTGCACTTCAACGCCCGGTTTGAATTGAATTTGCGGAATCGAATCTCAGAACGTTTTGACCAAGTAAGAGTCTCAAAAGGAATCATCATTACTGGTTCAAGAATGACGTAATCATTCTGTACTTGACGTCAAGGCAGACAGTAAGTTACTTTTTTGACGTGATCTCAGTGAAACTTCCTAAGTGGAAATTAGGCCAGTGTCGTCACTGATGCACCATGACCGCAGAATATTATTTTCTCGAGTTCTACTTTTCGGGAAGGAATTCCTTAGAGGGTATAAGCTTTAACTGAAATTTGAGTATAGTATTGGAAGATTCTAAACGGTTTCAAAAATTGGCATCATTATCGAAGGAAGAATAATAGAGTAGTGTAAGAAACGCTAAATTGTCAGGAACTTCCAATCAAACGCCATTTTTTGAGTCTCCTCCTAAAATTATTTTTTTTGTGTGTAAGGCTATATACAGTTCCAGGTACTGTTGAAGAAATAGCACTCTATGCACACTCTATGGTGTGTGTATAAGGCTCAATGAAATTTACAGTTTCATGTTCTCATGTTTCATGTGCTGGCTTGATTCCCATATGTGGGTACTACTTGCTAATTAGATAATCTTCTTACTTAAGAGAGAACTAACAGCACTTACTAATCTTAACCTAACTACTTAACCTTCTATATACTTTATTACTACGAGACGCCCTATACCAAGGGGTTAGCCTACTTACAATATTCTACTCGTAGTTCACAGAGTGAACAAGATTCCTCTTCAAAGATGTCTACATACATCACCGAGCCTACTTCTTCAAGAGATCCTGCTGTTCCTTCAGTAGAGCCTATCATGGACTCAGCTTCAGTTCCATTATCATCAGGTAACATTTCTTCAGTGTCTACCAATATTACTAATACTGATGAATTGGGTTTCTTGGAAGTTACTCTTAGGCTAGCGGAATATAACTTGGACAGAAGTAATCCTTGGAATGAATTTCAGGATCCAGTTGATCCTGCATTCAATATTGACATCCAACAGGTACTTATGCTTCGGGCTCGATGCCCATGCAATTTGTGTTACCTTATTTGGAAGTCTACACGGGCTCTTGTGATTCGAGCCTTCAAGAGCAAGCTGGAATTCTCCAGTGATCAGGTGTCACTAATTAAACGATTTGAGGAGTAAAATAGAAATAGTTTAACGAACATTAGGCCTTTTTGTTCCGCGTTTGATGTCCAACACTATCAGACACGCTAGTTCTATACTTTTGCTCGATCCCTATTCCCTTCGTTATCGGCGACGCGACACCTAGTTTATCCGACTATGCACCGTCCACCAAACGGACTTCAAGATAGCATGGAGTAGAGGTATGTCATAATAGTCAAATTTTCCTGAAACTTTCCGACAATTAGAAACATTTGCGCGAAAAGCATGTAAAAATCGACGGCTTCAGGGACCATTACTGCGCTTACGCACTTTGGCACTTCACCAATTGAGCAGTGCCTTTCAGAACACGTTTAGAAATTTCCGTAGTGTTTGAAACAAATTTGAGTTGTTAGAGCGCTTGACTAAGCTCGACCTCCAGAAATATACCTTTACTTGAATATCACCCTCAACTACTTTTCTCTTTCGTAGACATAAGCACTTGACATTGCAATATGTTTCTCGTTGAATCTCATTTTTTTTCGGGAAGAAAGCGTAGCTAAGATGGAAGTTTTTTCAAATCCAAAAACAAGTAGCTCATATATTGATGTGAGGGACCCAATACCTGCCCTTGACCAGTGATGGTCTTCCCGAGTCGGATCCACGTGGGACAAGAACGGTGAGCCACGACTAAGTATTCTGTTTAACCATCACCCATTTCCGCTAGACGGTTCTGACTCATTTTCTCTTCTAAATTCGGTTATTTCGGCCACTTTGACTAGTTGAAAGGCCACTTTGAATTCTTTTCACATTATCGATAACTAACAATGCTGTTCTCTCAACATGAACCTAACATTCAAGTGCGGAACGCTCACAAAATCAGAAAATTTCATGTCAGATCTCCAATTCATACATTCTATTTAGTAAACTACTATTTCAAGCCCCAGATTACCTTTCCAATTGATATTTTGGCAAATACGTGTAGCGGTATGCCCAGCCGCCAAAACTTCATTTTCAAACGGTTGCCGCCGCCCCCGAGCTATGTTTGCGACAGTAGTGGTGCGAAGATCAATTGGCCCGAATGCTTACTGATTTTGCAGAAGAATCAGTTGACCTATTGACACTAATGACATTCAGACAAAGAGCGATTTTCTACCGCCGGCAGACAAAGATTGTACAACACGCCCTCCAAAAATTGCCAGACCCTACATCTTTTCGTCAAGTCTAAATAAACAAGCCAAATGAGTGACTTAATTGAAAGCCACTGCTAGAAATACAAAACCTCCATCATGTCTATTTGAATAATCACGATTCATTCAATTTACTCCGTTAAATACTTTACATCGGAAAGAAATCCTCAGGTTATTTTGACCCCCATATCAATTGCTTTCTACATTTTCGGAAATCTTACTTCAAAATCCTAGGGTATGCGAGCAAAGCTGTCAAAAAAGGGGTCTCCATTCATTGCCGCTATGTTTAAAGCACTTAGTTGGTCCAGATTACACCGAATAACAAAATTTGCTAGGAGTAACAAAATTTTCTAGGGGCAAAAGAGCGAAGTTTTGTTTTTATGCCACTTCTGTCACTATTGAGCAATAGAAAAATCATTGTCTAGAAGAGACGTCGACTGGAGGTGAAAAAAAGGATGAGGCCGAACTGGCGGATTTTCTAAGACGGAATATTGACTCTTGATGTGAAAATACGTGAGTACAAAGCAAATTCAAACCACAATAAAGCTCGAACTCGTTAAAAGTCGGGTGGCTCTTGGAGTATCCAATAAGCTGACTTTTATCTCTGCTTCTCCGATAATTTCTGGTGGCAATATAACTCCATTCATTCATCCCTGGCACCGCGAAAAGTCGCCATTGATCAGCATCCGCCCCAATCGCCACAAAAAAGTTTTTTTTTTTTTTACGAAAATATCGAAGCTCTAGAGAATCCCCCAATTGGAAGAGTACAAAATATTTCGATACCGATTTAAATATTCCGCTCTTTATTATTTCTCGTCCAATTATATTGCGCACCGATCGCGGGATCCCCCGCATTCTCGCCTGGACCGATAAGCAAATAGGGCCACTCTCCGATACGGCAGCATCCTGCAAATAAGCACCCATTCTCAGCGTCAATGCCAGCGGTAAAATGCGGAGACAACTTCTTTAGTCTTTAATCATCTGAAAAAAGAAAGTACTTTTGATAAAAAGTTACCATAGTATTTATTCAGCAATGGACTCGGAAAAACACCTGCTCCTTGATTCCGAGGTGGTACCCTCCGCATCATGGACTTCGGTAATTACTCAAACTTTGACCAAACCACTCCAATGTTTGCCCCATTTTTCAAAAGCGGATAATCTGCTCGACTCACGTGATGACTCAATTAGTCCGGAATCGATCGATGCAATGCTTGCAACGGCTCAGGCACTGGATGATGATCCGCTTCCTGTCCTCCCCTTCCAGGACATCAGGGTCAAATCGAATCTTTCCACCGAGGAGAAACTCGTAGCAATTCGGAAGTTGATGCAGGATCACGGCGTTTCTGTATACATTCTTCCGAGCGAGGACGAGCACCAGTCGGAAGAAACGGCATTGGCTGATAAACGTCGAGAGTTTTTATCTGGGTTTACTGGCCTGGCCGGATTATGTATTATCACCTTGGATGATGCTGCCACATTATCTGGAGAAGCAGCCTTATCCACGGATGGTCGATACTTCTTGCAGGCGGAAAAACAGCTTGATTCCCGCTTCTGGCAACTATTGAAGCAGGGGGCCAAGGGGTATCCTACATGGCAAGAATTTGCGCTTTCGCGAGCAAGCCGGAGTAAATTCTCCAATGTAATTTCATGTGATCCTAAACTCATTAGTTTGCAAATGGGTGAATTCTTTGAAAAAATGCAATCCCCACGCAAAATCAAGTTCCGGCCAATCATCGATGTCAACCTCGTTGATGTAGTCTGGGCGATGGATAAACCAGCACGGGCAATTGATCCGGTTTATCATCACGAGATTGAGTTCTCAGGAGAATCAGCACCTCTGAAAATCGATCGTATTCGGAAGGAAATGGCTAAAACGGGAGGTACACATATGATAATCTCCGCGCTCGATGAAATCGGGTGGCTACTTAACTTGAGAGCGGATAAGGATATTCCTTACTCGCCGTTTTTCTTTAGTTATATGATGTTGACTCCCGAATCGATAGTATTGTATGCCGACGAACGGAAATTGACGAAAGTTTTACCGGCTTTGAGAGAAATTCCGGGCTTCACACTCAAGAAATACGAGTACTTTTATCCCGATCTTGGTACATTGCGCTCGACAATCACGGAGCCGGAAATACGATTGATTTTGCCAGACAAGGGTGCCTGTAACTATGCGGTATACGCCGGAATTCCCGCCTCTTCAGCGAAGCGTAACGCACAGTTCCTGTCCCTCATCTCCGTGACCAAGCTTTTCAAGAACCCAACGGAATTATACGATGCCCAGATTGCCCAGACCCGGGACTCGCTTGTATTTGTCATATTTGGTGCCTGGCTAGAAAAGGAACTTACGTACGGAAGTCGCGAGGTCACGGAGTACGAAGCCGCGCAGAAAATTTACGACATTCGCTGCCAGTTTCCCAACTTTAAAGGATTATCATACGCCACGATTTCCTCTTCGGGAGCAAATGCCGCCATTATTCATTATGCTCCTACCGAGACGGAAAATTCCGTGATTGATCCGGCGAAGCCGTATCTTCTCGACTCAGGAGCACACTACCTTGAGGGAACGACCGACATTACCAGAACTTACAAATTTGGAAACCTGGCCGCCGACCCGGCGCACAAGAAATACTATACATTAGTGTTAAAGGGACATTTGGCAGTGGCAATGGCGACGTTCCCTGCGTCTTCAAAAAATACCGGGACAATTCTTGATGCATATGCACGCCAACCCTTATGGAACGAAGGGCTCGATTTCAATCACGGAACGGGACACGGAGTCGGCAGTTTTGGAAATGTTCACGAAGGACCATTGTACATACTGACCACTAACGGACAAACTGGGGATAATTATTTCCGCAAAGGTGCAATTGTTACGGACGAGCCAGGATATTATATTGATGGCGAATGTGGCTTCCGGATCGAATCTGAACTTGAAGTTGTCGAGTGTGATCCTGAATTTGGAGAAACTCGGGGAGGAGGAAAATATTTACAGTTCAAGTACTTGACTAAAGTACCGTTCTGCCGTAAATTGATCGAGAAACTGAGATTATCTGCTCAGGAAATCGCCTGGATCAATCAGTACCACGCGAATTTGAGAGCGGAGTTTTGTCCAGAACTTTTGAAGAGGGGAGAACTGAGAGCTTATGCGTGGTTGCTCAAAGAGACTCACCCTATTTAGGAAGCGGCGACCGAAAAAAAAGGTAAGAAACTAAAAAGCAGGATGTTGTGGGCTCAATAGTTACGAAACAGGACATCCATCGATAACGACATAAAAGAAGAGCGATTGGCTTATCTTAACTGATAAAGATTTCTTCTCAAGTAGATAATAGTTCTTCAGGATTCTTTTTAATTTTGTAGGTACTAGTGATGCCGCACAAAACAACTTTACACAGTCCTTCAGTTTTCGAGGAAAGCCGGTATTCCAAAGCGCGTGGAGCAAGCCAATTCTTCAATTACTTATTTCATTGAAACCACATTTGTGAAGATAAGTCTTTGAGGTTTTCCTCGAAGTTACGCACGGAATCGGAACAGCACTTTTGCCCAAAAAGCGGTCAATACATCCGATTCATTCTCACTTTCAGTAAACACAGCTATATTTCTGACAAGAGAAAGCTTATAGATTTTTCCATCAACCTTTGTTTTGAGATCGTTGATTAAACCTGGAGAACATGGCAAGAATTTGATGCTTCATTACAGATAAAGATTATGTTTCGAACCATACTAAAGTCTGATAATCGAATAGTCGAATAAAAATTGCCAAATTGGATTTTGGTAGGAAAATAAGCGCAATCAATAAAATAATCGAGCTTCACCAGGCAGACATCAATGAATTTAATGAGGCTGCTGATGGTGAAGAAGTGGTTCGTGATGCCAATCGAAATTTTCCGCGGAGAATTCGAATCATAGGACTGATTTTTCAAATGGTGTTCTGATAATTGAATTCATTTCAGAACAGATGACCACCGAAGAATTAAGCCCATTATAGGAATCCAGGGTTTAACTAAGGGCTCACTTGACCGCTGACATAACTACCGCCGGAAGCAGCGTCCAAAGATGGGTGGAAAAGGTTCTGGAAAGAGCTTCGGAAACAAGAACGCACATATCGACAGGACTTTGAAGCATTGCATCAATTCAATACTGGAGCCCATATTCCTCAACATGACGAACTGGGATCGACGGGGGACACGACTTGTCTTCTCTGCCTCCAGAATCTACCGAAATCGGCTATACAAGCACATTTATACAACAACTGCCGGTGCTCTCGATTCTGGTGGACAGAACTTGGAATGACGGCAGAGATGAATTTACGAGAAACGATTGCCCCAAAAAATCTACAATACGCCAACTTATGTACTCTTAACAGATTTGTTAAGGTTATCTATAAGGTCTTCTCTCGCAGGCGCCAGGAAGCGCAGGGTGGTGTCATCCTCGCTCCGCTCGAGAGAGACTATATGTCTGAGGCGCTACGGAGGATCAAACCTTTAGGCCGATGACACAACCTACTACATTAGTCCTGCACCGGCGGGGCTTTGCCAAGCTTGGGACTGGAACGAACTGTTGCAGGTTTTTTCTATAAATAAATAGGTTTTTAGGGTGTGACTAGGAGTCGCACGACGTCGAGTTACATCGACCTGCAATATATGGTATCTTTCAAAAAAAAAAAAACCGCGGTAAAGTCAGGTGACGAAGTTAAGCGGACCCAAAACTCTAGTTAAATACTAGTGCAATAGCACATGCTGTTCAAAGTGATGAAAAGAACCTTTTATGTTAACTATAATTCGAACTGATCCCGCAAAAATCATTGCTTCATCACCTACAAGCAACCATCTAGGCCCCGAATGCCTAGACAGGATATTGGTAAAAGCACTCTGATTCAGGAAGTATGTGGGTGTCAGGATGTTGATTTACCCGGATGGCTGAATTTTCTGTGTACTTAGGGGATTTAGTTAAAGCTGAGGATTGAGTAGCGCCTCACCGACGGAGTGGATGCCTTATGTAAGTGATGATAGCACAGTGTGTGTAAGAGACGAGAGGGCGAGGCTGGCCGAGGCAAAAATGAAACGCATATGAAGAATGCGTGTCTCAGCTTACTTCAGGCAAGCCGTAGAAGACCGACAAACGTAACACACACGATGCGGGCTTCTGACAGTGGGTCCCACCTACACTCTCCATTGATGTCTTTGCGTTGCCTATATAATCCCTGACGGACATCACCTGTCAAACTGCCGTCAAAATTCACAAACTTGATTCAGTTACTAAGATTGGCTCTGAAGCGTTGAAATAGCCAATTTCTTCAATCACATGCGCCACAAGCGAAGTTCTGATCTGATTTCCGTCTGGCAAATCGCTGAATAAATTGTTCAAACGGTGCACCACAAAAAGGCGAAAATTCTCGTGTAGTTTTCGATACACAAGTCGCCGAGTCTGTTACATGACAATGAGTGCGAATACCGATTCTCTGCTCATCGGTTTGGAGCATAAGCAAAGCTGTCGATAGTAACGGCGGCAAAGCGGCCCGCGAGGAAAATTGCCGCAGAAACGTCGACCTGCAATTCAGCCAGGGATTCTGGTTGTAATACCACAATGCGCTGGGCGGACTGGGGTACAGCGGCGGCAAACGCCCGCTGCGCAAATGGGAACGGAACGCGAACCTTGATCACACCAACACGCGGTGACGAAATCATCTAGTCTGGAATACTCCAAGCGAAACGAACTAGAGGATTCGGTTAACGATGCCGAATCTATTATCTCACATAAAAAATTACTTGAGAACTTGAAAGTAATGCTCGATTACGCTGCTCATCATCAGGAGGATTACGACAGTATTGAACAAAGTATTTGCTTATACTATGGAAGATGTCTTTTCACAACGCCAAAGTCTGACGTTCCATCCAAATAGACTCTTGAGGCCAATATACGAAACCTTTTAGGAGTTCTGCAGTTTTTCTCGGAAATGAAGAGTTTGGGCGACACATCATGGAAATCTCGGGACAATTTTGCCATCACCGCGGGTGAAATTCTTTGGCAAACCGCCGCAGACATCTTTTAAGAAAGATATGGCTCATTTATTGATTAATATCAGGCAGACTTATGTTTTCATATCAAGAACTTGTAACCAACTTCCAAGTTTTCGTGGACTTCGCAAAAGGTTACATGATGCTTTGCCCACAGTGTTTCGCGACAGAACTGCCACTCCGCTTGCGTTCTTGGGTGTCGGCTTATTGAATTGTGATTTGACTTTAATTTAAAAAAAAGTTTTAATTGGCGAAGATCACCTTCTTAATAACTCAAGCATTTTGCAACGAAATTATTTGAATGGCCGCTTCAAGTTACTCCCGAGGCAGTCCAATATTGTATCAAATCTACCCTGTAAACAGGCATCACAATTTGATCTATAAGTACTGAGAGTGAACTCCACTTTCATTGACCGCATCAATTCCAAAAGTTGCCCCTGGGAACCCATATTAAAAATTTTAGAGAGGGGCTTACATGTTACATGTGGTATATAAGACTTTGAAACCATAAAAAGTCTTCTATGAGAGTATCCTAAAAGCTAGTACGAGTTTCGAGAAAGATTCTTGATATTTGCAGAGAGTGCCACAGGAAGGAAAGGGCAACGTGCGCGAGAAGCGCGTACTTCGGTTTTACTCGGCTGTAAAATTTCGGAAGCTCAACATGGTACAAATTTATTATATTTCTCTTCAAACTGGAGCAAGAACTAGATGCTTTTGTGAAAGCAATTTGAATCACCATCAACAGTTCATCCTGATATCTCTTCTGGTGCATTTTGTCGATTACTCGTACTTACGTGGGGACAGAATGACGCGCCGAAATCTCAAGGAAGTCTTTGATGTAGCACCGCACACCATCCATGTACAATTGCGTAATATTTAAAATTTGCGCGACTTTTTTATTAGGTGCGTCATATTTTCTTTCACATATCATCACGCGATATGTACTGTCAGCATTTTTTGGTACCGTGGGTTGTCTGTGCACGTCTTGCTTACCACACGGGTGACTCAGGACCTGCTAAGTATAGATACACAATTTTATCACTTAATATGCTCTCATCCTCATTCTCCTATAAGTAAGGCATGCCCCCACTCTAAGAGTTCATGCATACACATCAATCTTTAGATATCTCTATCTATTGTTAACCATGTGCTCCATGATATCTCTTTACTTCACACTACGTTAACTAGCCTTAACTTTAAATTATGTTATTCCAAGGTGTCTACAGAGTCTATCATGGAACTCATCTGTCAGTTCGAGCTTCCCGACCAGGACTAGTCCTGTCCTGTCCCGACAGACCAGTTCCTGGCGCGCAATTTCACCTCACCACACATATTGGGCGTGTATGTACGCTTTTTTGGGAAGTTCACCATGAATTTCGCACAACGGAGCGCGACAAGGTTGCCTGAATTTGAAATTGATTCTACTCCAATTCCACTCAACATTTACCTTATTGATGTTCCGTTTTACCGAAAAAAGGCAAAATTCCTCAAAAACGAAGTTTGAATGTAGTTCACATATTATAAATGAAAAAATATTAATATCTCGTCGTTTACAAGAACAGTCTTTGGAAAACAATCTCGAGATTCTCGAATTGGATAGGTTAGATAAATAGAAGTTTCCAGGATAGAACAATGTCAATTTTTTTAGAAACTTGTACTCCGGCTCTCAGTGATGGGCCACACAACTTCTTGCAGTAATAACTTGAATGCCAAGCTTCTTGGGTTCCACGCAGTTGCATGATGTCCGTTACACTAAACGCGGGGTTGCATTAATGACTTTCAAATTTCAGATCTCAATGCATGCACTCTACTGTGGTATATATGCAGTGCAAAGAGACGAACATGCGGAAAATAGCAGCGAAATTCGTCTTTTTGAAGGGCACACGCACGAGGCCCTTCTTCTTTTCTGCTGGAAAAAAAAAGACCAAATTTACACTTTTCATACCCTAGATGTGACTTTGCACCCTAATCTTTCCTCCGAGAAGGTGCTTTGTTTGTGATTTTCGTGCAAACATGAACATGCGAGAATGTTTCGGCGCTGTGCGCTTTGTGGGGTCTTTTTGTCATCTCGATTATCATACACCTTGCCCAACTCGATTGTCAAGCGCCTGACTTGCTCGCATAAACTGCAGCCTGCATAATCTGAAGTCATGCACAATCAGATCTCCCTTCGTCTTATGAAATTCTCTTTGCAACTATATAAAGTACCCCAGCCTACGACTTTATTTTGATACTTTTTCATGTCATCACTCGTTTTTTTTTTCCTGCTTCAATCTTTTCATCACTGTGGCAACGGTTATTCAGCTACCCTCAATTCCCCATCATGAACCCCGATACCATGCGAAATCTCCTCAATCAACGGTTTCCGTATTTAAACAATGCTGGAAACATATATAACCAAATCATTAATATCAACTACGGCATATCTACAAACGGAGATGAGGAAAGATATAACGAAAATCAAGAGAACCGCTCTCCCCACGTTTCCACTAACTTACCAAACAATCACCGCCAACCTGAAAATCAGATCCCCTCGCCAGTGTCTGACCCTAGCAGCCCGCAATTGCCACCAGGGGCGCCTCCTTCTACTGTGCCTCAAATAACGTCGGGACCTGCTTCTAACCCAAATACCCAAATTCCGGTTCCCGTAATGTCTGAATTATCGCATCGTCGGTTGGAAGAGGCACCAAGCGAGAGTTCTCAAACTCAATATCACACTCCTGAAAATGAAGATTTGATGACTAGCTCAGGGCATCTGAACGAACACAACTTCGCGCAACAAGCCTCACGGCTTCGCCCAGCTTTGTCTCCTTCCGCATCTAATCCTCATAGTCCAAGCCGGAGCCAAGCGGAAACGATGAACATGACAGATACCGCGGAGTTGTCAAACATTAGGAGAGTGATATCGCCGGTGAACCAGGGCGGTGGTTTCCATGTTTGGCCATCGCATTCACCAGGAAGCGGAAGTATCGCGGCAGCGACTTTGGGTGAGTATGGTCCGCAACCACTGTCCCAGGGGATGGTTTCTGCCAGACAGCAGTCTTCATCCATCCGCGTGAGAGAGCCCCGAACCTATCGTGCGAGCTTTATTTGTCATGCTTGCGGAAAGCAATTTCGCTCCGAGTATCGGCACAAGATTCACCTTCGCTGCCATTCTGCTAGTCCACAGCGGTGTCGGTTTTGTCGTAGAGTCCTTCCAGACGGGCATCGGTGGAGGGTCCACGACAAAGTACACTACATGCAAAGGATATTTGGCTGTATATGGCAGTCATGTAGGAAAGGGTTCACAACGGTGCGTGCATTGAAACTACACAAGGCCTTCCATACGAAACACAAGCCGTGTGGGTGTGCAGAATGTCGAGGTGCCTTTCTGCTGTATGCACAGTTCCAATCCCACGTGGAGAAAGGGCACATGCGGTAACTCATTGCTTGGGAATTTTTTAATGACAGAAGAGGATTCTTGCTAAATATGAGTCTATGAAAATGCTAAAGATTTTATTGTAAAATATTATCTTAGATGTGAAATCCCATCGCGGGTTTACAGTGTAAAATAAACTAGGGTGAAATATTTCATTGGAAAAGAGTCCATGTCTCAAAGTATGATAGTTTCACCTTAGCAAAAATTAGCTACTCTTGGTCGGTATAATGATTTGACTATAATCTCAAATAAAGTAACGTGGGTACCGGTGCAGCCGGACACTTTGCGCGACGCGTCTGAAAATGTTGAAAACAAGTTTTCTTTCGTCTCCTAATGACAACACGCACCTCGGTTATCATAAAAAAAAATTATTCAAAAAGAAGGTAGGATTGTATAGCCCATTATAAGCCATAAAGAATGGCCTTTTGGCTTCAGTTCGTAGAGCAGATCTGTATTTTGAATTGCCGAATTCCACTCGTCATGACCGCATGAGGGGCGTTCCAGCACGCGTCGATATGCACCCAGCTGTATGTACTTTGACAAAAGAAGCAGAGGATGTGATTATTTTATGAATAAGGGACAAGACCACAGCTGGGTTTCCTCCCCGATTCTCAGGTGTTCGAGCAAAGGCCAGTTCAATTGTCGCGGCACGCGGTGGTGAAGTTGTGCGACCGATCGGCAAAGATTTGGCCAGAAAATTTGTATCTCGGAATCCTGGCATCTGTATCAAACAATCTAAATCCTAGAACCTTAAGAGAGAATAAGATTTGAGGACCCAGGAGTAATTTTAAAGTGGTTTGATTTATTTGAATGGACAAAAATGGTGCACGGCACATGCCTGGATGACGTCTACAATTTTGATGAGACGAACTCGCCATGGACGCGGTGAATCAACACAAGATAATTACAGGTTCGGGGTAGTCTGAAGCTTTTGGCCTTTGAAAATAGGGAATGGGCGACAGTAATCGAGTGTGTGAGCTTCAGCGGAGGGGCCTTGTGCACATTCAAGACAGTATGCGCGCGGGCAGACTTATTATTGACAAATTGAATTTCCTCGGAATGTTTGACGCCGCTCGATACGAGGCCTTAAATTTAACAAAATTTGAAAATGGCATCGACAGTTCTGGTCTACTTCCATTTAATCCAAACCGTGTGATCCTCAAGTTGAAAATCCATCCTGAAGCGTCAACACCAGTATCGAGCCCTGTGCGAGATTGGGGGCCATTTACACCGGTTAACCCATCTCGAGTGGAATTCAAAGTCGATAGAATTAAAGATCTTATACAAGAGAAGATGGGTGTAATTTCAACACCTCTCAAAATGAATGTGGATCAAGTAAAAAGAGGTTTTATAAAAGCCTTGTTTGAGATCGAAATTCTCAAAGAAAAAAAGAGGCTAATACCAAACGAGTTGAACCAAAAAAAAAAAAAGAAAAGACAATTCGAGCAGATTATGTTTGTCTTGCGAAATCAATGTGTCAACTGAGGATATTGCCTCGTTTTGCCGGAGACGTGGGATGCTTACGAAGCCAGAACGACTATTTTGGCTTTAAAAATGCAGGATCCTTTTGTATCACCCACGGAACCGAAAGGACTTTGAGTAAATTTTGGAACGTAGAATATAATAAAAGAACATGTGCTGAAACTAAAAATCAAATTTTAGAGAGCAAAATTGTATTTCAATATATCTATACAATGGAGATTAAATTTCAGAAGCTGAAAGTGTCCGGCCGCACCGGTACCTACGTTATTGGTTCTGATATAACAGTAATTGCATCTCGAAAAGAAATCTCTCTCAACAATCTCCATTATTCCGGAGACTAAATTCAAAGTGGGAAAAACAGAAATTTTACACAATTGATAAAGAACTCGAAATCCTGGTCTAAATTTTGAGTCTCTCCTTTGGAAATTCAAATTCACCAGGATTCAAAGGAGTATTTGCTCAATTAATTTCATCAAAAGGTTTTGCGTGACCGTATTTTCTCGACCTTTCTGGCATACTGGAACTCTTCGTTATCTTGTGACGTTGAATCCTTCCGGAGGATGATATTTTTCGAAGTTTTTTTCCAGAAATCCTGGAACCTTAGTCATTTTCATCATTTGTAGGCCAGAAACTTTCGAGAATTCGCCATGAATTGAAATTCTGAAATTTGGAAGGTGGCATTTTGCCAAGGCGAGGAAAAAAGATCGATGAACCATTGAAAATCAAATGAAACGAAGGAAAATGTGATTCGAAAGCAGATTTCTGGATCATCATGCATGGTCATGCATGGTCCACCGCAGGGTTCAGATTTGTTCGCCACAAATTTCCAGGTCGGGGGCTCACTTCTATCATTTACGAGATGTGTGCAGTGAAATATGGTTTGACAATTGCGGTTGAGATTTTGCTGATGTTTTTCGCAAGATTTCCAAAATGCAGACTTTGGGGAACAAAACTTTGCTATGTTGAATTTGTCTGTATTTGGTTTTGAATGTAGATCTCGTCTTGTGGAATTTTGCCGCACACGAGGAGTGATGGGATGATGCGAATCCACCAAAGAATGACATCATTGAACCAGAGATTTCATGCTGCGATTTCATGTCTCACTTTCGAATATCTCCTTCATTTGATTTTTAAACTAGCTTCTCTGCTCTTCCGTTTGACAATAGCAAAGCAACATTCCATGAGAAAGCGAGTCTGTTTACTGAAATCTAGTGCCAGCGATCCTGAAAGAAAAAAGAATCAGAGACACAGTTTAGTTGATTTTCTAGAAGAAATCTTCCAATCAATTTGTGAATATGTCAATTCACATCACTTGATCCAGCTTTCCCAGTGTTGTGAAGCCTTATACCGTCCTGCCAAAAGAAGAATTTACCACACCATCATTATTGTGAAATGCCAGTCAAAATATCGTATTGACAAGAAAGCGAATAGCCAGTTCTGTGGCCGTGGAACCATAGTAAGTAGATCTGGTGCAGAGAAATTGCTGGAAATCCTTCTTCAAAACCAATCTCTTGCTGATTTGGTGGTTCGCCTAGAGATCGACAACACAGTTATTGCAGGTGCTTTCCATAATATGATATCGCTTTTAAGAAACCTCCGTTACTTTTTAGGAAGTCCGCTGATCCTTTCGTGCTCCTTAAGTTCGGAGAAGTTTGCTTTTTCAGACCGACTCGTGGATGTCACGTTGAGCCTTGCGTCACAACATTCAATGACAATTTTGGCTTCTCAGGTGATAGACCTTCAATGCTTTGAAAATCTTCGAGGCTTAAGGTTCAATACTTATATATCTCATCGGGAAGAATATCCAACGTTGTATTTCTTCTTCTGGGTATTTGCAACCAGGAATGTCACACTAAATCTCCAGCTTTTGCAACTTTGCGGGCGCGATTCTCACTGCCAAAAGCGCTTAGTTAAAACCATTGAAAATGCAATTGATCTCGTCCATTTAGACGAGCTCTTGTTTTGCCTTGATGAAGGTCTCACCAAATGCTCCACAAATTGTCCATTTCTCGAGAAAATGATCCTGTTGACATCACAGCTCAAAAGCCTCCATATCGACCCATCAGCTTCTACCCATGCAAGCTATACCCATGCCATTATCAATACTGTCACAAACATTCTTCCTAGTCTACTAAGCCATCTTTACTTATGGTGTCTGGACATACTGGCCCGCTCACTGGTTCAAAAGGCATTGCTTCTGACACAGCCAAACCTCGCTCACTTGCAGATCCAGGGTCAGTCTATATCAGAAACTCTTTCTGGATGCAATGTGACAGAATTCACTACGCTTACCGTATTGGTCACTTACGCCCAAATAATGGATCCCAGCGGATATTTCGCGTATAATAGAGTTTCCAGGATGCTTCTCAATCACGTGAATTATTTGAGGAAAATCAGTCCGCTAGTGTATCATCATATACAGGCAGATGACATTTATTGCCATGTACATAATTTGCCGCATCTCACCCGCTATACAGTATATGGGATTTGCATCAATATGAAAGCGCAGGGAATTTTCGTAAATGACGAAACAATAGTTTTCGAACATGACGATTAAAAAACATTAATGGGGACATCGGTTGCAAAATCACGCTCGAGGAAGACTATGAGGCAGATCACCATATACGAGAGTTTCCCCGGCTAAGTGTATAATTTATCGCTACCGGATACTAATTCTCAATTCTAAACGGCAATCTCGTCTATTCGAAATAACGTAAAATGCGACCCATAGGTATCTAGTTTTTGCCTCCGGAAATGAATGAACGTGCCAATTCTCGAAAAAGCAGTATGTTTGAAACAATTCTCTTCAATTTTATTCAAAATGTTTTGACAAATTACTAAAATTAGTAATAGTGGCTGTGTACCACTGCCCTTATTGTTTGGCCTGTATAATACTTCTCTGTCACACATTCCTCATTCTCTTTATAGTGAGACAACGCCACGCTCTTGTTTTCAAAATCTAGAACGATTTTTTCGAGTTTTACGAACCTAAGAGCAATTGAGAATGCGTAAAGCTCATTTTCCATTGATCACTCGAGAGCTCCAACAATAGGCTTCTTGTGCGCACGTACTATTCGGAAAACCCTTGACGTCATTTTGACCAATAGTCCGAAATATTTTTAGTCAATAAACAACAATAGCCTTTACTTTGTCGATTTTGAGTTTTGCCTATAAATTCCATTCCTCGCATCACCCATCTTCTCCTTCCCTTTTACAGATTATTATTGACACTCGTTATCCCAAGATGAAGGCTCAGATTTTCACCTTTCTTAGTACTGCATTTTTTGCCTTCTCTGTCATCGCCTCACCAATCCATCCTAATGATGACATCACGGCAGTGAAGCGTGCTGACGATTCGACCAACGACGAAAAGTACGAGGAATTGATCCTGGTGATCAATGACTTGAGAGCGATTGTTGAAGGCGAAATTGTTGACTATAGTACGTTTAAATCCAAGCAGCCATATTTTTCAAAGTTTTTTGAATTCGGTGGTCCAAGCTTGGCATGGTCTTCGGTACAGTTTCGGGAAGCTTTTATGAGAAGTCGCTCGTTTTATCGGGGAGTCGACGCGTTTGTGACAATTAAAGATAAGGTAAACGATTGTGGGATTCCGGGATTTGGGATCTACGAGAAAATGAGGACGTTGGCATTTAGGTTGACCGCCATGAACCCATTGAAGGGCGAGACCATAGCAGCGGATTTCTTTGCTAAAGTCGATACTATCAAACGCGAACTGTCGATTTTGGTAGAAAAGGCAAAGACCCAAAATCTCTTTGCCGGCAAGATTAAAGAAGCCTTTGATGACGACGTAAAGAAAGTAAATGGCTGGGTCGAGAGGCTCAAGGAAGTCAAAAAGGCCCAACCACAATCGCAAACTTCCGCCGTGGCTCAAACACAAGGTTCAGAATCATCGTCCCTATCTGAAAGGAATGCCCGGTGTTCAAGGATTGACGAGCTTCAGTTCTAGCCTTTAGGTTCTGGGTCTTGCTTTAGAGATCAGTATATATTTTGAGTTTTTTTCTCGTTTTTTTTATGATAAATACATATTGATATAGGGTTGAAGAAACCTGTATATCTCGTGGTGTCAGCATTGGCTGGGTCAATGATATTTTAAATTCGCTTGAGATTTACTCTTCAAATTGTTTACGGCTTTCGATGGTTCTACGTGTTCTTTTATTATTCGTGAAGTGTCGCCTTATTTTCCTCCCCAGTAATACACCTTGAGACAGGTGATCTCCGAGAAGAAATTGTTTCGGTGATCACCCATCACGTGAAAATTCAGTATTTTGAAAAATGAGGAGATAAGTTTTTCTACTATTCACCTTGCATGTCCAGCTACATTCATTCACCGAATAATTATTAGCGCTCTTTTCTCAATAGTTATTCGATGAGGGGTTGAATCGACCAGTCTCAGAACCTATTTTTTGAGTGATCGTTGAAAATTCTCCGGGGGAAGAATTAAATTTTTAGTCAATGCACGCCGGTGATGGTCTTCCTTACTCTCGGCCGGGAAGAGAATTCGTCGAACCCCCCTATCCTTCGTTGAAAACTCTCACTACCCAGCAGTGGCTATGGCTCATAGAATCACGACTTTAAGTTGTAGTATCGAATCGGTAGATTGTGGTCAGATGGAACGAAATCAAGATAAATAATTTTATCTCGCCCGTAACAACTTGCTTAGACTTTGTGAGGGTTCCGGTACCTGCCATTGATCAGTGATCGTTTCTCCCAGTTAAATCTAATCTATCAAGTCGCTGTGAGCCACAACTACGTATTCCGGCTGATAAGCTTCGACTCATCACCCGTATGACGGACCTATTTGCCACATCGAGTTGTTCAAAAGCCGTTTTGGGGTTTATTTACTTATCAGACAACTTAATAGGAATCCATGTATTAATTATTGTTCCTCATTCTATTAGCTTTCCTGAATCGACGCGCCTGCGGTCAATTCTTTCTCGAATCATTAGCTTTGAGTCAGTCGAAATGGCCTGGAGTAAAGTGTTGGGAACCCAAGACTGGCCGCCTTATTCACAGGTTTCAGAAACCCAGGCCGCTGAAGACTACTTGGTTTCTTAATTGATTTCGGTACCGATGATGGAGTAAGTTCCAAATCAAACTTATTAGAAATGAACGGCGATGCCATCTTGGGAATCCTTTCTACGTAATCTCTTTTTGAATGATGGTCTAGTTTGAGGAGCTCCGGGTCGGTGACCGATGAGGAAATTGGTGGGTGCGGGGTTTTATACAGTGGCATTTTAAGATTCAGTGAATACCAGTCGGACGGAGTAGGTTGATTGTCGGCAGTATCTGCAGAATCTGCATCATGCATGATTACATGTCTGGAATCATTACCTGAATGACTATCCGGTTTAAATTTCTTAGCTTGATGTTCAATTTGTGGCGCTCCACGTTTTTCTGCTGAAGACGATGCAAACGCCGTGGGTGCATCTAATCCCTTGAGTGCAGCTAGTCGGCGTAAGATTTCCTCTTTCAGAACATCCCGATTAGTAATGTTCGCCAACGGATCATTTTGTTTCAATAAAAAGTAAAATTTCCGCGAGGATCCTGCTCTCATGCCGTGGTCGTAAATTTGCGGGAGAATCTGCGCCACAGCAGGCAGCACAGCAAAGTCTGGGATATGGAGTTGCCGCGCACAAGATGCCGCCACTACCGCCACTAATGCACATGCGGCCACCAAGACTGCACGTGCCTCATCGTCAATGCCACACTCGGCAACAAGATTGAAACTTTCCGTTAAACGCGTTACTAATTCCGGGTCCTGTGCAGGAGGCTCGTCCACAACAATCGACAATTCTGCCTTTTCTTCATTCTTCTTCTGTCGGTTTATTCTTCGCGCCTTCCGTTTGTCGTATTCTCGTTCGATCCACTGCAGTTTCTCGTCGGAGGAACTCTCACCAAACTTAAGCGCAGCGCGTTTAAGTACTCGACACCGTAAATCATTGTCTTTATTTCGTTCCGAGTTTTCCTCCCTCCACTTCTTTTTCCGCTCACGGTTACCTTCACGAACTCGACTCTTATGTTCATCGGAATCCACCTCGAATTTAACGCCCCTCATTACTAATTCAAGGCGAGAAACATCGAGCTCGCAGAGTGACGTGTGGGCCGTGTTGTAATATTGCATGAACGCCTCGGGGGAAATGTCGCTATGGAGGCCAGGATCGATGACCTCCGCGGTTTTCAGTTTCTTCAGTTCAAGAGATTCAATGATATTATCAAGAAGCGTCAGTGCACGCGTCTTACCTGAATCGTCGACATATTCTTGTACATAGACGCGCGCGGTAGCTAGCTGAGCAAGATAAAATGGCCGGTACTCCGATGCCTTTATGCTCTTAATGATCTCCTGGCCGCCTTTACTGAAACTGGCAGGGTACTGCTTGTTATGCATGAGTGCATTCGTCATTTGCCGGATCACCAGCATCAATGTCGATGATTGTGTGCCGGACTGAATGTGATGCAGTAATGACGAGAGGATCGAAGATAACTGCGGGTGGGGTCCGGTGCGTGAATCCTCATTCTCCACCGAGTCCTCCACTGAATTAATCATCGAGTAATCTCTTTGACCTTCGCTCATGTTGGCTCGATGTAGCGCTAATGTCTCAGCAATTGAAAGAGGCTTTTTCCTCCTGCTCTCAGATACGTCTGACCCCAAAACTTCCCCACTTTCCGAAGATTTAGCTTGATCGATTTCTTTAGCTAGAAGTTCAGCTATGGCATCCACTGACGTTCCTGAGCCTACCTTTCCTGCCAATTCATTAGGGTTGACTTTCTCCGTTTCCGATTTACCTAATGTAGTGAGTAGCTCCTGAGGATTCTGCATTGCCATATTAAACGCATTCTGAAGAATCTCGTTCATTTGAAGTTGCTCCATATCAGCTTCTTTTTCGATTGTGGAGTGCGGATTCGGGATTTTTTTCGATGAGGTAAGCGCAGGAGCACTGCTATTGTCCACGGGGAAAGCAGAATTGACTGCATTTGCCACTGCTGCTTTGAGTGCATCGTCAATATCCTGAGATGATACAGGGTCGGATGTGGGTTCAGATATTGTCGGGGCTGGAGTCAGTTGAGGTACATCACTTGGATGTGGCGGGTGCTGAATTGATCCCTCCGATCCGGCGATCTGCTGAACCACAGAATTCACAATATCCTTAAGATCGAAACCGCTTTCTTGATTTGCGGCCTCGAGCGATGTCGTCGTCGCATTGGAAGTGTCGGACACGTGATTTGAAACGTCCCTTAAATCCAGAGGTTTCGACTCCTTTGTCAGTGAACTGAATTCTCCTGCCAATGACTTTAGTGCGGCACCAATGGCTTCTTCGAGATTCGAGTCGTCGTGCTCCACACTATCAGTATTGCTCCTAGGAAAGCCCAGAGACCTATTCGAGTTATCCGGAATTTCATCTTTTTCGTCATTATCCTTATTATCGTGAGAATCCTTGATGTGTGGACTTTGTACCCTACTTTGGGGATTTGCTCCTTCATCAACGTTTTCCGTCGGATGTATACTTCCCACTAGATTTTTGAATACATCGCCGATCGCATTTTCAAGATCGTCATCATCACCGACGTTGTTTTCTTCATGTCCCTGAAGAGATTCCTGTACGGAATAAGCGGGCTTGTTTTCAGTGGACGGATCCCGATGCCCAGACGGCGAAAGAGGAGGCTGATAAACGACGTATTTCGTGCGGTCAGATGCAGAATTAAAGGTATTTCTTCCTTGATCATTTTCTTGGATTTCTTGTGTTTGTCGTAGCGTGGGGTCATCTTGAGACCACAGATTACCCGATTCGGCATTAAAATCTAGATGCAGCAGAGGATCTTGGTGATTTGTATTTGAGGATAATTTCGAAGTTTCTTGTTCATAGTTCATATCCCGGGTAGCATGCGCAAAATTGTGACTTTCGTGAGACCGCATTTCCGTACCGGGAATATCTGGATCCGAATGTGACGAGCGATTATTTAGGTCGTTCTCCCCCTGACTCTCTTCACGTAAGCCCTCTATATTTCCGGAAAAGTTTTGTGAATTTCTGAGCTCGCAAACAGCTTCCGGTTCTTGGCTCTCATCTTTGATTTGGTCATTTCCCAAATTAGACGAGTTACCCGCCGATGCTTCATCACTTACGATGGCAGAGAATACATTGCCGATTACGTTTTCCAAATCCACCTCATCCGTCTTTGATTCTTGATTTTCCTGTTCATCCCTTTCTTGGTTATATTGATTCTGCTGAGTACTTTCAGCATTCCCGCCCCCATCTACATGATCAATTTGACTATTATCCAACATGGCGAATTGCTTGAACGCATCGCCGATGGCATTTTCAAGATCGAGATCCAGTTTATCGGAGGTTGAATTTATGATATGTGAATTGCCCTGTACTTCGCCTCCACTAGAGTCCAGGGGTGCTGGCATGGTGAGAGATCCGGGGTTTGTTATTGTTTTGAGATGGTCACAAGAATTTTGTGACTGTTTTTTTTCTCATCGCACCAGCTGAGCAATCGCCACAAACTGTGGTAGTGTGCAGGAATCGAATAGGTAGAGAATACTTTCCCTATTTTAAAGGTATTTCGATTCGATCCGGAAAAGAGCATTCCGGTCTCATTTCATTTTGATGTAGAAAATTATATTTATTTGTTGACTTTTTACGTTATGTGGATACTACCATCATATGGATAATGTGCGACATCAAGGCCATGATGAATCAGAGAAGATGCAGAAATGGGCAAGTTGATCCGAAGAAAGAATTTGTTTTGAACTGAGATGAAGAAAAAAGTTTAGTGTATATTTTTCTGAATTTTGTCTTTTTTTGCCTTTAAAAGATGTGCTATTCTATGGAATCTGGTGAAAATATCGCGCTTTCGAAATAAAGATGTACACTCATAAGTGATTGTTGATTTATCAATTTCATGATAATTTTTTGATCAGCTTTCGAATAAATTTATTGTTATGGGTCTCAGGTTGAGACATTGTAGATGGTCTTGACGAATTCGTGTCCACATTTTCTTGTAATGTCAATCGAGAAAGCCCGATATTGCCGTGTAACAATCTTACTGTGCTCGATGGAAAAACACCATATTTCCAATCAGGCCATATTTACTTTCGAAATGATCTTGGGTTTTTTGTGAGTAATAATTCATGCTTCATTATGGTCGTATTACACAAATTGGTGGGCACAATCCTTTGATCATATCCTCCAATAAGACTACGACATCTTGAGCTTGACCTAAACTTATTTTGGATTATCTCACAGTAAAGTCATTGCCAATCCGAAGTCTCATGTCGGGAATTATTTACGTCTCTTGGGAGCAGTGGCTAGCTTCAATCTCCCATTGAGGGATCACACGAAAATCCGCAGTGACTTTTCCACCTCTTCTTGGCTCCTGAATCTCAACCCGAAGTCATAAATGAAACCACCAAAATCGTTTTCAGGAACTAAACTTAAGATGATGCTCACTTTCTCATCGTCAATACTTTTTAGCCCTTATTTTTTGCCAACATCTTTCGCCCCCTATCCATTCAACCCAGGTCCCTCCCCTCAGGTCCCACTACCTCACCAATTATTAGAATCACGCCCCAGCAAAAAAAAAAAAAACGCATGCGGTGACAAAGAGAGATTTATTCAATACGTTGGACTTTCTCCCAACATATCTTTTCCCATTCGGGAATTACATCTCTCCTGTCCCACATTCAATATTGATTTATTTCGCGGCCGCGGCCTGTTTTTGGCCCATGAGCCTCTGGCGCGGGCGCGGCTCCTTTTTCGCCACAAGCTCTCCACATCACAGGCCTCTTCCGTGGCTTTGCAAATTTCCCAGATCATTTCACTATGCAAATCAAATTCAGAGATTTGAAAAAGCAGACGGTCGAGATTGAAGCCGAGCCAACTGATTTGGTACGTTTTATTTCTTTTGGGAAAGGGGTTGATCGGAGAATCGATGATTGATCTCCAGCGGCTGATTTATCAGAATCGTTTCATGAAGCTATAGAGAGAAATCCGGATCCATTGAGCTCTGCGTAATCAATCATTTCTTTAAGATCCTTACTAACATCAGGTGCTTCTGGCGAAGGAGAAAGTGGCGGCGGCTAAGGAATGTGAGGTTTCCCAATTAAAGTTCGTGTATTCAGGAAAAGTGCTCGCGGACGAGAAGACTTTGGCTGATTTCAAGATCAAGGATGGCGATGTGATCATTATGATGATTCTGAAGAAAAAGGCGACACCTACTCCAGCTCCTGCGCCAGCCGCTCCTGCCCCATCAGGTGAATCTTCTGTTGCTGAATCTACTCCAGTTCAAGCAGACACTACGACAAATGTGGAATCCAGTGGTGCAGCAGTAACTACTGGATCCGGTAATGCTGCCGATTTCGCCGCGGGCCAGGAGCGTGAAGCGGCTATCCAGAACATGATGGAAATGGGCTACGAACGTCCGGACATTGAGCGTGCATTACGTGCAGCGTTCAACAATCCTCATCGGGCAGTGGAATATTTACTCACAGGAATCCCTGAGCTGTTGGCGACGCCGGCAGCTCCAGTAGCCCCAGTCGCCGAATCGGGTAATACCGCTGACGCCACCGTTTCTGACAACTCTGGCGACGCCGACATTTCTGGTACCGAGCACGAAAACTTATTTGATGCTGCCGCTGCCGCCCTGACCCAGGAAGCCGGTCCCGGTGCAGGAATGCTGGGCGATTCTCAGCTTGCGCTCCTCAGAGAGGCCATTCAGAGTAACCCCGAGCTTCTCCAGCCGATGCTCGAGCGGATTGCCGCTAGTGATCCGCAGGCAGCAGCTTTAATTGAACAAGATCCTGAAGGATTCATTCGTACGCTCTTGGAGGGTGAAGGTGTCTTCGGCGATGATGCCGATATGGATGCCGGCGTCGAGGAGCTGATCACGGTGGAATTGTCGGAGCATGATGAGCAGGCAATTGCGCGGTTATGTGAATTGGGTTTCGACCGTAATTTGGTGATTCAGATGTATTTGGCATGTGAGAAAAACGAGGAAGTCACGGCCGATGTGTTGTTCAGGGATGATATGTAAATCCGAAGAAATGGGCGCCTCATGGTTATCACCCTCATAAACCTAATTCTCAAATCATTTTTCAGGCAGAAAAGTCCTCATGGTGTATTAATACTGGATCTCAATGGAGAAGGGGTACTTGCGTTTTCATACCGGTTCTTCGATTGTGATCGAAGATTGTTCTTCACACACAAAGACACGCCTTGTGGTTCTACATGTTTGATTCATGTAAAACCCATTTTCCTGGCTCTAAGGTGAACTCCACAGATAATGAGGAATAAGCGGGTCCCATAAATCGATTATGTAACATAATATATGGCCCGTGTTCAAGGAACTAGATGTCTCTTCAATGAGAGGCTTTTTGATTTTTTAAGGTCGACAGGCAAACATCTTACAAGAATAAAACTACCGAAAAACACAAAACCTGGTGGGTTGTCACAAATGGCTTAGTCTATGAAATTGTATTTAGAAACCCCTTCTTTTCTTGTCGTCTACTCTATATCATACACTACTCATTAGCAAATGTATCAATCACCGTAACCCCTTGTTTTTCCAGATCCAGTACCGGTTCGTTGCCTGGTCTGACTACTAATCTGGTACCTAAGCCTGCTTCTTGAGCCGCGTTGATTTCCTTGATATTATCTGAATAAAAAGTGATTTCCAGCTTGGGAACTCCAATCAGCTGCGCGATTTTCTCGTACGACGATTGCTCCTGTTTGTATCCGGAAGTGGTAATGTCAAAGTATCCAGAAAGCAATGGATTCAAATCGGTCAGAGTTCCGTCGACGTCTACATGACCGAAAAGTAGTTTCTGGGCAGGCACACTACCCGATGAGTAAATGTAAATTTGGGATGACCTCCGGAGAAATTCAATGGCATCAGGATAAACAGGTGCCTTCAATTCTCCTTTTTCGTATCCCAATTTCCATACTTTGCCTTGAAACAGTTTAAGTACAGGATCCTTGATGTCGTTGGAGACTAAATGGGAAATATACGATGTCAATCCTGTTTCAGATTGCTTGGCCTCATCAGGAAATCCACTTAAGATCGCCGAAATTTCATCATTCTCCGCCAAAATAGGGTATGTGATGGCCAGAATCGTCAGGGAATAAGAATTAAGGAAATAAGGATAGAGAACATCTTTGACGAATGAGATCGAACAAACGGTTCCTTCAATATCGAGTAAAGCGACCATTTTTTGGCTAGATTTAGATTTTGCAATGTGCCTCAAACTAGGTATATATTTTTGGCGTGGTTTCTTTTTTAATGTTTGATGTTTCCCCACGTGGGTTTTTCCGGTCGTGGCTTTTGAAGATCGTGGACGTGAACTTTCGCACCGGGGCTCGTGATCTCAGCAAGCCACAGTTTTGAAATGCGCATTAGATTATGAATGGGAATTTTGGGGCAATTGATACTAGAATTTTACGGTAAGATATGGCATATATTTAACCTCTATCTGCAAAAATCGAAAATGAATTTTCTGGTTTTGAGTTACAGAAAATATGATATTCTTTGACTTTTTGTCGAGAAGTGGATGAGCCAATTTTTTATCCTCTGCCCCCAGAAGTTTTGTCGTCCTAAAACTTTTTTTTCAGTTCTATGTTTTTTTCTACAAAAATGCACATTTCAATCTCAACTATTCTGTTTCTCGCATCAATTTGAAAAGTGACAACTGATTTGTGATTTCATGAAAGGATTATGCGAAGATCTGAAGGGGTGAAGAGAATCGTGTTTTTTCTTCAGTGCTGAAGATAAATGATAGTTTAAAAAACATAAACTTTTCTGGAAAGAGTCTCGCCGACGATGTTCATATTCCTATCGAAAAGACTTTTTCCTCTAGTATTTATTTCGAGATCAGCCAATAGAAATTTCACTTCTTGCGATGTGTTATCACATTACAGGACTTTTCAAAAAATGCTGCAAAAATTTTGTCTTATTTGTCACGTGACATTCGCGACTACCCCTCTTAGCGGCGAGCCCAGCATCGCGGCGTCAATCACATCCGCTTCCGCTATATGATAATACAGAATTTTTCAGAAAATGCAAGGATTTTGTAGTCTAATTCGTCACTTAACATTTCAGAAATGTCGCTATCCATATTAATTTCATCGCCAGCAGTAGTAAATGATGGAAATTTTGTGGAGAGGGATGTTTGCCAAATGATACGTGAGGAAATAGACGAAAAAGTTTTTGTGTTGTTTGAAAAATCCTGTAACTACTATCGAGTATCGCGCGCGCGATTAAAAGAAATGAGTCAAAACATATTCTTACCGTTGACTTCTGAGTTTCTTTTTATACCGTAATTATCTTGATATATTTCATGACTATTTGTGATATTCAAGCCTTTTCTGCACGAATTCGCATCGGTCAATTGAGAAAAAAGGCGTCGGGTGGACTAAACCACCGAGATCGCTGGTGCAGCTTTCCAAAACAAGCGTCTGGGAATACATCCCTAGCCCCAAAAGCCCGTCTCGAGCCAAATACTGGGCGTAAGACTCCTAAGCGGGTTTTCTGCTCCCAGCGGCGCGTGGAAAACATAGATAACGAATCAGCTTGTCAAATTCAGAGCGACAATATCTTTTAGCGTGCTTGAATCTCTGTGAAATGACGGAATTTGATGGCTGATGAAGGGCTCCGCTGGCTTATCATTTCATTATCTCAGAAGGCGGGCTCTAGTACCCGTCTGTAGGCGTGCAATGTCGGCTCCCCCAACCGCAAAGGGGCCAGAATATCACGTTTTCTTTGCCGACATCGCATGTCGAAACGAAAACGCACACTTCGGCAAATTCCGCTCAACGCTCCTTTACAATCAGAAATACGGCCTCAATAAAGTCTTCATATCTTTTATATCACGAAATAATAAGCTTACTACTTACAGATATTTATTTCGGCCCCAGCTTTTAAAAGTATATTATATAATAACAAACGAGTAAACGTCGCTACCAACCCTGAGGAAAAGCTTCCGTTACCGCCAGTAGTGAAAATGTGTTCAGCAAAATAGTAACCTTTTCGCGTGGCGAAGTAAGGAGTAGTGATTATCACTGCGAAAAGATTGACCCTTCCTTTAACAAGAGGTAAGCGTAATGTAGTGCGTTATTGTGGATTTGAGTCCGGCCGCATATGAAGTAAAATACTAGCTTTTAATGGAAGCTCGAAAAGGGATTAGAGGCAACAGCTCTTTCCTTCAAGAAGATGCTGTGCGTGCAGAAGTCGCGGGGTACGGCGTTTTAGGATAAAGAATAGCGAGACAAAAGAAGCTCCGCAAGCATAATCAAGGGATTTGATTAAGGTGCGAAGGTTTCTGGTTTTGTGTTGAATTCTTCTATCAATTATTTACGTCGTGCAAAGAGATAATTCGCGCGTGAAGGATGGTTCATGGCAAGGATATGAGTGTGGCTAGACGCAAACAATAGCTTCTGGAGCGCGAGGCTGAGTTGCAGCGGCTGATGTGAGCTTTGCATTCGCGAGATCATAAAGCAAGAATCCAACTAATGCCCTCAGAGAAATTGTCTTATAGCGTCAGTGAAAATGTTTGATGCCGCGACGCTGGACTCGTCGTGAAAAGAGATATTCTTGAATGTTTTGTGACGAAATAGACAAGATTTTACCTGCATTAAACGAAAAATCCTGCATGTCTGAGGCGCTACGCAGGATCAAACGTGTAGGCCGATTACACCACCTACTACATTAGGCCAGCACCGGCGAAGCTTTGCCAAGCTTGGGGCTGGAACGAACAAGTACAGGTTTTTTCTATGAATAAATAAATTTTTAGGGTGTGACTAGGAGTTGCACGACATCGAGTTACATCTACCTGCAGTATTTGGTATCTTTAAAAAAAAGGCCATACACTTTTCCAAGAGGGTTCACCTCTTTGTACTCCACAGGATTCTAAACGCTCACATATTCAAAATCTGCCGTTTTCGCCACTTCCATATTACTGCAGTTCATCGAAAGCAGTAAAAGCTGTCAATATGGTGAGCAAAAAGGTGTCCCCGGTAGTAATCATATCTACCCTTTTTATCATTATTGTTTTTGTTGTATGGCAAGGTGATCTTAAAATTCTTCCCGTTACCGTCGATGCCGACTCAAAAATTAGTGATGCTGGCGCCTCAGCCAAAGATTTTATCGACCCTGCGACGACAAGCGAGCATGTCCAGAGCAACAAAAAATCTCCTCTTCTTAAGGAGGAGTTTGACTTTGAGCATTTGGGATTCAAAAAATGGATATACACCAAGAATGATTACCGCGTAGCCAAGAGGGGCTCTGTTCTTGTAGCGTCAACCATTGCCAACGAGAACTCCTTTGGAAAAGGTCGCTCTTTTGAAAATTTCTACGATGTAATCCGTACATTGAAGTATCCGAAAAACCAAATGACCCTTGCATTTTATTGTGGATCTTCGGAGCTCCTCGAGAACGTCAAGACTTTTCTCGACAAAAAGACTGACGAAGAAGAGTTTCCATATAATCAAGTAAAAATCCTCTATGCGCCATTTCTCCAGTCCAAATTTAAATCATCAGACCATACCCCTTCGCATCAAAGATTACGCCGTCGGAGTATTTCTCGCGGCAGAAACTTCGTGACAAACAATGGTCTTACTGAAGAGCAGTACATCTTATTTTTGGATGCAGATGTGATCAAATTCGAGCATACAGACATGCTCCAGCACTTCGTTGATTCTGACAAGGATATCATTGTTCCGCGTATCACTCGAGGTAAAAGGAAGGATTACGACCTAAACTCCTGGCGTGGACATCGCATAACTCCAAGTGATAAGCAGCTTGAATTGATGAACCAGGGAAAATGGGACGAGGCTGCGTTTGTTCCACGAGACGTCGCATCCGAGATCTACCATTTGGGCTCTCAAGTATCTGAAATCAAGGATTTGCCAGAAAACCATCCAAAGCGTGATTTGAATTATACTGTGAATTTGGATTCTGTAGGAGGCGCGGTACTTTTTTCTAAATCCCTAGTTTTTAAACAGGGTGTTGTTTTCCCCACATTAAATATTGTTGGGACTGCCTGGTCGAGAACCGAAGGATATGACGGAATCGAGACAGAGGGGGTGTGTTATATGGCACGCTCCTTGGGTTACAGATGCTATGCTATGCCCAATTTGGTTGCTGAGCATTTCGACTACTTAGCTATTTCCAAGCATATTTAATGCCATTCTTTTTAATTTCGAGGTTGACTCCTGAAACCAGATTTTTGACAACTTTTTAAAAGCGCACATTTTGGTTTCTGATTTTAAACATAAAAGGATAGGTGTTTTTTAATTTAGCAAAGATATTCTACTGACGTAATTTCAAGGGCGGCAGCGGTTGAGGTTGAAGTCGGCGCGAATCCGGTTTTCGAATCCGTCGTCACAGTGTCACACGGCACTCTCGCACAAACATCTTTGCAACCGTGACAGTCCCACTAGATTCGGTTGGTGCAACAGCGCTTTTTGTCAGTTCGATCACTTTTGAGTATGTTGTGATGTTCTCCCCAATGTATGTCGTGGGAACTGATACGTTTCGCAAGAACGGATACGACGGTATAGAGACCGACTGCAGCCTATACCTAAGGTCGTACAGGACTTTTAGAAAAGTGCAATATTTTTATCTATTTGGTCACGTAGTTTTCCTTTCCACTGCGAGCCCAGCATCGCGGCGTCAATCACATCCACTGACGCTGGACGACAATGTCCCGGAGCAAATAATTCAGATTTTCTGCTCTGGAATCTCGCAAGAATACAATCGTACCGCTTGGCTGCTGCCACACTAAAGCGCGCTCCGCGTGCAAATTCAATATTTGGGTCTGCGAACACTCACATCCTGTGCCTGTAAGAAAACATACTTTGTCAAGGGCAAGCCGTCCCTTTTCATTCATTCAATGTCCAATGTGAAATTTTTACGTATGATCGGGCACTTGCACTTCTTATCAAATCTCTACAATCGTCTAAAATAGTCGTGAAGAAAACAATGTCTACTTTCGAAAGTTTCAAGCGGTGTAAGCATTCTTCACGACATTTCATAAATGGATATATACCGCACAGTGTGAGATGTTTTGCCCTTGATAATGCATGTTTTTTCGCGAGGCCGGGCCAGCTCAGGAGAATGTTAATGTACCATGCGAACATTTGCATCCAGAGCGCACGGCTGCGCTGCGGCGGCTAGCTTGAATTTTTACGCCAACAGAGGGTTTACACTGCTCTCAGCGTCAGCGAATATGATTGACGCCGCGATGCTGGGATCGCCTTGAAGAGCCATACACAAAAATTCTTCGTGACTAAATAGACAAAAAAAAATTTGCATTTTTAGGAAAACATCTGTATCCATTGATTGAGTTGCTGTTTCACTCTACAACGGGACTTCCTTAAGGTTGCGGCCGGAAACTAAGACGCTTCTCATCCAAAAAGTGGCAAAGATAAGAAAAAAATTAATCAAACAGATGAGGAAATAGGCTCAGAGAATCTTTTATAAATTCAAAAAATTGATTGCCCGTTCATTATTACTGATATCATTGATAAACCCAACATTTGATGACCGATTCCGTCATAGGGCCTTCGCGCCGGGGCTTATCTGCGCTACCGGGGCTCGCCCCACAACTTATCCAACAACCTTGCCATCTTCTTCACTTTATCTTTATTTCCAGTATCATAGACCAACTTAACTATTCCAACACGCATAAAACCAAACTTTCACTTCTAATATATTCTCTTGCATTCCCAAACTAGAACTCGGGCTTCACTTCAATTCTTCGTTACTAAAAGTTCTCTGATTATCTACAATGGACGTTCCGTTTGATGATGCCAATTTCATTAACGAGGATCACATACATGCATTTGCCAAAGCGCTTGTCTGGGATGATCTGGATGATCTGGACGATGCACTACTGGGATTATCGACCGGACTCTCGCTGCCACAATTACCAGCAGAAATAGTAGAGAAACAGGCAGATTTGCTTAAGCAGGGAAACTTACAAATGGAACTGGCCCATTTAGATCCGGTTCCGAATACTCCAAGAATGAGTCCGAAAGTGGGCATGCTGGAACCCACGCTGCCGAGACTGGGCCGTATAAAACCTGATAAGATCATCTCCCAGAGCGACTGGTTTCCTACTGGAGCGCCGCAAGCTAAAAGAGACGCGAAATCAACCAAAACGGAAAGATTCACCAGTGAATTCAGAGTCTCGGCATCATATAAGCTTTTCCGCTGGCCAATCTTGTTTTTCATCGTAATTTGGGTGAGTTTTCTTTGTTTTCTCTACGCGTGGATAAGAGCGTACGTTGCGCTTCTGGAATATTTCTTTACATGGACAGGAGAACGTAAAAGATTAAGAGATAAATTACGACAACTGAGAACTTATGAGGAATGGGTGGAAAACGCCAAAAAGTTAGATGAGTTCTTAGGCCTCGATAAGTGGTCGGATAATCCGAAGTTTTCCTATTACGATTACCGTACTTTGATGAAAACAATGCAGCGACTCAAAGTATTACGAAAGAATAACGACGTGCAAGATTTGATGGTGTTTTTACAGGGTTGCTTACGCAAGAATTTTGCCGGCATTGAAAACCGACAGCTTTATTCGCATCGATACTACGGCACGAAGAAGGTGGTGGAGAAATATATTGATGAAGTGGTGAAAGCCATCGATTGCGTGGCAAATGCTAGTGACGAACAAGTTTCGCCGAAGTTGAAACGAAGATTCTTTAGAGTGGTGCAGAAAAACTATGGAAAAACCGCCCTCTGTCTTAGTGGAGGTGCATGTTTTGCTTATGCACACTTTGGGCTCGTAAAAGCATTATTAGATAACGACGTATTGCCACGGATCATTTCAGGGACCTCGGGTGGTGGTCTTATTGCTGCTTTAACATGCACGCGTACCGATGCCGAACTCCAACAGTTGCTCGTGCCAGAATTAGCGACCAAGATTACTGCGTGTGAGGACCCGTGGTACGTATGGATGCCACGGTGGTGGCGCACGGGAGCGAGGTTCGATGCAGTAGACTGGGCACGTAAGGCAAATTTCTTTACGCGAGGGTCCACTACGTATCAGGAAGCGTACAGTATTACCGGCAGACAATTGAATGTTCTGACGGTACCAGCCGAACCGAACTCGCCGGTGATCTTATGTAACACCGTTACATCCCCAAACTGCATTATTTGGTCGCTGCTTCTTGCATCTTCGGCGGTGCCGGGTATTCTCAACCCAGTAGTACTCATGATGAAAGATTCCAAGACTCAGGAGGCAGTACCGTTTAGCATGGGAAACAAGTGGCGAGACGGATCTCTCAGAACCGATATTCCGGTCGAAGCATTAAACACCTATTATAATGTTAACTTTACCGTGGTATCTCAGGTGAACCCTCATATCTCGCTCTTTTTCTACGCTCCCAAAGGCACAGTGGGGAAGCCGGTGGCAGCAGCACGGCGTAAAACCCAGAAACACAAGTTCGCCACCCTTCGAGGCGGGTTCTTTGCCACTGCTACTGAACACTTGCTCAAATTGGAAATTAAGAAGTGGCTTGAGATTATTAAATTGCTCGATCTCTGGCCCCGGTGGCTGGCCCAAGACTGGCTGAATGTATTCTTACAGAGATTCACCGGGACAATCACGATCTGGCCTCGTAATCGATTCAAAGATTTCTGGAACATTCTTTCGGATCCGACCGAAACCCAAATGGAAGAATATCTCATTAAGGGACAACGGAGCATGTTCCCGCGGATCTTGTTCGTGAAACACAGATTGAAGATTGAACGGGCCATTGAGCGAGGAAGAGATGTCACGAGACAGAATGGTGCGGCCAATATGAATTTGCAGGCCCGGATGGAGACACCCTCGCCAATGGTGTCCGACGATAATTGTGTGGATGATTTCAAGATCATGAATTTGATTGGCGTCGATGACGATCAGTATACTTCGGATACCAGTGAGAATATCAGTGATAGTGATGATGTGGGTGACGAACAAAGGACGCGGAAATTATACGTCAATGCGCCGTTTGAACTCCATGAGGGAGAGACTACCGATGATGCATTTGCAGAATTCCAGGATCAAAAGCTGGAACCTGAGCTGGAATGAATGGAGTAATACAGATGAATCGAGGGCATCACTCTTCTTTCATCGCCTTGGTGATTCTGGCGTTTAACTTATTACAATCGCCGATCTGGCCCTCGGTGGATATAAGGGCGTTCACGTACTTGTAAACTGCATCCATTGATGTAGCAAGCAATCTTTTCTCATCTTCCTTAAAATCTGCAAGTACCCAAGAAGCCATCATATCACGAGACGCCTGAACAGGTTTCGGGCCGATCCCCACTCCCAATTTATATGCACTAACGCCTGAACTTTCAATTTCACGTATTACCGATTTAATGCCTCCGTGACTCTCGTTTTTCTTGAATTGCTGGAGTTTCACTTTCGGCATCGCGGTCTCGAAATCATCGTATAATATTACGAGTGTGCCCGCGCCAATTCGTTCGTCCTGCAAGAATTTACGAAGGGGTTTTCCAGATTCATTCATATAAGAATTCAGCTTCACGAATACAAGATTATCCATTGCCAGATACGAGTAATTTCCTTTCTTCACGAGCTGCTTTGCTCCGAGGGCTTCCATGAGCGATTTGAGAACATAGTGGCCAACAGAATGCCGCGCCATTTTGCCAGGATTTCCCACTGAGAAAAAGACGAGAGACATTGTAAATGGAAAGATTGTGAGCGAGCGAATTGGAGAGATACGGGTTCAGGGGATCTGAAATGGTGATTTTGGAGATGCGATCTAAAGCAATTAGGCAAGTCACGTGATCTTAAAAGGTCACGTGCTCAGAAGCAGAATAGCAAGCATGTTAACGGTTGCTCCGAAAAAATTTATGCTGAAAATAATGATGAAAAATCTTTGGATATTTGTATTTCAAACTTCATTTTTTCCCTCATTATCACCAATAACGTCACGTTGTTGATCTGCCTGTTTTTTGGTTTACAACACCCGTACACCAACACCCCGCACAGTGGCTTGGATTTCATTACTGGACACAGGAAGAAGCGGGAAACTTCAACAAATATAAATAGAGAGCATGGGAAAGGGAAAAAAGAATAAGGGTCACAAAGTAGAGTCATCACAACTAGAAATTTCAGCTGAAGCTGATGAAAATTCCGTATCTCAAACCCAGGATACACTACATGATACAGCCGATGATGTCGAACAAATAGACGCGCCCACCGATGTAAAGACAGAGGAAAGTTTGGAACAGGAAACTGAAGATCCAGATGTGATCGATGATCATAAAGAAACTGAAAATCTTGAATCGCAACATGTCTTAGAAAACGAGACTTCGTTAAACTTCACAGCTACAAATACAATCACTGACCACAATACTGCAGGTGACCCCACCAACATAGTGGAAATCAAGGAATCCGACAATACCTCGCCCACAGAGATAGAAAATATAAAAGTTGTTTTTGAACCAGAAGATCACGCAGATTTAGATATTGAAGAAGATGATGACGATTTTGGATCGTTTGACGAGGCGTCATTTGAGGAACTAGGCACAGACCCAAATCTGACCGCCGCCAGTTCTCCAGCATCATCGCTATCACCAGAAAATATAGAAAAAACACTAGATTTTTTATTTCCAGTCTCATTCGACTCCCCTGTCTCGGACCCACTTCCTCTTTTGAGCGAATCGGCCTTGGCTCAATTCCACCGACTTTCGAAAACTCCCAGGCTCCAACCGCCCAACTGGACGAAACTGCAACTCAGACATAGTCTTCTACTAAAATTGGGAGTTCCGATAAATCTTGATGAAATTTCGAGGGCGAATCAGCTGATGCCCAAACCAGCAATACGCCGCTCGTCTATATCGGAAGATTCACTACAATGGCACCGATTCGAGCTTCCAGATTTGGAAAACATCGGGTTGCTGCCGGAAAAACAAAAACAATTGATTGATGAATCTTCCCTGATATTATCGAAGATCGAAGTAGAGAACATCAGTAATGTATCGGAATTGCACTTACAAAAGAGTTCGGATCAGGAAATAGATGACCGGCTTGCGCAAATGACAAAGAATTATCACCAATTGCTTACTTTAGCAAGTCTATGGAATGGAAAAATTGAAGATCTAAAGGCCAGTCAAACGGTGTTCGAATCCGTGGTACAGAGTATGGTGGGGTATAATCAAAAGGTGCAGCGGAATGAACTTCTAGAAAGTCTCCGTCGGTCCAAGACAAAACGTGGAAAAAAGACATTTTGAGATTTATGTCATTTGAAAGTGATTGATAGAAGACGATGGGGTATTGATATTGTTCAATGGGAGTTTGGGGGTACTTGTGGTATGAGGCTAGTTCACGCTCTCTTGATTGAATTCGATGTAGTGTCTTCGCCGAAAGAGTTTTTGGCCGGAATTAATTGAAGCTTTGGAAAGCATAGTATCCACTGTCCAGAAAAAAATCTTTTTGGTGATGAGACACTGATCCACTGGTAAAAACTGGATCCTCTAGGTGCTAATGCTCTCAACTATAAATTATTGTACACTAGATACGTAAAAAAGATGTATTCATTAGATTTTGATTCCTTTAATTCACCAGAATCCACGTTCTCTGGGAATGGGTTAATGGTTCCCGTTTTGATTCCAGTACAACCTCAAATTTATAGCCTAGAAATACATTACAACTACGACAATCAGTCAGAATCATAATTCAGTCTACTCTACAAATCGAAAAAAAAGCTCTCTTTTTTAGTTCGATAGTATGATATTTCCTATACATTGAAGAGCAGTCCCAAATCGTCATTCAAAAACCCGTCATCTTCCACGTGAGAATGAAAGTTCATGTTCAAGTATGACGAATCGACGAAATTTGTAAGTATATCACCAACAAGACTCGTGGTACTTTTAAAATGCGTATTTTCCTGTAGCGTCACAGGCAGCTCCACATTGCCACTTCCATTCCCAGTACTTTCAAATTCAGGAATTCGGAACGGGGACATTGCTCTAGACGGGGGATAACTGTTGAGTGCAGTCGGGAACAAATGCGCCGGTTCAAAGTTTTCCACATAATTATTAGCTGGGCCCTGCTTCTCGGTTACGAGGGAAATATCAGGAAAGGAATGATGAGAATTTGGCGTTGAATTCGTATTCGAATTAGCTGTCGAAGTCTGTGCCTGCACACAAGCATCAGCATCACCATTTTGATCCCCTTCTTCACTCAATTTGCGTTTGTACTGACGAACTAACAGTTCAATGTCAGGTGTGGACGTCAGATTCAGCATCGAGACTGATCCATACGTCTTTTGAGGCAGAAGTACAGCGTTCTGTGGCACTGGGTTAGGCCTCACGTGACCTTCCCCATGATTCGCCTTCTTTGAGTTCGATCCAGATTCCCCCATCTCGGCAATTATCAGGCCTCGTTTCAAGACTTGCATTCGTTTCATCTTATCGTTGGCATATTTATCAAAAAGGCGGAGTAGAACACCTACCACCTGCCAGTATTTCCCCATTTCTTTCAACACATTCTTCGAATTGTAGAGCGAGTCGGCGGCACTGGAGGCAATCACCGTATTGGAAGAGTCCACATGATATATAAGCATGATTAATGAACTGAATAGAATGTACACAAACATCACCGGACAATACTGGATCTGGTCCTTATCCATAAGAATCTTCGATACAATCAGAATCATGCGTGCGGCCTGAAACAGAATTCCCCAAGAGGGATACTTATAATTATTAGGATTTGTCGAAGAAGATCTCGCCATTCGAAGCAAGTTTGCCCGATGAATTAAGTAGAGCCGATTGTAATACTGCGCGTTAAGAAGACACGCATAGAAATTTTGTTTCGAAGTATCGGTGAGGGAAAACTGTAATTCCTGCGGAAGATTATTAAACCAGATTCCCATGAGCATATCGCATCTTTGTATCACGGAAAACTTGTTTACTTTCCGCATCAGTTCCGCTTTAACCGTATACTGGTAACTGATTATGATGCCGGTGATCTCTGCGAGTTTCACGAGATGGATAAAGTATAGTGCGTGAGTTATATTTAACGGATACGGCAGTGTGATGCCAGATTCCGGATCCAGCTCATCGAAATCATCGAGTGTAAGCATTGGTGCATCACAATCGGCAAGATCTATCGTGGTCGGCCGGCCGAAGGCAATGGCCACGTTACGATCCTTCTCGAAAAGACACCACCATATTCTCCGCCAAATTTTCTTGTCTGATTCACTAATGGTGGTCGAGGTTCTTACATCACGATGAAAGCCGAACCCTTGTGCTAGCCCCACCCCGACTCTGGTCCAGTAGTACGAGTTCCGGGTAACATCCTCAGGGCCTTCCCAAAACGATCCCATAAGAAGTACGGTCTGCACAATCGATACAGGATCGCTCTCGTAATTCGTCTCGTATAATGCCTTAGCCCTTCTGAAGAAAGTGAGGGAGGCCAAATCGCTCAGACCTTTGCTATCAAAAAGAAGTGGGTTTTTCGAAACACGGGATCCACACAAAAGTACTGCCTGAAGTAACATCAACGAAGGAGAATCATCAGGGTCGCTGAACTTTTGCATGAATTCGGTTCGGTTGATTACGGGCATCAAAGGATGCACATGCTCGAAGTACAGGTCCACTAAGTCGGCCGCTAGTTCTTGCAGCGGTAAGAGAAACGCTCCTCTCATCTTCAAGATCTCCAATTCCACCAGATCAAGGTGCAGATTTTCGGTGGTTTCGAAAAGATCGTATCCTAATTCAAGATGGTTCTGGCCAATCTTCTGTGCCATTAAACTGATACTTGAATGACCTACAAACGTTACCGCTTTTTTACCGGACCCAGACATCATTTCTCGCTTATGCATCGAGGGTCGGTTTTTATATTTGGACGTAAGCGAAGGGGGAACAGACACCTGAGAAATATTGTGGAGGGGTTCCAGCATAGGACCCAGATGGGGGTGATTCAAATTTTGGTCATCTTGAGAATTACTTGTAGAAGCTGATTCTGTTATATCTGATTTTACAGACTGAGATACTTCACCAGATTTCTCGATTTCTTCCATTTGATCTTCTTTCGAGACATTGACTTTCTGCTGATTCACTTTTCGTCCAGTTTTTTCTCCCTTTTTCTTCGAGTCTGGAAGCAGACATTCACATCCAAACGTTATACAGTTCGTACAGGGAATATGAATCTCAGCGTCACACCGTACTTTTCTCGCTCGGCACACTGTACACGCCCTCAGTCCTCGCGGACGCTTGTATCTGATTGTATATGCTCGCTTCGGAGCCTGCCCTTTATCGTCTTTCATTGATGATGATGTGGTGAATACAGATTGAAAGTCTGGTGAATGTGAAATGAAAATTGGGGGATTGTGGGGGTTAGATCTGTTTTATGCAAAGTCAATAAATAGGAAGAATCTTAATTTCAAGAATGATACGAAAGCAATCTTATGTGTCTCTGTGATTATTGTTTAGGAAAAAGGGGGTCATAAAAGAAAGAAAAACTAGATTCAGCGGGATGACGTTTGCGGATGTCCACATTGGTGGGGAAACTTTTCAAGGGAATGATGACGATGCGTGGGTGCGGTGGAATGTGGCGCGGGATGCAGGAAAATGTGGGGTGCTACACCACCTCAGGAAAAAAAATTGTGATGAAAACGTAATGGAGACGTCAGAAGAAAGAATTGTTTTGACTATCCCGATTTCCTCTGAAAAATCTTCTCTTTATGTTTTTTTTCCTCCAATTCTTGATTGGTGCGCCTTATTTCTCGCGGTAAACAGTACGACGCGCAGCTCCCATAGCTGACATGGTGAAATCGAAAAAAAGAGATTTGGCGCTGATGAAAGTAACCAATTATAGATAATTTAAAAAAAAACTTCATTTGTTTTAGTGACATTGTAATTGGCTGTAAAAGGAGTTCAATTTTGAGTGATATCTTGGCATTTCAATTATTCAGCATATTGCAGATTTCCGCGAAACTTTTACCCCGCCTTTTTCGTCGCGGCGCGGTGATGATGCACGCCTCCCCCGCTTTTCCAAATCCTGCGAGGATCTTTGCAGATCCGCAACCGCAAAAAGACCACTTGGAAATCGCACTCCTTTAAATTTATTGGGCAAGTTCAGTTAAAACTAACTTTTTGTCATATATACTGAAGAAAGGCTATTCCGGAGGCTGAAATTGCATTCGTCTTCTCTAATCACCGCACAGGCTACTGTAAGTCTTGACAATTCTTTGAAGAGACCAGTTTCGAAATATCTGTTGGACTGCTAGCATGAAGGCACAATTCTTCTCGAGTCACATGATTACCGGGCGGCAAAAGTTAATCGAGCTCTCAGTTTACTCACATGGGGCGCTGTCGGAATTCTAACAAATATTAGCTCCAACGAGAACATCTGCTGCATTCCTGATCATTTTGAGTCGGTGAATTCATATGATTTATTGAGCTTTTATTTGAAAAATAACAGAGTCCGGGCATGCGTGCACTTTTTCCCTCGAAATGACACTCAAAAATTGGCCTGCTCAGGATTAATATACTCGGTCAAAATTCCAAAATTTCAAAAAGGAATCAATATTTTGCATGTGAAATTTTTTCTCTTAAGTTATTCGGAAGCCTTCACCTGAGCTTTGACCTTCAGTTCAAGTTGAAAATTTGCATCCACAAAAACGCTTGTGGCAGCTAAGCGCGATTAGCGGAAATTTCCAGCGCAACAAAATACCAATATACTATCGTGAAACGAAGTTTACAAAAAATGTTCAAAAACCCTTTACTTCTATTATTATTCGCCGGTTTAATAAATGCTGCATGCTCGCGGTTTGCGGGAAACAGTGATCGAACACAGTGGTTTAACACCACCTGTTACCTTGATCCGGCTTTGGACCCAGTTGATGCATACTATCAGACTTTGCAAGCGATTGGCACTGAGGATTTCTTCCGCTTTGCGAGGATCGTGGGCCAAGAAATGGCTCTAGACGCCGTCAACTTGACGGGCACTCCAAGAGAAGCACTTCTCGCGATAACTTCGGAGAAATTTTCTCTCAGCAACACCCCTTCTACCACGGCGAGTAACTACAGCTTCCATTCGAACACTTCTGGCCACTACACCTTCTTTGATCAGACTGATTCTTTTCAGAGGTGCCGTGACCTTCCAAAGGGACCTGGATGGATTCATTGCCACGTGCAATCATTTCTTATTAAACTGAAGTATCTTACCGCCATAACAGAGCTGTTCTACGGTGACAACGATGCTCCGAAATGGTTTGGGGTATTGATTGAGACTTTAGGCTCGTTGGAGGCAGATAATCTGATTGGTATCGCAGAAATTGTAGCTGCTTTTAAGTCTAAAGAGGCTCAGAAAGAATGCTGTAGTTCCTTTATCATCGTGAATCAATATTTAGTTCCTATCATAGCGGACGGGTTCGAAGATCCGGTCATGTTGATCGGCGTCATACCACGGACGAGAAAGGACGGCTCTCACTGTAAGACATCAACAAGCAAGAGCAAAATAGCAGCGAACTTGGTCACGGCGCTTGAAATTGCATCTCAAAAAAAGATGGCCGCATTTTGCGTCACCTTAATAGGCGCTAGTGGAAAATTTAAGTCCAACAATTGGTTCGGTCAAGTGAAATTTTTTCCCATAAAAGACACAGGTGGTATCAGTTATGTACACTTACCATGCGAGGAATACTTACTGAAAAAGAACCCGATGATATACTCTTAATTTCAGCATCCAGCACCACAATTATTAGCAAGTGCCACACCTTGACCTGAAGGAAGCAGTTTGAAGCATGCCCTTTTTGTGATCGATAGAGACCATCATTCACCTGCAAATTAGAATTTAAGCAAAATTTTACGAATGGAGAACATCTCGTGATTTTAGAGTCAAAATGGTGACTCATTCGAGAGACTTATTTTTGTTCTTGCGCGAGATATATTTGCACTGATCCTGTGAATTTTTGAACTATTACTAACGTTACTCACCGCAGCAAATAGCGAAGTTTAAGCAGGTATTGCATAATCAATTGGTGTTTTTTAGAATACCGAGCCATCAGTTGATTTACGAGCTCATTATTGAAACTGGAAAACAGCCCGTCACGTGATGTGTAGCCACTTGGTAATCCCAGCCACAACCTCGATTTTCTCGGCAAGAATCCAGAAAGAAAAGACCAGATCGAGCTCTCCCCAATTTTCTTTGAGATTAATGTCTCTCTTTTTTGCCGTGATATATGCCACCGTAGGTATAGCATCAGGCCAGCTTTTCACGTGCAACCAGCGTATCTTGGCCCGAGTTTTGACAAAAAAACTTCAAGACAATTGAATGCTATTGAACCAACATATTGGGATATGACTTCGCTTGATTCGTCGACATGAAAACAGTTACAAAAGGAGCGCTCGCGAGACTCGAGAAATTTTCTATCTTCTGATGGTCTCATGGAATCCTAGAACAAGTCCTGTTAAGGACGGCACCATCTATTGATATATCTATATCTTGTTTACTTCTCTTCGGTTAAATATTGCAACATTCGGCCTCTCAGCGAATGAAAAATTTATCCCCGCGTGCGGTTGCGCTGCTGGCATACTTAATTTATAATTTGGCGCCCAATATGCCTGCCTGAAGACCTTACGCGCATCGGCCGTTATCGCGAGCCGAGCTCATCCCATCGCCAAACCCTTTTCTTTAGAGCATCAATCCTTAGATCAAAATTTTTCAATGGGATGGTCAACAACTAGACAATGGTGTGTTGTCTCGGCAGCACTTGCTTATTTGGGATACGAGTTGTGGAAAGCTCGACGCCAGAATAAAAACCTTACGCTTCTACGGCCCAAGACTCGCGGCGTGGCCTCGCTTATTGGGAATACTCCAATGATCGAAATCGCCTCCCTTTCCAAATATACCGGATGTAAAATTTATGCCAAACTTGAGCTCTGTAATCCTGCAGGCTCTGCCAAAGACCGTGTTGCCCTTGCTATAATACGAGAAAATGAACGTTTGGGGAAACTACGCCCGCATCACGGTGACGTCATTTTCGAGGGAACCTCGGGATCCACAGGCATCTCATTTACCGTGCTTGCGAATGCTCTAGGGTATACTGCTCACATATGTCTTCCGTCAGATACTTCGCCGGAAAAAATCCAGCTCTTGCGGTCACTAGGGGCCGAGGTAGAGCCAGTGAAACCGGCACCGATCGTCGACCCGAAACAGTATACGAATGCCGCTAGAGCGGGGGCTCAAGCAGTGAACAATGATTCTGAAAATGGAAGAAATGCGATTTTTGCCGATCAGTTCGAAAATGACTTCAATTGGCGTATCCATTACCAGACCACAGGTCCGGAAATTTGGCAGCAAGTTCAGGGCGATCTTGATTTCTTTGTCACTGGGTCAGGTACCGGAGGAACCATTGCTGGAGTATCGAAATTTTTGAAACAACAAAACTGTGACATCAAGGTGGTTTTGGCCGATCCTCAGGGCTCGGGACTTGCGAACAGAGTGAATTATGGCGTGATGTATGATTCGGTGGAAAAAGAAGGAATGCGCCGGAGACACCAGGTTGACACAATGGTTGAAGGCGTAGGATTGAACAGACTAACATGGAATTTCAAACAGGGAGAGAAAAACATCGATGAAGCAATCAGAGTTACCGATACCCAGGCCGTGAAAATGGCGAAGTTTCTTTGTGTTAACGACGGACTTTTCTGGGGCCTGTCGGCAGCGATAAACTGTGTAGCAGCTGTCAAAGTGGCATTGGAGCATGGCCCAGGAAAGAAAATTGTTGTTATCGCATGTGATCTGGGAGACCGGCATCTTCTGAAGTTTTGGAAATCCGCCGTTGAGGTGCCGGCAAATGTTACACTAGATGAGATTATTAACTAAGGACATATGGGGACAAAGAAGATACTTTTCTGATGAAATAATTGAAATCCGACATGGAGGTAAACTTTTGATATGAATTTTGAATAGGCTACTCGGTTAGTCTTCACAAGATCTCTACTTATTGAGGATACATTCTGGATCGAAATATTTCTCCCGGTTGTTTGGAAGTGAATCCTGAGAAAAAGGTGTGCCGCGATGGAAATTGAGCTGTTTCACTATACACTAATCGACTCATGGCTCTGTGATACAGGTTGTCAAGAAGGATTACAATCGATTGTGCACATTTTCTTTTCCTTCTGAATAAGAAACAAAAATCTTGAATTTTTTTACGTAAAATTCATCAAAAATACTTCATCTGTACTTTTTCTATTTCCTCGCAAGCAATTCGCGCTTCTCTCTATAAAGTTTTACCGAACTAAGGAACGATGCACTAATTCCCATCCAGATCTGGATGGTATCGAAGTGTAGTTTGGCTCCAAATACCGTATACGAATTGAAAATGATATCCGAGGCCAATTTATAAATATCCAATTTCGCGTTGGTGATTTTGAATTGAATCTCCTTGAGTGTTTGGACGTCATTATCTTCCTCCAACAATCCACTCGTCAGAAGCAGACTGGCTCCAAACACTTGCTTCAGAAGTGCACGCGACCGTTGTTTCACCTGTATTGAGATTTTGATATCGAACTCTTGTTGTGAAAGTCTCTGTAAATTCACGTACGCATTATAAATGCCGAGCCACGAATCATAGTACCATGCATAAGCTTCATGGTTCAGCGCAAGCGTTTTCAACGTTTGGTTTTTCAAAAACTTCACTCGATAAAGCATGGAGATATCATCGCTGATATTATAATAAAACCCGATCCATCCGCCTAAAGTTTTCTTTGAGAAATACTTGGGGCTTAGTGTCCAAGCCTGCGTTTGCGGGTGTTTATATGTGTGACGTTGCAATTCCTGAATTAGTTGATAAAGACGTAAGGGCGATTTCCCGAATCGAAGAAAATGCCGGTAAGCTCCCAAAAGAGGTACGAATCCGGAAAGTCGCAGACTGAATACTGAGCAAACAAGAATCACCAAGACCTTGGCGAATGCGCGCGGACTCTTGATGAAATTAAGGATAAGGTCAAGCACTTTGGAGTTGTTGGCGTAGGTCTTACTGATCACGCTGATATTAAGTTTCTCGTTGCTTAACGAAGTCTGTGTTTTTATTGCATGGTGTAGCATTAGCCTGAGAGAATACTGTGCCAATTTGGCCATCTTGTCCTTTCCGGTAAGATCATTAAGCATCACCCAGAGCACATCCATTGGGGACACTTTTTTAGAGGTGTTTTCAAGAGCAGATTGCGGACGCAGTTCGGGAACTTTGGCCGTTTTTTCACCCCGACCACGCGCCACGGATGGAGGTCTACCGATCGACGCTGTACCCACATTAGCTCCTTTTGCCGGGGTGATCATCTCATTCTGCTTCGGCAGTTTTCGAGTGGGTGAATCATCCAAAAGTTTTGAGGCAACGGCAGCTAACTTCACAAACGACGGGGATATAGCGCCGTTTTTAACGTGGCCGTTTAGACTAGTGGAGGCCGCATTTTCGCCCCATTCAGATGCAAGTTCACTGGGAGAATTCAGAAATTGCTTATAATAAAAAGAATGTGGGCTCGGCAGCGGATTCTGATGTGCCAATTTTGGCGAGAAGGGAAGGTTGGGATGGCGCTGGGTAGGGACAGAATCCATCGCTATCAAGGAAGTGGGGTGAGTATGGACGAATAAATAAGGAGAAAAAGAATCGAGAATGAATTTATCTTTTCCTGGAAATTTACTTCGTATTTAATTTCCCGGAGTTCGTAGATTTCCTTTTTTATCCTAATTGGGTAATGGATGGTATTTAATGAGTGTTATCGTTGGCGGATTTTTCACTGCGATATGAGTCAAGATTGCGGGTCTTCACGGGCCTTTAGGTGTAATTGAGTAGTGCGGCGCTCCCTATCCGGTAATTGCAACGTTCCATTGAGAAGACATGCAGGAAATTTAGGAAATGAAAATTGTGATTTGTGTTGAGAAAATCGGAGGGAAAATTTCAATGAAATCATTGCAGATATAATTCTTTTGCTGAGCTCTTTTTTGGCACATAAGTTGAAACTACGGTGGGTACTTTTGACATTTATGAATTGAGTGGTGTTGTCCAGATCGGGTTCCAGGTTATTCGCGCAGAACAAATGCTCATGATTTCATTAAAGATCTTGATTTTCGATTTAAATTCGATACGTAAAGATTCTTTTAAATTCGACTTCAGAAAAAAATAGAATCACATCTGAGGTAATCGCATGTGAAGTTTTAGATTTTATCTGGAAAACCATGCATTCTTCATACAAACGACATCAATGATGGCTTATGGTGTCGATGATGGCGGATTTTCATCACCTTTGAGTATACGAGAAAAAGCAGTTAATTTTCTTAGTAATTTTTCAACTATGGTAATGGCTCCTGTTGCTCTCTTTCATCGAAATATCATGATTGTCACGAAATTCTGCTTTCTGGCGCATTATGTCTTATTACAAGAATAGCTGTAATGCGAGACGATCCAGGACTACGATACAAATTGCTGCAGCAACCAGAATTCATGTAATTTTTAGAGAGATCTCAGTCTTCAATAGACGATTGGGCGATTCCAAACATATAAGAAGCAGTGACAGGTAGCTTTTACCCAAAGAAAATTATGAAAAACTATTTCGCGACAGATTATTTCAAAAGTCCTGTTCAGATTTCTCCCTAAAAAGCCCTCTCGCTACAGATATTCTACATGTAAAGTGACCGAATTAAGCCAAAGGTATATGAGAAAAAAAAATCTCAATCAAAAATTCAAAACGTTTTGTGATCTTCAGGTATGGGAGTGCTAATATCTTTTCCGAATGTGGTTCTGTAACGCTTTTTCAGCAGCTTTGAACAAAACAATTCATCTTCTTTCGCTATATCTAGTTCTCGTCTGGAGGGCATTAGGACACTGTGCTCGTCTAAAATTTTTGGAGTTGAGGATGAAGTTATTTAAATCTAGAACAATCTATTAACCCGGGTGTCTCGGCTCCTAGATATTGCGGTTGTTCCAAGAAAATTTCTTGTTAGGAGTGCACGAAGTCTCGGTATCTCTAAAATGTGCTTGCCAAGATTCCAATATTGTGGCTTCATGACATTAATATGACTTATTGCGGATGATAATGAAAAGAGCCACAATAGAAGCAAGGAAAGTAACGCTGGTGGAGTTTTCAGACGAAGAAAAGACAGCGACCAAGAGATTTCTGAGAATTCAATATGTCGCACGAATCATGAGGTTTGAGATAGAGAGCGGATGATTATATAAATGTGACCTTATAACGAAGGATGGCAATTTGCAGCTCGGGTGCAGCCACACAATACCAATTTGAAACTTTCGCAACTTTTTCCCCATATCGACAATCTTATCTTCCATGCACGATGAAATCATGCCATTTCACCACATGAAACAGCTTGTACCGGATTACGATGACCGCGTATTATTAATTCCCGAAATCCAGATCTTCCCGCTGACGATATCGCGGCGTGGGCTAACTAGCCAAATGTCCTGCACACAGCGTAAATCTTGGCAGTTCGCACAGCAGATCTTGCGATAGGCAAAAGTGTGGCTGAGATTGCGAAATGGCGCATTCATCAATGGCCATTATAAATTTGCAGCTTTTCCTCTAGTGCTTTCATATTATGACATCAAAATCTTAATTATTTAGGAATTGGACACTAAACTTACAAGCCGTCAATAGAAATCTTGCCCCAATTTTTACAATGGTCGATATCAGAGGTCCTCGTGGCGGTGACTACGATTTGCACTTTAATAAAGAAACCGATCAGGTGACTGCAGATGGAATTTTCACGGTAAGCGAGCTGAACAGAAAGGATTCATCGTTTCCTGATTTCTTACCTACTTGGAATCCAAACGAAAAATATCAACCTTTGAAGCCATTTAAGCACGTGGACCCCGGTTTAAGAGCGGATCGCTCGTTACCGAATATTTTTCCAAAAAACGGTGATCAGCAAGTGAAGAAACTCACGCCTAAGTTAGGCAGTGAAATCAGAGGAGTGCAGCTTTCACAGTTAGATGAAAAGGGTAAAGATGAATTAGCGTATTTGGTTGCCGACAGAGGCGTGGTTGTGTTCAGAGACCAGGATTTCGCAACTTACGGACCCCAATTTGCTGTAGATTACGGCAAGCACTTCGGCAGACTTCATGTCCACCCAACTTCTGGTGCTCCCTTGAATCATCCTGAATTGCACGTGACCTACAGACGTGCCAATCCTACTGAGTTCGAACGACTTTTCGCTCTGAGAACGAGCCTGATCTCGTGGCACTCGGATGTGTCGTATGAGCTCCAGCCTCCCGGTACCACTTTCTTCACTGTACTCGAGGGTCCAGAGTCTGGCGGAGACACGATCTTTGCTGATACCGAGGAAGCCTATAATCGGTTATCGCCAGAATTTCAGAAAAGATTACAAGGATTGCATGTGTTACATTCATCTGATGAGCAAGCATCCAACTCGAGAAATCAGGGTGGAGTCGAGAGAAGAGCTCCTGCTTCAAATATCCATCCATTGATCAGAGTGCACCCGGTCACGGGTAGAAAGAGCATTTATTTGAATAAGCCATTTGCCAGACGTATTGTCGAATTGAAAGAGGAGGAGTCCGAGTACTTGTTGAACTTTCTTTATAGTCATATTGAGCTCTCACATGACTTACAATTAAGAGCGAACTGGGAGCCTAAAACTGTGGTCGTATGGGATAACAGACGGGTGGTGCACTCTGCGGTTGTAGATTGGGATACCCCAGTTTCTAGGCACGCATTTAGAATCACGCCCCAAGCAGAGAAGCCAGTGGACGATTTGGCCGAGTACGGGAAGTATGAGGCCAGCGCGACTGAAGTTGTAAAGAATGAGAAAGTTGGACGTAAAATTCCAGCGCAAAAGATTTCTCATGCAAAGAGGGTGAAGGTTTAAGATATTGAAATTGAAGAAGTTACTGTATAAAAATTAAATTTGATAGTTGAAGAATTTTGATGCTTCTAAAGGAAGCAAATTGCTTTTCGAAAGAGAAAATCTCAAAAAGTCCTCACTTTAACCTCTTGACCAGGCAAAAAGATAGTAACATCCTTGGTATACCGATATTATCGTCTCATGTTTAGCCTCTCCGTTGATCACTGAACCACAAAGTCCAGGATGATTCGATCTTTCATTCACTTTACTTGCAATAGCAATGATTACTAAGCACGAGATACATATGAAGGATGTTTCAAAAATGATAAATGATAATTGTTTCCTCGAGAACTTTTCGTCGAAAAGGATATAAACAAAACTCATGTGACAAAAAAGATAAAAACGTCTGGCATTATTTGAAAAAAGCTAAACTTCTTGATTTCAATTAATCCTTATTTCGCCTAATGAAATAAATGAAATCTAACGAGATAGAATGCACCGGACATCAGCATTATCTCGATGAATTCATTGGACGGACCATTTCCGATATGTACCAGTAGGTCTCTAAGCACTAAAAACTGGAACTTGTGCAATAAAAATCCAACTCTTGGATGTAAATCGGAATCTTTTAGATCTGACTGCACTAGCAACTTCAGTAATATAAGAAATCTTGATGAAGGTTCAAGTATGGTTTCCCGGAGCTCAAGAGCATGCTGTCAACGACATGGAAAGATTCGTGTATGTGATACTATAACCCTATATTTTTTTGTCAGGCTCGGCTCGAAGTTGACAGATAAAGGGGAATACCTAGCAATTGGAAAGTGAGGTGAAGCGTAGAGTAGTGAATGATTGTTTGTTTGATTTGTAAGTATAGAAGAGTGATAAGACGTGTACGTGAGTCCTTCAATGAGGTGAACTCACCTTTTAGCCCCTTGAGGGGTGGTAGCGGGGGTTCCGGGAAATAATACTAATTTTTTTTTTTTTTAAAATCATCGGATTCCAGGGCATTCCCCGCCCTGCGCGCGCGCATAGAGCTTGGAACAAAAACTATATAGCTATAGGAAGAATCTGTAACCGCATACGTCCTCCCATCAAATGAGGAAGACCTTCACACAACCGCTCCTCCTTAATGGGACTTCACCTCTGTTACTGTAGGATTTAAATTATGTCATCGGCCCATCGGATTCGTCTGCCGAATCAGGCGGATCAACAGCCTGTGCAGCAAGGGAACAACCAAAAAGCCCTTTTGTTTTCTTCTCATCCTTAGTTCGTAAACTTTTTTGATCACTTTAACAAATAAGTTAAGGTTTCTCAACTTTTCAATTGTTAAGTTTGGTGGCGCAATCATCTCCTTGAGATGCATAGGATTGGAGAACCCTATTTTTCGCCACACAAACTGAGAGCACGAACACTCATTATAGAGGTGTGTTAATATTGTATTCAGGTCCACACACTGCAAGCATAGCATGCACTGAAAATCTGGGATGTGGGGTTTATTATGAATCGGAACATAGGGTACCCTCCGTTGGTTGACCAATGTGTCCATTCGGCGTCCCTCTTGAAAGGTGTTTGGGGAGACTACGGCAAAATTTATAAATACTTCAGTATAAAAAATAGTACATTTAAGGTATGATTTGAAGGATTTCACGTTCTGATATTTTTTGTTTGTACTGTCCTGACATTTACGAGGTAATTTGTAGCTTTTTCACGAAACGCAAAAACTCTCAAACATCGATATCAAAAGCGCGTCCAAAAAATACTCAAAAGCATATTTTTCAAGGTTTTTTGAGAAGAGTAAGAATCTTGTGATTTTTTTAATACTCTTGTATAAAGAAGAATTTGAATTTCAGAGTTTGATGGTGTTTGCAGTGCAAAATCCTTCGTTTACTTGTGGACGCGGGTGTCGAAGGATGGCCTGCATGGATGTCTTTTTTTTTTGGGCCACGGCCCACGAATTCGCAGCGCCCCTGCCCGGCCGGGCTTGTACTCACATGATGAAAGTAACTAAAATATACCCAGAGAAGCGGTGACGTATATAACCGATCCTAACGCTGCGTTATCGTCGTAAGTGGCCATTTTCGCTCTTCATTGCACCAAATGGGTCTTCGTAGAATCGAATCCTGAGCTTTACTTCGGTAATGGGAAAAGAAGTACATCCGGTAATCGTATTCAATGCGGCTGCAAGGCCAAGAAAGGATAATGAAAATGGCCACAATCTTGTTGAGAGTAAGGACACAAAATCAGGAGCTGATAAAGATCAAGGAACTCAATGAACCCTCTAGGAAGAATTTTTACTCCCAAAGGAACCACCCAATATGCAATTATCGAGCCACTCAGTCTTATGGCAGAAATCTTTTGAATGAGGTGAAAAATTTTTGGCCAGAATCCAGATTTAGTTATATTTTGTCGTCATCCATATGAGGATTAGCCAATCAATGATCAGTGAATAGAGGGTGAGGTTGATCTTCGCCAAGTTAGGGCGCGCGCCCGGGTGATCTCGTCTCAGATCTCAGAACCAAAGCCAATTCATTTCTGCCCAAACAGGTAAACACCCTAATGACGAAGTAATTTTCGAATTTTGTTGAATTAGAAAATAAAAAGCCACAGAGCTGAAGGCTATCTCGAATAGCAAGCGCTTTTTTCGAACTCTATCATTCCTGTTTTACGACGCGGCTCATCGGTCTCGAGTAGAGCGAGTCTAGATCATTTTGTAGGGTATTTTTTGTTTCGGATGAAGGTATAAGTCCGATCTTGGGGAGCAGAAGTGCTGTCTGCTACAGAAACGGAACATCATGCTGACAATATCGATACAAACTGGGGTGGATAAAACAATATCCCGGCGCAGCAAACCAACCTTTGAATTGTTTAGTTTGTGCTATCAATTGGCTTGACTTAATTTGAGGTTGTCGATATTTGACTGGAGTTTCAGCACCAGAAATCATTTTATCACACTTACATAAATTCGATTATCCTTATTCCCATTATCATACGTATTACACACTTTATTTAATCTAACTCCACGTACCGAGCTTTGATCGTGTAAACCAATGTCCTTGGACGCCCATATTCTCATCCAAAAAAGCTAATTCCGTCTGTTTCCCCTCCATGTTGACCTTTCTTAAATATATCTTGTCCTTTTGCTAGTGACAAAGCACTTTTCAAAGAAACTTACTTCTTGACACCATTTGGCCCCATCATGAATGCTCCCACACTACCCAAGTATCCCTCATGTCTGAGAAAATACGACTGCATTTCCCCATTCGACCAGAAATTCAGCGCATAACTCAATGTATGAATCGTTTGCATATGTCCCGAAATATAACTTCCTCCAAAATAGATTCGATTAAGACCAAACCGACGGGCCTGGAGGTAGGCGATCTGCCCGATATTGTTCAGTACGGAGTACAATAGCAGTCGAGCAATATCTTCTTGTCGAAAGTTTGCAAGTTTTTCTGCCGTCGAGAGTTTTTTGTTCAGTTGATTAAACCGGAGTTTTTTGAACACCTTAGCAAACGACAGCGCGATGTGATTTGACTTGAGCCCGATCTTGTTATAGCTAGTTCCGTAAATATCACCCACGAGCAAATCGATATTTTCATTATCGCCTTTTTGAGCCATCTCGAGCATCTCATTATAATCCGATGCATCGGTTAGAAGGGAAAGGAGTCCCCAGAGGGTTCCTCCTCCAAGGGAGGATCCACCGACACGCTCGAACCCTTGAGGCCCTGGTCCCGTGACCTTTATCATAGAAACGCCAGAACCGATATTCACGAGCAAATACGGATACATTTCGGTTTCCGATACTGGCGTCGTATTAAACCGGATATTATCTGTAGTCAAGTCATAAGTGAATATCTCGCTGGGAATCTTAGTGATGAGCCAATCTAGACCCTTGATAAGACACTCCATTTCGTCGTTTTTAACAATATGCATCGGTAAACAATGCTTTTGGAATGCCTGCGTCATCAATTTCGAGAATTTATGCGCGCCTCCACCAGTAGACATTATATAGGTGATCGGACAATGTTTGCGGGTCAGAGATTCTCGCACGAGCTGGATCATGAACTTTAGGGCTTCCGCTTCAAATGAGCCAGTTTGGAAATCGCGAAAATGCAATTTTCCACCTGCTTTGGCGCCTCGATGGGCCGAGGTCAGAGTGAAATACACTAACTTTGTGAGAGTCCCACCGATATCTACCGAGATATGGATCACCTCAGAATTGTGTTGCGGGAGGGTAATATTTGCACTTTTCGCGTCAGTTTTGCTGGGATCTAGAATCTCGTCGGAGTCCAGTTCCAGGGACTCGTCTGAGGTGGGGGGTGTTGGAGTCGGTGATGGAGAATCTCGTTGAAGAAGATGGTCGTTGGCGATATAGGCCCCCAGACAATCGATCTTGATTGTGCCTGCTGGGAATCGACGCAAATCCATCAGCACCATAAAGAAGAAAAACGAAGGAAATGAAAAGAAGGATGGGTAGTAAAAAATCGAAGAATAAACGCGAGAAATGTGTGAGAATTGAGGGTTTGCGGAATTTCCTCGAGAGGTGATCTTCTTTCCAAAATTTTTTGAATATGAAGAAATTATTCCTCGCAAATGTGCTGGGAAGTTGGCGGCGTCTCTATCTACGATTGTTTATCCACGGCCGCCAAATTTCAGGGCACTGCGCGCCAGGTTTGTTGGGCCCGCGGCCCCGAAAAAAAAGACTCAGAGAGGACTCAGAAGGGTCCAAAAAAGAAAAATAAATCTTGCCAAATAGAATAAGCAAAGAGGATTTCTGGCCTCTAAACACGAGAAAGTAGAACACGATCAAGTTTCCTGTTCAAACTTTCACCTGTGCAAACTTTCACTTGAGAAAATTTTGTGGGATCGTTTTATAAGTTCTCTTTCCTCTTTTCTCATGTGCCCGCGGGCGTCGGACTCGAGTCGCCCCGCCGCGCATATGTAAGCAGAATTGATCAGTGCAACTTTTTTCAAGGGGGAGAATCTTGGACTTTTTTGAAACACTAGGGCTATAAATTTACTATAATAGCGTACGTTATGCTTCTCGAATTATTTAAGGCTTTGTGTGGAAAACGTAGAATTGAAGAATTTTTGCAATCAAGGGCATGATCCAGCGGCCTCATCATGATCTTTGAGAAAGCCCCTCAAAGACAATGGAAAACCAAGTGGCCTGTTTAAAAGTGAATTGACTCTCTTATGCATTATTACGGCCCTATCCGGCCTTATTTTTTCATGCTCGGCCGAAAAATCGTTCTCGTTATGTTCTGAAAATACTTCTCGTTCAATTCCCACCCGCCTCGTTTGGTATTCAAATATGTCTCATGGCCACAGAGGACAGGAAAGTTTCTGAACATCGATATTCAATGCATACACCAGCACATTGCTATTCAGTGAATCTAGGTCTGAATGCCCACCTAAAACACCGAAGCAGTGGGAATAAGAACAGCCTTATTTCAGCGGAGAAAAGACTGCATGGGGGTCGATTCCTCGATTGGTCTTTGATTTTCATATAAAAATTCTGAAATCACGAAAGCTCATTACAAGCTTCTCAGCGGTTCTGGTCTCAACTACGCACGAGATATGCGAGGTGTCTTCGTCTTCGCATCTGATCTAATTGGCGTACTTTTACCGTGCTCTCAATTTCGGGCCATTGCATAAAACAATACTGGAATCAGAATTGTCACACACATAATTACTGCCAACACCATCGCGCCCCATGCCACGGGATACTTTGCAGTGCTCAAGTTCACGAAGAAACGCCTTCCAAGAAGAGGGAAGGCGCCGCCCATGATACTTCCGAAAAGCAAATTTTACGCAAAAACCGACGCCAAGAACCAGTAAAACGACCAGCCAAGATGATTGAACATTAATTGGAAATTAACGAAAACAACACTTAAGAAAACACCGGGGCCAATTACTAGCATGATTCAGTGAGCTGTGGTGGTGGCGATCTCGGCCAACATGATCAACCAAAGAGGCAGCAATATAGTGCCAAAGTACTAAACGGCAACGGCGTTTAAAGAGCCACCATCTCTTCATCTCATAGCTTCCTTGCGGAGACTCTATATACTTCCATTGGTGCCCCTGTTAAAACTCCTATCACAAGACTGACAAAGCTGACGCCGATTTTCACCAGGGTGAACTAGTATATATCTGTAAAAAATATCGAAAATGCCTCAGATCGGAGATAAAAGAAGTGGCATATAGCCTTCCGTGATAATTTTTATTTGAAAGCACCACAGGCTCGAGGATCATGATATTGAACGGCCGCCAGAACGTCTTCTTTAAGATCTGCTCTGGTGACTTCGCCTCGCATCAATGTGTCCCTGACTGGTATTATCGTAGTTCACTGCAAGTCTTCTTGGCCCCTCGGCTTTCATATCAAGAATATCTTGCCAAACAGTTTGGGAAGAAGAAAATCGCGAATGAGCAAGTGTGTCCCCGGGGCAATTGCCACAAACCAAACAGCCAATGGTATCCGCCCACCCCCACCAAGCCACTACCAATCACTGACCCTATACAGGGCGCCCTGATGGCACTGGTGGCTCGTACTGCAACTAATATCGGCTAATAGGCAATGTGAGTAGGATCACTCACACTGGCACCACTAGCACCACTAGTAGCCAAACAGAGACTGGCAAAAATGCCAAATAGGGACCGTATTATACACAAAGAAGCATCATCGCTGACAGAGTAGTAGAAAATTGCAAACAAATAGAAGAAAGAGAGAATATTTTACCGAGAGAAGTGCAGCCAATATTTGCATTTTTAGAAAGCGGGGAGAAGATAATTGGCCTGACAGTACCGGTATACCCAAATACGAATACTTCTCAAACTCTTCCTCACTTCATCTCAACCTGCATTTTCTCAATTCCCGGAATGTAGATTGTCGAAGGGATATATAAAAAAACCCTCAAGATGCCGAACTCAATCATGAACATCACTCTATAGGTGAATGGCCCATTATAAGTGTTTTCCAAATTTTCGTCGAGGTCCCATGTAACGGTCATTCGGACATCTAATACAGAGGGTGAAGCACTCAGCTCTGATTTAATTGTTTCAGTCACCTCTTGTTAAAATTTTTTTGACATTCCGTACGAGGGTGAATTGTTTTTTTAAGAATCATCGCATTACAGGGTTGGGTGCAAAAACTATATAACTATAGGAAAACACCTATAACCGCATACCTCCTCCCATCAAGTGAGGTAAACCTCATGGAGTCAATAATAGGAACGCCTTTTCTTAAGGGGAAGACCTTCCAACAACCGCTCCTTCTTAATGGGACTTCACTTCTGTTTCTAGGATTTTAATTATGTCTTAGGCCCATCGGATTCGTCTGCCGAATCACGCGTATCAACAGCCTGTGCAGCAAGGGAACAACCAAAAAGCCCTTTTGTTTTCTTCTCATCCTTAATTCGTACACTTTTTTGATCACTTTAACAAATAAGTTAAGGTTTCTCAACTTTTCAATTGTTAAGTTTGGTGGCGCAATCATCTCCTTGAGATGCATAGGATTGGAGAGCCCTATTTTTCGCCACACAAACTGAGAGCACGAACACTCATTATAGAGGTGTGTTAATATTGTATTCAGGTCCACACACTGCATGCATAGCATGCACTGAAAATCTGGGATGTGGGGTTCATTATGAATCGGAACATAGGATCCGAAATTAAAGAGGTGAATGGCCGTAAAATCTTGTCTTGTCAACCACTCGATTTTGTAGAGTTCTTCCCAAAACTTTGCCCAACTGTCCTCTCCTCTCGTCTCAGGGCAAATCGTGGTAAAGGGTTGGGGTATTATGGGACTTTTCTTTTCTTGATTCTTTTTGCCCAATGATTTGAATTCCGCCGGCAAAATACTTTGCTGCTCTTCGCTACTAAAGAATTTCTACGAAGCTACGCACGTGACGCCTTAGGGTTACAACCCCGGCGTCCCGATTATATCCTCAAATTTTTTTATATTATGCGGGTGTTACTCGTTACTACAGCCAATGAAAAAAAATCCGAAAATGAAGAAAGGAAGAAAAAAATCCCCTATTCTGTTGTGATAGTTTGTTCAAATTGTATTCTAAGTTTTGCATCATTTGAGCCACTTATGGCATAAATTGAATAATTTGAAGGACTAATGCGCTCAAACTTAAAATATCGCGAGTCGCGACTTGTTGAAAATATTTAGTCAATTAGTCGGTAACATTATTAATATATTATTAGGCGCACATGATAATGGAATTGTTAATGAGCCCATGGTAGACTCTATTGAAGGAGCAGCAAAATTTCATGAAGAATTAGGCTCTGTATTGTTGGTGGACATAATCAAAGAGGAAACTTATCCTTTTTGTGAACTACGAGAAGACCTTTGTCTGGTAGGCTTCCTTGGAATCGAGCGTCTCGTATCAATTAAGTACATAGAAAGTTAATTAGTTGAATTTTGGGTTGAGTAGATTTATGATTTTTCTCTTTTTTGAAAAGATTGTTTTGTCAGCCAGTAGTACTGCCAAATGCGGAACAGGACAGCACTTAGCACATGAGAAAAGGAAGCTGGTTGTTTGTGAGACCTTATTCAAACACCATGGCGAAGTTTGCTGGAAAGATTTTCAAAATGTCGTGTGCGCTCCCAGATAAATTAAGGTCCGTTTGTAAGCCGAAATTTTGACCCCGGGAGCAATTTGAATTTTTTAGAAAAAGGTGTTTAATTCTATATTGAATATATCACTAAAGCTATTCAAAAAAAGTGTTTTGCAACGTGTTCTGGAACCGACCATTTCCTGATTGCTGGCCACGTTGCCAATGGCATTGTTGTATTGCCAGCGTGGCAGCCATGACGGTCTCTGCCAGCTCAATCACCAGACTCAACTTCCAATTGCGTGAGCAGATTCTTGGCGCCTTCATAATCAAGCCCAAATAGAACGGCCGGAATGAAATCACGTGGCTCTCCTTATTACCGATGAGCATTTACACTGGTGTGGCGCAACACGGTTGAGAGCCCCGCGCGAAGCAGGTTTCTTGGTGCTCTTAATCCCTTTCGGTATTTCCAACTTAAACGCCAGCCAGCCCGCACGCCAACCATTCCCCAATATTTTATATGTATTTCAATATATTGATGGTAGCTTTCTCCTGTATACAAATAGCGCCCACATGTGCTAGTGGGTCTCAGTAGACCCCTTTCGTAAAGATTACAAGCGCCAAGCCCCGCTCCAGAACCGCACCGTCATCCATTGTTCTCGTCGCTCGACTCTCAACGGTCGTGAGGAGTGCATACTGCACAAAAGTGCATCAAATATTTCTGATAAAGTAAGTGTCCTTGTAATCAAGCACATAGAAGCGACGTTAGTTCAGTTTCATTTAAGAATTGTTTTACCTCTCTCAGTAAGAGAGGGCTACTTAGTGAATGGACAAGGAATGTTTCATAGAAATCAAAGCAGCTTAAGATACAAGAGGACCAATGGTCATCCGCAAGGCGCGTATTTGAGCCCGCTTTCTCTTTTGAGCGGAGTTTAGCCGAATTTGGCTCTACGCTTTGTACATTGCCGCACCATTATTCTTCTTGACCCTCGGGATTTTCTTCTCGAACACTCCATGTCCGCTTCGATTGGAATACAAATATATCTCAAGTCCACTTAGATGGGGGTGAAGTCTGAAGCGCTCTCTACAGGGTGACAGTCAATGAATTTAGAAATATATTCGAATCAAGTAATCCTGGCAAAGAGCCTGAAATTTAGATTTTTTTTGAACTTATTCACCTACCTCTGGGTGTGCATGGAATTTCATTTTTAGCGCACTTCCCGATTGAGGTGAAGAATGCTGAGGGAAATGCTGGTATGCACTCTTCGTGAAATGAAGCCAAGGAAATTATAGGTTTCTGCGCATAAACAATTATTGACTATATCACAAACCATTTCTTTTTCCACGCTTATGTGTAAGTCCTATTTTCTTATTCTCACAACCATCAAGTGTGAATTGCTTCACTCTTTCACATCCGTTCTTCATTCACTTTAATCAATCTGCGGCCCTGTGTAACAACGACAGGCCATGGAAAATAATCAAATATGGGCATTGAACGTTGAAACCGAGCATTACGTAACATCGAATTTTTTGCCACGTAATCACCATTGCCAATTTTTGCCAAGACCAGTACAGACTTTCAATCCGAAATAGCCTTTCCGGATTCAATTGCCGAGAAAAACCGAGATTATGCCAATTATATATAAAGACAAGAAACTGCAGCTCTCAATTGACCTCCTCTTTTCTCCATTGATCACCGATGAATCTTACAACACTTATCCAAGCATTAGTGACTTTGCTGGTAGTTTGGGCTCAAGTGTATAGAGTCAAATCATGCCCTTTAAAAAGCGATAAAGAAGTTTTGGGTTTTGCATTTGAGCTTGGATATTACCCGTATGAATCTAATAAAGGCTGGCGGGATTGGTTTTTCGAGGAGGGTGTTGACCTGTCCAAAGCTAGACGCAGAAACGGAATCAAGGAACCCAACTTTTCATTTCCCTTCACTTTTGGCTGGCAGAAGAAATGGTTACACGGATTTGAATTCGAACCTTCTCACTATGTAATGGAGATGCACGGGTACTTTAAGCCGAACTACCTGGGTGTTCATAGATTTCTTTTGACGGGAAGTGAGGGGGCTGCCTTACAATTTGGTGCTGCTCCAACATGCGCTATACTCGGTAAACACTCGGTGAGTTCGAATTTCTATATCAATAATATCGGAAGTTACAACGGTGGAGATGTGACACCACATAAAAAGGAAGCAGAATTTGATCTCAAAGCTGATGAATACTACCCTATTCGGATAGTCATGTTTAATTCTAGAGGAAGCACCAATTTCAAATTCGATGTCAGGGATCCTTTAGGTAATTGGTGTGGGGAAAGTTGCGGAAAGTATGTTCGCACTGACTTAAAGGGAAAATATACTCTCACGCACACATGGGGCCGCTCAACCACTTCTATATCCACCATCACAAACGACCTCGGAACCAGCGTCGACATATTTGTTCCAACTCCAACAACCACAACGACTACTTACTGGACCGGAAAGCTGAGTACTACTATGAAGAAAGGACAAGTTGGACACAGCAATACTGTTATCGTTTGCCATCCAAAAAGTTACAGCACAAAAACGACCACAGGAGATGGGTCAAAGACTCTGACCAAAACAAGCTCTGGACACGAGACTGACACAGTGATTGTCGAGGTGCCAACTCCAACAATGACAACGACTACTTATTGGACCGGAACGCTGAGTACTACCACGAAGAAAGGTCAAGCTGGCCACAGCAACACTGTCATCATTCACCGTCCAACACCGACTCCGAAACCGTGTACTTTGAAGAAGGCGTGTCAAGAGGGCGCGAATGTGCGCTTCTTTAAATATGAACTTGGTTCTAATATTGGTTTCAAAGACAATTTCTTCGAGTCCGGTTACAAGACAACTCACTTTGCATCTACCAGTGGAATACTCGTGATCAAGCATTTTGATAGGAATCACGGAGACGGTGTGTTTTATGGTGAAGTATTTGGATACAAAACAACTCCATCCAACTTAACTGTGGAATTGAGCGGATTCTTCAAGGCACCGGAATCTGGTATTTTTGGGTTTCAAATGTTTGCAAATCAAAGAGCAGCTTTGCAACTCGGAGCAGGTAAGGATTGCTCAGAGAATGCATTAGAATGTGTTGACAAAGACATTCTTCTCAAAACACAGATGGTCCATGACTGGCCGGAGGTTAAAGTGCCCCTCGAAAAAGATAAGTTTTACCCAATGAAACTCGTGTCATTTAATAACGAACGTAACAACGAGTTGAATTTTTGGTTCACAAACCCAAAAGGTGAAAGAGTATTTGATGTGGGCCACCACATTTATCAAATACCTGGGAAGGATGGCTCCTGTGCCCCCAAGCTGACTACCACAATCTTTAAAACATGGACCGGATCTGTGACTCTTGCTGAAACAAGCATTGGATCTGAAACAAATACAGTTATTCTTCAGGTTCCAACCCCAACAACAACAACGACTACTTATTGGACCGGGAAGCTGAGCTCTACCACGATCAAAGGTCAAGTTGGTCACAGCAACACTGTTATCGTTCACCTCCCAAAAAGCTACATCACGAAGACAAATACAGGAGATGGGTCAAAGACTTTGACCAAAACGAGCTCTGGACGCGAGACTGATACGGTTATTGTCGAGGTGCCAACTCCAACAACCACAACGACTACTTATTGGACCGGAAAGCTGAGTACTACCACTATTAAAGGTCAAGTTGGTCACAGCAATAC
>JAJMGZ010000024.1:82521-157513 GCA_030582795.1 Metschnikowia chrysomelidarum
TCCAAAAAGCTACACTACGAAGACAAACACAGGAGATGACTCTACAATTTTGACCAAGACCAGCTCTGGTCGCGAGACTGATACTGTCATCGTTGAAGTTCCCACTCCAACGAGCACCGTGACCACTACCTGGACAGGCGCTATTATTTCCACCACCACTGCGAAAGGGCAGCCAGGACACAGCAATACTGTGATTGTCCAAGTGCCGACGCCTCCCGCAAAAGCATGTGTGTTGGAAAATGAGTGTCGAAATGGCGCCCAAGCTAGATACTTTGGGTACGCCCTTAACTCCAAAGAAGGTTTCGAGGAACTGTTTTTTGAAGGAGGATATAAGAAATCCATGCAAAATCTCAGATACGAAATCAAGAATCTTAATTACAAGGTTGGAACTGAAGCAGAAGGCGAGCAGCGCAACAAGATTTACGATTATGAAACATCTTCGAGCAATGTCACGGTCGAAGTCAGTGGCTGGTTCAAGGCACCGGCAACTGGACAGTACAGTTTCGGGATGGCCGCCAACAGAATGGCTGTTTTGCATTTAGGTGCCGGCGATAAGTGCTATGAGGATTCAGCGAGCGACAGTGTCGACAAAAAGTTTTTGATTAAAACTCTGACAGCTGGCCAGAAGGTGCAGGCAAGAATTATCCTTGAGGAGGGCAAATACTATCCTATGAAAATTGTCACGTTTAATGACAACAAGACCAACGAGCTCAATGTGGAATTCGTTCCGCAAAATGGTCCGGCAGAGCAAAATGTTGCTAAACACATCTTCCAGGGCCCCGAGAGGGATGGTCTGTGTCTTATGATTGCGGGGAATCAACCCCTGCCAAATGCCCACTCGCAAGCAAAGCCTTAATCGAACTTATGATTTGAGTGCTAAGAAGCCATGGAGGATTGTAATCTCCTATTTCGTTACTGTCACCTGACAGTGTTGAGCTTTTGAGTTTTAAGAATAAATCGAAAAAAGGATTCAAGATCCATTAAAAAAAACAAAAAAAAAAAACTACATACTTTCGTGAATGAAATCGTTTAATTTTCTAAGCTATTATTCTGTAGCTTCATTAAGAAGAGTTTTCAAACCCCCACCTCTGGCTGGAACTATTGTCGCAGTGGCTAATCTAACAACCATCTCTAAAATAAGATGGAGAGACTCGTGCTACTTTGCGACCCTAAGTTGCATGAAAATTTGTTGTCGCAATAATCAAGCCAAATCCGCGACTGAGTGATTCATTCCGTCGACTTCTTTCTAGGATTCTCTTTCGTTAAGTCATATGTTTGCATTTTGAATTATTCTTCAGGAAGCCCAGTCCATTTGTGCTTATTGAGTTCTGGTCTGTATAATCTGATTCTTTACAGTGCTTCCCTTCTTGTCTTCAATCGGCCCCCCTACACCCTCGTCGCCCGCGCTCGCTCCCTCATCAAGTGCTCGCTCCTTCGTCGAGTGTATTGGTTTTATGAGAACTCTTGATGCACATTCGTACTGCGTGCTCTCCCCGCGACTAGTTTTGTGGCAGAGTTTGCTGCCTTGATGTGGCAATTTTACACATTGCTCCAAAGTGCGATAAATGTTAGAAAGGCTACGAAAATAAGATAGAAATGAAAATTTTTCCCTTTTGTCGCAAGATTTTGACCGTCGGAAATCAGCCGAAATCCGTTTGTTTTCTGCGTAAATCTCACTCGCCTGAGCATAAGCGTTTTCACGGCTATTCTTCCAAGTGGATTTCCAAACTGATTCGATTTGTCGTTGCAAATTGAAAAGACTTTGCGGGCTCCCTCAATATAAAGCCGCTTTCTTTTTATCATGGGTATTTTTATCATTTCAAATCTAGTGATTTCAGTATACCTATGGTCAAAAAAGATGGGAGCAAACTTCTGTCTTGTTCACAATCGTAGCATCGATTTCTTCTCAAACAGACATTTTCACGCCTGAAAAATTAGAATGCAGAAACCTAGGCTTTCTCTTGACTTGGCCTCGCAATTTGTCACCTTGTTTGCCGGGCGACTTTTTGGGGCTCAAATTATGAGAACGACTGCTCCCTTCTTCGAGGATACGAATTTCGAGAGAAACCTAGAAGCTGAAAGATTTTATTTACAAATGATCTCTAAGTGTGGTCTCAAACATTCTCAGCTATTGTGTCGTATCTGATCGATGATTTGTACGAGTGAATTGTTTCCATTTTATGTCTGCGAAAAGGAAAGACCGATCGTAGCTTCTGGCATAAATCGGGAAGGTCTTGAGGCTTCAGTTTTTTTCAAAGCTTGACTGTAACAAGAAAAGTGTCAATAACATGTGCATTTTGGGGTGATGCAAAAAATGTCGAGAGCTACAGTAGTCGACCAATGGAATCCGCGTTTATCGAATCCAGTTTCGACATCGAGTCTCCTCTTTTTAAGAGATGATGATTACTCACGGGCTTAATCACCGGATTATCGAGTTCACTTTTTCTTGAATTTGAGGGTGGATTCGATTCGTCAATTTTTTCTTTCTGTATTCCAATACACAAGTCCTAGCTTGAAGCGACAAACTGGAGTCCAGTGAGTTGCGCACAGGCCCCAGGCCAGTGCACCACCTGGAGTTGCCAAGAAAGGTCCATGGTGAGTAAGCAACTTACTAAGCTCAGTGTCGTCTGGACCAGTTGGCCTCTTGGCATGCGCCACAGCATGAGCCACGGTGGCAAATGGTCTAAGAACTCTGATAGTCCTCTGAGGTATATATATGTGTACTGAGATCCCAGATCTCAGGACTCTTAACTCTCAACCGAACATCTTTAGATTCCATACATTGATAATATCATGTCTACGACTCTATCCTAAATAATTACTCAAAGATAGATCCCACTCATCTACTTCAAGGATATTGAAGACCTCGATGTACCTGTGCAGGATCTTGCTTTTCATAGCTTCCTCCTGCGTGCCAATGGGTTTCAATGGCCCTCATCGTGAAGACTCCGAACGGCAAACCCCGCATCAGGACCACGCCGTCATCCATTTCCCCCTAGCACCAGAATATCCATGGGTGTATCAAGACGAATTTACCTTCCCCTCAGAATTTATACCCTGCAATGCAAAAAGCAGAAAACTCGCCGACTCAGCGACCATATGGCGGATACCTGGAAAAGCTAGTTCCCTAGATCAACGACATGTTATAAACATCCCCTTTGGAAAAGGCTCCCCTCATCTCCGAAAGACCACCAAATTGCGCATAGCAAAAGGCCAGCTCCTGATGTACCACCAAGATAACCGTCCTCCGCCGTATTTGCAACCGTAACGCACGTTTTCGTGATGCCCGAGTACTTTGCCATCTCTCATTATACGCCTACATCCGGCCTGTACCTGTACAGGAACTATTAAAAAATGCAAGGATTTTTTAGTCTATTTCAACACGTAACGTAGGTACCGGTGCGGCCGGACACTTTCAGCTTCTAAAAATTTAATCTCCACTTTTGATATATTGAAATACAATTTTGCTCTCTTAAAATTTGATTTAAAGCTTCAGCACATGTTCTTTAATTATATTCTAAACTCCGAAATTTACTCAAAGTCTTTTCGGTTCCGTGGGTGATACAAAAGGATCATGCATTTTTAGAGCGAAAAAAGTCGTTCTGGCTTCGTAAGCATCCCACGTCTCCGGCAAAACGAGGCAAATATCCTCAGTTGACACATCAATTTCGCAAGACAAACATTATCTGCTCGAATTGTCTTATCTTTTTTTTTTTGGTTCAACTCGTTTGGTTTTAGCCTCTTTTTTTCTTTGAGAATTTCGATCTCGTACAAGGCTTTTATAAAACCTCTTTTTACTTGATCCACATTCATTTTGAGAGGTGTTGAAATTATGCCCATCTTCTCTTGTATAAGATCTTTAATTCTATCGACTTCAAATCCCACTTGAAATGGGTTAACCGGTGTAAATGGCCCCTAATCTCGCACAGGGCTCGATACTGGTGTTGACGCTTCAGGATGTATTTTCAGCTTGAGGATCTCCCGATTTGGATTAAATAGAAGTAGACCAGAACTGTTGAAGCCACTTTCCATTTCTATTAAATTTAAGGGGCGTTGTACATTGCGAGGAAATTCATTTGTCAATAATAAGTCTGCCCGCGCGCATACTGTCTTGAATGTGCACAAGGCCCCTTCGCTGAAGCTCACACACTCGATTGCTGTCGCCCATTCCCTATTTTCAAAGCCCAAAAGCTTCAGGCTACCACGAGCCTCCAAGTCTGTAATCATTTTGTGTTGATTCACCGCCCACATAACGAGTTCGTCTCATCAAAATTGTAGACGTCATCCAGGCATGTGCCGTGCACCATTTTTGTCCATTCAAATAAATCAAACCACTTTAAAATTACTCCTGGGTCCTCAAATCTTATTCTCTCTTAAGGTTCTAGGATTTAGTTTGTTTGATACAGATGCCAGGATTCCGAGAAACAAATTTTCTGGCCAATTTTTTGCCGATCGGTCGCCCAACTTCACCACCGCGTACCGCGACAATTGAACTTGCCTTTGCTCGAAGACCTGCAAATCGGGGAGGAAGCCCAGTTGCAGTCTTGTCCCTTATTCATAAAATAATCACATCCTCTGTTTTTTTTCTCAAAGTGAATACAGCTGGGTGCATATCGACGCGTGCTGGAACGCCCCTCATGCGGTCATGACGAGTGGAATTCGGCAATCCAAAATACAGAGCTGCTCTACGAACTGAAGCCACGAGGCCATTTTTATGGTATTATGGGCTATACAATACTACCTTCTTATCAAATAATTTTTTTTTATGATAACCGAGGTGCGTGTTGTCATTAGGAGACGAAAGAAAACATGTTTTCAACATTTTCAGACGCGTCGCGCAAAGTGTCCGGCGGCGCGCGGTGTCCGGCCGCACTGGTTCCTACGTTAACACTCGCGAATACGGCGAGTCCAGCGTCTCGGCGTCAAGCACATCCGCTAACTTTTTTCGATATTGCGTCAACAGATTAATTCGGAGTCCCGCCCTTGAGTTTCACGGGCATGCGATCTCGATCAGCCGCCGCCACAAAGTCGCGTGCTCCCGGTGCCAATGGTTGTAAGAACTTTCGTGATACAGTTCGTTTGACGCGAATTATACGTAGATACAAGCAAGGTTTAGAGTGATACGGCCTTACAACAACACGGCCCACTTCACTGGGTTCTTTATACTATCTAAGGTGATTTTCGTTTAAGGAAAAGAGCTCCAAGATCCTTTTCCCCGGCTGGTAAAATTCTTGCACCAGCTCCATCCGCGCGCTCTACATACTGTGCATTTTGGGCGCTGTCCTGGAAATTCATACACGTATTGCTCGTCGCCAAGCACCACCGATGATGGTTGAGCGAGTGTAAGTTAGTCGTATAGATGCTTTGAACGGTTCTCGATCGCCTTCATCAATGACACCCGAATTGGATGCCGACGAAGGCCAGAACATTTATATTCGGGATAACACATCGAGTGGAAAATAACTCCTAATTAGCCACAACAAATAACTTAGAGGTGCTTGTGAGATAGACAGCCGCGAAGGCTTATTCTATTCTCGGAATCACTTCTTTTATACATGACGCATCCTTCACAAGCATAATTTCAACACTCTCCTCGAACCTCAGTCCATTCTGTTTTCAATGGTCTTTCCTGCCATGCTATGTAGTCTCCACTTGAAATGCGATTGACTTGACTAATGCCTCGTTGAGTTTTTCGGTGCTTATATCGGGAAAATCGAACTTCAAATCATTTTTTTTGAGTTTTTTACAAAACTCAATGATTTTACCAGCATTTTCTCGTAAACTGTTGGGGCCCTGGGATAGTTCAATCACGTGGTCGAAATGTCGATCAAACTGATTTCGTGGGTCGTACTGAAGAAAACTTTTTGTGAATGAATTGATAATCATTTTTGCCTTGCCTTCTTCACTTTCGCTCTTTATTTGCGGGTGATTATCGCCCCTCCCCATGATTCTATCGCGTGCAACGAATCGCATTTTTTGGATCAGCATCGACCGAGGAATAAATAGGAGGGCTATGAGTAGTATCCCCTCTTTCTTGAGCTGAACAATGTCGCGTCGATGCATTTCTAAATGATTATTTCGATCGAGCCAAATCTCATCTATGTTATCATTATCAAGTGCATCTTTTAGCGCCAGGTAAAATGCTCGTTTTTGATCAAACTGGTCGTTTTCAATATGAATTGAGCGAGGAACTAGGTCCCTGAGAGCTCTGAAAACTGTAGACTTTCCACATCCCACAATCGAAATAGGCACAAACACAAGTTTTGGCATATAGTTTAAAAAAGAAGGAGAGCAAAGGCTGGAGATGGAGATCGCGACTTGGATCTTGAGCAAGCAGCTGCGTGTGCAGGACCGGTACTTGTCACGTGACACAGAGATGAGCAATGAACAATAAGCATGTTATGTGGCTGTGGTGTAAATTACTTTCGCCAGATTAAACATCTTGGATCATGTCTGGTAACACGGCCCCAGCTACTCGACTGAGTAAACCTATTCACGGATTGCGCCCACACAAAATTGAAAACACTATAAAGCTCAGGGTGCTCTTGAGGTCTTGCGACTCCCTTCCCCACGTCTTCCGATCCTTGTACATTCTAAAGAGATAGAGCTTCACCCTCCACAATATTAGATTAACCGAAGGTGGTTTTTTCCTTTGGAGAGTAATCAAAAGATTTAGTTGAGTTCCGGCGCTCGCTATTGTATAAATTATTAGACATACGTTGTTTCACCCTCGTCCGAAGAGCGTATACAATATAATCATAATCCTTGAAAGATGCCATCTCGACGCGATGCCTATTCTCTGAATGAAGAATTAGCTTCAACTATGCAATCCAAGCTATTTAGTTTCATGAACTTAAGCTTGAGCACAGACCTATTTCCAGATATCCTGACCCTCATTGAACCGGAGAGCTCGCGTATTAGCCTATTATTTTTTCCGAATAACAGGAGCGATCGATTTCTTTTTGATAATATAAATATCTAAAAAAGCATTCGAAGTAGGGAAACGGCGCACTCTTGCGGAGCTCAGTATGTCCATGCCCACGCTACACGTTAAGAATTTCAAATCGGTAATATGGATGTTGACGGGAACGAGCTACCCCTAACTCCCGCGGGCGGCTTTTTCTGGGCAGCTTTGTTGAGATTAAATGCAGACAATTCTCCTTTTCAGTTCTGTATGATAAAATGATTCCGCGACTCCTCCTGGGATTATTCAAAATCTGGACTTGCACCCACCGCACGAAATGCTACACTAGACAGAATTGGCCAGCTGTACTATAGCTGTACCTTATCGGTTTCAGACACGACGCAGAAAATTTGTCACAATTTAAGGCAGCATGCACTGGACGCCATCCGGACCACCGAATACCTTCTCGCTCCGTCTGCCACTAAGTGTGGAAAATTATAAGATATACAGACATTGCGATAGTGTGACATCGCGTTTTCATTGTTGCATAGCTCAATAAAGCTTCAACAGGATGATTGATTCTGTTGAGTTTCTATATACATGCCCTTTTGATAAAAATCGACCATGCACTGATAATTTGGAATCAAGGAGACCAAGTTTACTTATCAAAGCAGCAGCTTTTATCTCTTATAACTGGACAGTGGTAGCGGTCAGAACAACGAACGCAAGAATCAAGCTTTTGATTGATGCTAAAGCCATTCAAAATGCATCCCGAACCATTGGTCTTTTCGAACAACATGTATGAAACGCCGCAACCGTAAATCGCCACGGCAACTGATTCATTCAAGGAATAGCACTTATAATTTCGGGCCCACAGTCGAGAGTAAACTTTATGATTGTTGCTTGGAGAGGTAGAGGGCTGTTCGAGCCAAACGCCTCTTTCATACGAAGCCACGGCGCATTGACGAAGCAACGTATTCAGCTCGGGCCCCCATTTCTGTGATCGGCTTCATCACGAGATCGCTCCGCCCAATAAAGTATCTGATCGCTCGCTTTACACTCCGCAATGGAGTTGTTGTATGGCAAATCTCATCCAGGCATCAGGCTTAATAACGCGAGACACATTTGGGATTTTCGAATGACTGCTGCGAGCGAGCCTTGCTTATTTCAGAATTTCCTTGGGAGAATAAAATTCACTGGATGTGAATTCACGGAACTCAGGGCTAGACTTTTTGCACTACTAGTTTCTGCGCTTGGCGAACACGCGGAATCAAAAAATCTTTGGCTAAATACACGGCATATGTTCCAAAACTTCAACATGGTGAAAACTCAGGATCATGCATACGTGATCTTCGGAGCAATTCAGGAAGAGGATTTGCTTACTAGCGGAATTTAATGCATTTCCAAAAAGTGGACTAATCTGAAAGATTTATTTTTTGTGGGAAACTCTTGAATACGAGGAGGCGTCCGCAGGTCCCTGGCGAAATTTTGCCTTCACGCGTCCATCAAACAAACATCTTTTTGCTCATATCAATTGCGTATTTCCTTCCCCTCTTACACATCTTGTTTCGCTGTCTTCGAATTCATTTACAATAGAAGATTTCCTTTAAGTTTGGCATTTATTTCAATACAAAGTTGTAAAAGAGGCCAAAGTGTCGCTGTGGGGTTGCCACTATGTGACGGCAGGCCACGTCGGTGATTTCCACAAATTAGTAATTTTAGAGACGCGAAAGTCTCTACTTACCTCAAAAATTGTCAAACTATTTATGCTCCGATGATGTTTGGGAATAAGCTTGATGAAGTCTACCTAAAAAGACTTTGAAACGAAAAAATTTGAGGCTTTGAAAGAGAAGAATTCCCTTGAAAAGCAAATAATTCAACGCCATTCGATGTATGCATACACAACTCACATATGCGCATGGCCAACATTCTACTGTAGGACGTCATGCTTCTGCAAGTCAGGTAAGGGACGGTCGAAACAGTTGAAATAATCCGCATGAAAGTTGAGAAAATGATTAGATCGGAAGAACCTTCCCAAGAATCTCAAATAGTGAAGCGTGAAATTCAAGAACAAAATCCCTTTGAGTTTGATCGAGGAGTCTAACATTAAATACACAGGATATATCCATCACAGTTATCAACCATATTCGCCAAGAAAGTCTCAACGTACACTAACTACCAGCCACGGAGACGTTTATTGTGTCAACTCTGCCGTCAAAGATATGCAAGGCACAAGTTTTCGGGTCAAACTTTCTGGACTTCATGGTAAGAAAGATATACTTTTGACTTGTTACTCGTATCAAGGTTTTTGTAGTGAGAGGTCAATGAAAAAAATGCTCGCGTAACTTTTGCAATAAATGCTTGCGCTTGAACGTGGGTTTTCGTCTGACAAAGTACATTTAAAATCGAAGAGTCTCTAGCTTCAAAGCGGAGAGAATCCTAAAGACTTGATGTGTTTCTTCAACAAAGAAACTTCCTCCTCGTTATGATCTCTTTCATAGGGGGTAATTGCATCATTGGTTATCAGAACTTTTCGTTCAAGAATTTCAAAATTCAATAAGAGAGAGTATTTCTTTCAAATCTGAATTTACCAAATTTTGGCGAAAGAGGCGGATTTGACCGTTCTAATGAAGAGCTGGGCATACTAGTCAATGAGTCAGGTGGCGGAGCCAAGACACGACTGCACAAAATACCGAGAAAGGAAACTTGTGTTTCATGGATTAGACGAGAACACGTAACTGATTCTTCAAGATATGTCCGGAGGATTTTTATTTGGCATTTCGATACAGATTTGCCTCACAATTTCGTAGGCATCGTCGAGATTAAAGCGAATCTCAAGTACAGGCCTTCAGATCTAGTCGATAGTATCGATTACAGGTTTCCAGGAATAGATCTATAATTGAAGGACGGATGGAATGAATTCAAGATTCTCGCAAACTGAGGGGGATAATTCCGACGATGATTATGCCTACCCTACGGACAGTTCAATTGAAAAGTATGACAGAAGAGTAGCGCAAGCTTTTTTGAAGGGGGGCCTGGACGTTCGTAACCTGTTGAAGCTCACAGAATCAAATCCTGGGGGTGGAGTCGAAAAAATGAGAAGATATTGCGAATTCATGTTCGAGGTCGGGATTAACAAGTTTTATACCTTCAAGTACGACGAAGAGAATAGCTTCCTCAATGACTTGAGAGTCTCATTGATCCGTCACCTCATGAATGATCCTGCTCTCAAGGCATTTGTAGCAGCAGAAAACCCAGCGATGTTTGAGAAACATTTTCCCGGTTTGAAGAAGCATTACCAGCATTTTTACGTGGAGTCACGGATTCTTATTCAACGTGTCTTGAAGACTTTCCCTTTGGTAGCTAGCTTTGCTTCGATGAACTTTTTCAACCACAGAGAATTTGGCAGGATTATTGAGGTAATTTTAATCTTGGGACGCCAGTTCAGAGACCAGAACAACGCATATACTTAGATTCTTAAAGAATAAAGTCCAGGGTGTCTCGACTCAAAGTCCTCTGATGAGCCGCCAATGTTCCGATGGAGCTGTTATATGCGAGACTGGACTCCTTGATTTCATTCTTTTCAATTTCTGGCTCAAGTGAGCTTATCACATCGATTTTATCGGCGATTATTTGTATTTTGCGACAGTCTCTGTGGTATACAGTAACTGAACATTCACCTTCTGTAGGAGACATATCAATGATTTGAGTGTTTTCGACTTGGACTTGTGAAAGCTTTCATTGGGCACCTGCCCCCACAATTAAGAAGTGAAGGTATGTCAGCAATTCTATTACCAGTTTACGAATCCGTGAAGGTAAGATTCACGAAGTTCCTTCGACAGTCAACCAATTTTCAAGTGCCAAGAACTCATCATTGCAAACACGCTGAATTTCCGAAAATTATTACCTCTAATCAACCAGCTTGACACTTCTTTCACGCCCAATCAATACAATAATATTTCCAACATTTTTCATTGAATCAATGACATTATGGCATACTTCGATTACAGCGATATCGTTCCATTCGAAGAGGCTTACAAAGGAAGATTTAAATGTATCAAGCCGATTTATATAAAAGACTTTCATTCTCATACAGTAATTTTGTCTTTGCATTGCATAATATTGTCAAACAGATTTTCGTTTATCCATCAATACCCTAAGAGCTGTGTATAAACTTCAAAGTATTCTGAGCTTTCACTATCTTGAACTTTTTGAAATTCAATTCAAAATACCTTTTCTTAGTCGAAGTATATAAACCCTTGTTGTCTCTCCATTACATAACTCCATTCAATCACTTCCGCTCTGCCATTCAATAAATCATAAGTTCCCTCTGGCACATCTCCATTTTCCAATAGGTTTTCCAAGTAAACATTGGTCATTTTGGGTGCAATTGATGCATCGACTGTCCCTATAGTCACGTGAAGATAAGCATTAGTCGTTGGAGTATGTTCAATTCCGGTTTTTTCAAAAGATTCAGTAACTCGATAAAGTGATGGAACGCTGACTTTAAGTGCCACCAACAAATTCTCGAACACAATGATTTTTTCAACTTTCACATCCCCGAAAACCGGCACGCCCACAATGCTCCCAGCCCGTGCCTGCTTTTTATATACATTTTTGGAGAAAAGCCGGCCTAGACTTTGCCAGGTGGTTTGGTGTTTGGCCTTATTCGAGCGTACTGACATCACATGAGCTAGAGTCACGTGAAATTGACTCTGAACCCGGCCATTCTTCTTGAGCAAATCCCACGTAGAATTTCCCTTTAGAACTTTACCAAGGTGCAGAAATATGGTGTCGTATTCGGTTGAAATGCCATAATAGATCGCGGTGCGTTGTGGAGCCGCCACTTTCTTCTTGAATTTCGGGACGTACGACCTCGCTTGGTTGTAGGCAGTATCCCACTGCTGCTCGCTAAAATCATGGTCCAATTCGGGAAAAGCTTTCGAGATTTCTTGATAAACAATTTTCGCATTCTGCAATGAGTCATCTTCCACATCAAGATTAACCAATAACGAAAACTCAGAATCTGATCGATCGAGCAAACTTCCTTCCACAGTTCTTGGCAATACTGTAGATAACCCGCCGTCCTTCAATTTCGGGGCCTGAAACTTTCTAAGTACATCCTGGAGAACCAGCCGTGCAGATACCGGAGACGAAGCAGCGGCAATTGATTGATGATTATCACCTCTTTCTAATATTCTTTTTTCTAGTATGGAGAATTTCCCTTCAGGTGATTCACAATTGAGGAAGTTGAGCCCGATGAATTTCACCTGCACATTTGGCATAATGTAGGCACTCATTTTCAGCAAAATCTTGGTGAAAAAATCTTTTCTGTAATTTTCACGATGATTCATCCGATCAGAGAACACGATTTTTTTAGTCTTCAAAAGCTCTAATGTTTTTTCGATGATCGACTGGCCCCCCTGAAAATCATCATTTTGTAAGTGCGACCACTCCTCACACATATTAGCGAGCGTCATACAAACGGTAGTTTTTCCACATCCTGGAGCCGCCATTGTCACCACACAATAAACAGTCTCTGAGGGTGTATCGAGCCTTTGAAATTTCTCCGAAATCTTTTCCGATTGTTCCATTTCATGAGGCTTTGATCCGGTCGGCACATCCTTCATGAGATCCTCGATGAACAATTTGCGAAGCGCAATCACGCCAATATTATCATGGAATTCGGCAATTTTTTCCGGATGCTTCTCGAAATATTTGGCTGTAAATTCCAAATAAGCGAATGTGATTTTTCTGTTCTTTGGAAAATACTGCATAATATCTGACAATGGACGCGTATAGTCAGGAGTGAAGAACTTGAGCGTGGCCTCACGGAACTGTCGGTAGAGCAAATATGGCTGATCGTACTTGAACTTGAAGAAATAGTCACGACCGTTTCTTAGGCATCGAATGACAAATCCTTCAAGTTCACGGCCGTGAAATTCACCAACTCGGTCTACTTCGTCGATAAAATTGCTCAATTCCGCGTACAGTGAGAATTCCTTAAACTCGATCTTTTGAAATCCCCATCGGTCCCCAAATTCCATGACCTTGTCTATCGGTTCCGTTCTGAATTCAATTTCATTGTGATTGAGTCCGTGAAGGTAGAGGCCCGCCATTTTCTCGGGATATTCCAAGATATGTTCTTCAAATGTGTCGTCACATAACTCCGCCACCGCCGTCAAGTTCTGGGAGTATAATGATCGAGCAAATTCTTCAGGACTCTTTCCTATTTGAGATAATTGCTTTTGAATGGCTTCAATTCCTCTTTTATAGTGTTTGCCTTTCGATCCAGTCAATTCCGTATCGATATCGCCAGTCATATTTTTCGAGCACACTATCAAAGTATCATCTTCTAATCCGGCGAAGAATATAATGCACCCGTTTTCCTTTGTGGTAGCAAAGAATGGCCCTTCACATTCGTTTTGCAAATTTTCACTTTTGACACTTTCTGCTTCGTTCACATTGAAAAATTTATCGTATCCTCTGGCCACAATCCTCTCTTGCGTAGTAAATAGACCTCTCGCTTTGCACGGTAGTTGATCAGCGAATTTCGTGTACTGGAATTCTGGAAATTTCCATGAGTTAACGGGCAATTTACCGCTTTTGGTAGATATAACACATTCGGTTTTCTGGACCGATTCGCCGCCCCGCTTAATTGATTTTGACGCCATATCATTCAACCGATTTAGGAGATCGGGCACTGAAGTCGCGAGGGCATCGAATACCTGAGCAGAAACATCAGCCGACATGAAGAAGAGTTCACAGAGAGTCTTGAGTGTGTTTGAGGAAAAGCAAGGGAAAATTGAGTGAAGTTTGCCGAATTATAGAGATTGAATTGGCCAAAATTTGCGAGTGGATGGGGCAGTTTTTGGGCTAGGGAGGGATCGGGAGGGATCGGGAGAGAATGATTCAAAAATTAAAATATGCAGGATATTTGAATTCCAATTCAGTCGGGTCAAGAGAACCACTATTTTTGGAACTGCTCTTGGCTTTATGAATCCTGAATTGACAGATCGGAACGTCTGTGAATGTCGATGCGCATCGTCTGATTCCATGGTTATATGCAGTTCTTTGCGTTGTTAGAATAATAGCACTCTATGCACACTCTATGGTGTGTGTATAAGGTCTAATGAATGACCAGTTGCCTACTCTCATGTTTCAGGTGCTGGCCTGATTCCCATATGGGATAATACTGGCTTATAAGATAGTTCTCTTACATTAAGAGAGATCAGGTGACACTTACCAATCCTAACCTAACCATTTATCCTTCTATATACTTTATTATTACGAGACGCCCTATACCAAGGGGTAAGCCTACTTGCAACATTCTACTCGTAGTTCACAGAGTAAACAAGATTCCTCTTCGAATATGTTTATCAACATAACAGTGTATACTTCTTCAAGAAATCTTGCTGTTCCTTTAGTAGAGCCTACCATGAACTCAACTTCAGTTCCACTATCATCAGGTAACATTTCTTCCATGTCTATTAATATTACTGGTACTGACGAATCGGCTTTCTTGGAAGACACTCTTGAGTTAGAGGAATATAACCTTAACAGAGGCACTACTTGGAAAGAATTCCAGGATGCAGTTGATCCTGCATTTGAAAGCTGACATCATTGATGTCCAACATGCATCAAGCATAAAACAAGGAAGCCAAAAAAAGAGAAAGTGGGAGAAAGAGATTATACTCTTCTACCTATTTTCCCTATCCATAATCTTTTTCAAGTGACCTACAATTCTTTTGTCAAAAGATACCGATCTATTTGGTTCTTGGTTGCAAAAGTTATGAGAATTAGAGGCTCAATTGAGGCCCTGATTCCGGCGAAAAAGAAGTTAGATGAGAGACCTCTTTCGATTTTCCACACTATTGCATTCATAAAAAGCTAATTGTCAAAGCCCGCCTTTTTCTGATTCCATCGGTATTTCTGTGCTAGCCCTTCGCTTGTTTGCGGTGCAAATCCGAAAACGGTCTCGACACAAATTGGCTATCCATTATATCTATAGCCCCTAGTTTGCTAATAAATGCATGACTGAACTTTTACGGAGGTCAAATATTGGCTGCTCTTTCTCCTCGATAGATGTGGCCGCTAGAAGGACTCTCAAGATACATGGCTTTTCCCATCAAAACCCAAATCATAAAAAAGAAAAAAATAAGTGTTACCGTCCAAATAAAACAAAACATAAGCAAGCGCGGAATTCGAAAAGTTGTCTCAGCTTGGACATAGTAAATATGTAAAGTAAAAGTGTAGAAGCTCGTGGGCAGATCATTCTGAGCTCCCCTTTTTGCATTATTGGCCCATTTCTGAAATCGCAGGTATCTTGCGATAAGATGATTTGCTCAGAGAGCGGTGATAGAGCGTTCAGATTACTTGGTATTTCCGTTGAAAATAAACCCTCTTTCCCACCCAAAAGTCACCGAGGAAGCAAAATCAGAATAAGCTTCCCAAGGGGTTTTCAAATGGGGATGCCACGTGGAGAGACTAGCTGCTCAGCACTTGGACCATGTTGCTAATTTATTCCCAAATGATATATGAGAATGACGATTTTCAAAATGCTTTCGAGACTCCAATTGTGATCTTCAATTTATGACTTTCATTCCGAAAGTCTTTCATCTCGACGACCCCACCATTGCTGATGGCCAATAATTGATTCAGGAGTCAATATCACATAGCGGATATTTTTGCACTCAAATTGAAAGACCTGATTTCAATAGCTACCTTTCTTTGTTGGAAAACGAATAGCTGAAACATAAATTGCGGAAGCGGCTGCTACATCGCATCATCACGGAGATATTGGTCCAAGAATTTTACACATGTAGAGCTTCATTTTTCACAAGTGGTAAAATAAAGACATAGCTAACATAATGTTCGATGATAGTTGAGCGATCGTACCGCAAGGCTTTGCTTTCTCATGGATGCACAGTAACCTCCAGGCGATTTGCCGATCCGAAATTCTCCTTTATTTCGAAGGCTCTGGTGTTTTTGGACACCACAAACATAAGATATAAATGAAAGCATAAGTTTGATTCAAATAACTGCCTTTTTTTGTCAATTTAAGTGAGCACGATCGATCTCGAAGAATAAGTCTAAACTTTCCTATACTCATCACGGTCATCTGATGCCAGCTATCTTTCTATTGAGGCTGCCAGAAACTCAATAGTGTCCAAATATCTCGAAAATAGATTCATCAATTCCGAAGACTGGTGCGTTCCGTGATAAAATTTCTTTTCAATCACGGGTGGCAAATAACACAATTAGGGCTTATTTTCCTTAAGGGAAGTTACAAAGCTGGCAAAATGTCAAATATTTTGTATGAAAGAGGAATGTCTCAGTTGATCCAACTCACATAAAGTTCTCTTGTTAGCAGCCAGAAATTGACTTTTGTCTTTTGATTTTTCAAAACTACGTAAGGGATTGTCATTGCCAGCCTGTCTTAAACGACCAGGTCTTTTTTTTTTATTTCAATACACAATGAAAATGCCGGCATCTGTAGGCTATTTCGTCCTTTACCCCCTGAAATGGTCTTCACCTTCTTTCTTCGTAATTCCTCTCTTTCTGGCATTGCCAGACTTAACCGACGGTAACAAAGACATGCTTGCGCTATCCCGCTTCAACGAATCCAGTATACTTTCTTCCTCAAATTTAACATCATCGCCATTTCCCTCTGAATTTCCGTCACTATTAACACCAATTTCAATACTGATTTCTCAAATTCAGTATCATTTTCCATCCCTTTGTCGACAACTTCATCATTATCGTCGGCCTCTCAGCATTTTCGTCGTAACCGTAACTTTCATCCACACTTCCCCCAGTATAATCATCAGGACCTCAGCTTTGACTCGGCCCTGCTGAAATCTGCGCCTGAATAAACATTCACACTCTCTTCGATTATCGGTGCGATCTCAATTTTCAGCGGTATTTGCATCCCCGTTTCCTCGTCTAGATTCCCTTTCTTTTACACTACCATCTCGCGCTGATTCCAATCACGATCCGCGCCGTATAATTCGAGGTAAGGAATTTTGGCCTCGTCACTGGGTCTCTTCCACATCTTAGTCAGTACGCGCATAAGCTCTGTAACCGGTTTTTCGGGGAATTTCATTTCAATTACAAAACCGCTATTTTCTTTCCGCGATCACAAAACACCAGGTATGCATTCGCGGGACATTTTGGTGGATTGAAGTCCGGGGCCCCTTCCGCATTGCTGCCGCCAGAAGTCTCTTTTTCTTCTCTGATTACGGCTTCGCCCTTTCAATATTCAAGTGCTCATCTGTCGAACGAGTGGGAACGGCCGAGCAATTTTTCTCAAGACCGTGACATGATCATCCTGCAGAAGCCTTGCTACCTGCTCCTCGAGCCTTCCTGGAAGCAAAGCGTATTCGAGCAGAAGTTGACATGCAGACATGCGCGTATGCAGCAACACTAGCAAGTGAACTTCCTTACTTTCCTCGCTCTTGGATATATTTGATCGCATCGCCTGAGACTTGGCCTGGAATTTTTTCCTTGAAAGTTAGTACCATGGACTTAGCCGAGCAGTCTCGTTATCTGGCTTTTTTCCCTATGATAATTGCTATTCTCACTGTCTGGCGCAGATTCCCTACGATTTGCCATTGCTTCCTTATTATTTGATTTTCTCGTGAGAAGTCATACTTTGAGAAAAAATGTTACGTCTCCGAGAATTTCTTCGTGTGCAATTGTGGCAGGTAAAGAAAACTAAAACTCGTTGGTGGCACCGAACCTCGGCTGGCCACGTGCACTCTTGAACGCGAGTATGAGTAGCATGGTTAAAATTTCAACTGCATCTCACGGAATAGTACTATGTTTTTTGCAATCATCGTCTAATAATCCTAACATTCTCCTTTCTTTAATTTTGCTGAAGTAGGTTTTGAGCTATTGTAAGGAATTGGGGCACCTGATTGCCTAGCTTTAGGACGGCGCGTGACTTGAACGCTGGGAATTCGATCAAAGCTGATTCGAAGGAAAATCGAATAAGTTCCAAGTAGCTTTTGATAAATTCTTTGAGTTTCTCAAACTTAATTTTTCTGATTGAATAATGCTTTTGCGATTCTTTCTTGTTTTTATTTTGTAATTTACCGCCTAATCACTCAAGCTTGCTGAGTAGATCTCGGAATTCTTTATTGACACGTCCAAATTGGCGCTTTTATAAGGAAACTTCACTTTTACCTTCCAAACATATTTTGATTATGCGATTGAATTGAATTTATTTGGTTCATGTTATTCAATTTTGTTGAATATTCTATACTCTTAAAATAAGTTTGCCTAGTAGGCTTGTAAACTTTCTCAGCGCAGTGTGTCAGGTAGAGTACAAGCCTTGTCTCTGTAGTCGCTCCTTCTCCCAGAACCCCCGCTCCCACCCCTTAAGGGGCAAAAAGGGGTAGTCCACCTCGTCTTATGGACTCACGTACACATCTTATCACTCTTCAATACTTATATATCACACTATCAATCAATCACTCAGTACTCTACGCTTCACCTCACTCTTCACTTGCCAGGTAAACCCCTATATCTGACACAGTGTTGATCCTGGCAAATCTAATAAAACATAATCGGATAATATTGAGTACAACATTAACAAAGACATAAATACCTATTCACCCTCATATCTCAATCTGATATACAGTAAGATCATTGATCATTGCTACTAAAACATCACATGATATCGAAGTCCTCGCCGCCGCCTCTTCATGAAAGCTGGTGCTCAGCAGATATAGTGTTTTTTATAACGGCTTGCGATTCGATGAGCATCGAGATAAATGACTTGTAAGAAATCATCTCTTTGTAGTATCCACGGATGCTAGTCTTATTCTGAGCATTATTGACCAGTTGCATCAGATGGCCGCAAAAGAAACAACACATGATTTATTTATGCCCATTTAGCACACAAATCATACAAATTTCCGAATAAAGGGATTGCGATTGATCTCAAAGCCAAAGTAAGTATCACGCTACCTGTTAATCATTCACGAAAGTGCTTTGTTCTCTTCATCAAGCCTTTCATAGCAAAAGCAGCCAAATTGTCAGAGGAAGATTAGCTCAACTGGCTTCTTCCGTCAAGTTCTTAGAATAAAAGATCTTCCAAATCACTAAATCCGAAATGGCCATATTGAAGTATATGATTTATGAAGACAATCGGCTTTCAAATCTTTTGTGGGCCTCGAAATGTAAGATTTTAAAATTTTTAGCTTAGATGCTCCAGATGGCAGACTTCATTCCTTCGCTATGGGGTTTTGAAAGACGAACGACTTCAATTGGCCATTCTCTCTCCATATCGAATTGACATCTCGCGCCGAGTCGGCCAAGCTTGCATTGGCAAATGACGTTTAAAACAAACTATTGCTTGAATTCCAATAATAAGAGATGCATGTCTGCTCAGGAGAAAACAAAAAGTTGATCCGAAGATAGGGGAATCTGGCAAGAAAAGCGTCGCAAAGACAGGTCTTCGTGGCAATATCCTATCAATGAATGAACAACACAACGAATAAAATAGAAAGGATTCTTTTTCAACGGTCCAGTTAAATCCAGCTTTTAAGGGATCTTACACCTACCGACACTCGGATAGACTTCTATTGAGACACTGAAAGAGACCTCTTTCGAGATACTCAGGGTGGCTTTGTGGGAGACTTTCGGGGCCATCGTTAGTCATCTTGCGACTACTATTTTCAAAGTTCGTAAAATGCTTTTACTTCTGCTGAATTATGATGATTCGAAGCGTCACAAAGATAAATACTTCGTTAATCTCAAAGTCTCGAACGAGAAAGAAACGGCAAAAAAAAGCGAAATTACACCTAACATTTACACTCTTCAACATCCAAAGGACCCGTTTTTTGCACCTTATGGCTGGTCAAGCAAGGAAAAGTTATACAAGAAATGTGTGACAGCTCAAAACAATCTTAAAACTATGCACTACTTCGATAGCTGATCATGAATTATTCTCATCTTCGGTGAGTGACAAAAGAAATGACCTCCTTGGAATCTGATAAGTCCCAAAAGCCACAAATTTCTGGTAGTCACGAATCAGACTTTATCCCCAACTTTTGAAAACACCTCCCAAATGTCAGTGTTTGTTCACCTGATGAAAAAAAAAAATTCTCCTAGATTTCTACTTGCCTTGTGGTGACAAACTTCTTTCTCGTCAGATTCTGGAAGTTGCTATCTTTAATCTCTTCATAATCAAGGGATATGTTATGAGGCTGCGTCTAGTATTTGGTGAAGACCTCAGCCATCACCTGAATATCCATTGCGGAATGAGGAAGCGGCTTCGGTAGCAATCCATGGCCCGAGATCATCATTGCAAACCACTAACAAAGGCTCTTCTTGCCGCTGCCTTAACCGCATAAATATGGCCTGAGGCTGGCGAAATTTGGCTACTGATACGAGATTGTTCAAACTCAGGGAACATTCATGGAACAATCGATATCCGTCATTTTCTATATCAAGAACGGAAGCAAGTATTCACAGGACTATCTCGCTTTCAACTCACTTTGCGAAGGCTTCCTCTGCCATTTGCCAAAACTGGCTCCAATTCGTCCCATATTCCCACTCAAAGGAACAATATAAAAGGTTCGTGGTGATATACGATGAGTGGGTAACTTAAAGAGAAAGAATGTAAGAAAAGGATTGAGAAATACCCTGATCAAACTGATAACCAGCTTCACAAGTCCCGAAAGCACGATGAACACAGAGATAAAAGACGATTAAAAGACTCGCTTAGCAAGAAGCGCGTATCAATTTTGCTAAAATCAAGCTTGATAGTGGTCCAATTCTCTCGATTCTTAAAGCAGCAGACCTTTTCGACGTTGGCAAGCTGATTCTCCATGATCGCATGAAAGAAAGATGAACTAGACGAGAAGCGAGCTTAAAAAGACAGAAATTGAGTTCTGCTTAGAACTAATATTACTTGCGCGTCTTTATTATCTCGTAGCGAAAGAAATTTTCCCAAAGATAAATCATGCTCGAGAAGTGACTGATTGAATCTTGCAATCGCGCAATCTTCCTACAACGGGGAAAGTTGGAGAACAGTATGTCAAACGGTTGATCAAAAAAAGCGGTTTTCTCACCAGTGAAAGATCGAGACCTCGCAATGTGAATCGTGCTAAATTCGAAACTCCCGAGATTATCGAGGGATGGTTTAGACGCGTCAAAAAGGAGATCGATCTGTTCGGTATCTAGCAGGAAGATGTTTTCAACTTTGATGAGACAGGTTATGCCTTGGGATGTTTCGGTAAACGGAATATCATAACCGGAACAAAAGCTCGCGATGATGAATTACTTTTGCAGCAGGGAAATCGGGAGTGGGTGACTTCTACTGACTGCGTAAGTGCGACTGGCGAATTCGTGCCGCCCCTCGTCATTTTCAAAGCGAAGAAATCACAGAAGGAATGGTTCAATGAATTACCAGAAAAATGGGTATTAGGGATTAGCGAGAACGGCTGGACTAATAATGTGCTCGCAATATCTTGGCTCGAGAAAGTTTTCATGCCCTTCCTTGAAAGAAAGCGCAAGGGAAATTGGGCTTTATTGCTCTTTGACGGCCATGGAAGCCATTTGACACCAAAATTCAAATCAATTTGCGACAAAGATTTCATAAAGCTTCAGTGCATACCCCCTCAACTCTCTCATTGTCTTCAGCCTTTAGCTCTTGTCTGTTTTTCAGTTTTAAAAGAGGAATATAGCAAGCTCGTCAGTGAAAAAATTCGTCTCAGGAAATGCTGATCGATAAAATCGAGTTCCTTGACGCGTTTATGAGGGCCCGAATAGAAATTTATCTGATCAAAACAATAATTTCTGCCTTTCGAGCTTCTGGTCTTTGTTCGTTTGATCCAAAATACGTGATTTCGAAGCTTCCGCATAGAGTTGAACCTTTGACACCACCGCGCGAATCAGTTAATGAATCAAACACACCGGCTCATTTACGGACCCCTACCAAGTTTGCGCAAATGAAACTGACTGACAGACGTCTTGAAGGTATGATAAAGCATTTGCCTTTGGAATATCGTTTACAGGCGAAGCAAGCCGTTGAAGAATTGCTCCAAAATTGCTTTTTTCGCAATTTAGTCAGACGCATTTACCAGTAAGAAATTGACCGACCAACACATTTCGGAGATGCATAGAAAAAAAAAAGAAAAGTGTGAGAAAAGAACATTCATCAATGAGAGTGATTTATCAGTTGAGGAAGTTTTAGAGAGGTATTAGCTGAGCACGCAGCCCGAGAATTCAAAAGAGAAAAATGATGAAGTTTTGAGGAGTAATGGTTCACCGACGAGAAAACGCCGCTCACCTACTTGTAGTAAGTGTAAAATTCAAGACCATACAATTAAAACCTGCACAAAACGATCCCGCGAAAAAAACTAATAATTTAATAGATTTTGTATGTTAAAAGAGTCATTTTGTGTCGGTGGGTGTCTTCGAAAAGTGCGCGCTGTCCGAGTAGCGTGGGTGTCCGAGCACGGTGCACCCCCCGGTACAAACGAAATTACATAGAGACCTGTCTCAAAAAAACAGGCTATTTCGAGAGCCTTGTACATTGCATGTATTTAAGATCATTTTCTTGAACTCTGCGTCTGATAAATAGATTTTCTCTCGCAGATGTACATGCACATATTTGCGTACGTTGATTTAGCTTTCAGTTCACGCAGACGTTCTTACACCCTTTCGACCACGTGAGCCCTGTACAATTCTCGTACGCGACCCGTAATTTCGCGCATTTGCTTTTCCTTGACACACGTGACCATCCAGGGCTGAAACCCCGACGTCACATGTACATTCCAAATTGTCTACAATTAATCCATTTTAGTTTCTTTCGCAGGAGCAAGGTTTATCAGATCCTTACTTTCAATTCAAACATTTTTTAGCTCGTGTTTTAATCGAAAGTCGACCTCCGAAAAGTTATGGGACGAAATGATCTGACTTCCTCCTCAACTGAGTATTTTTCAGATCGACCTTGCTTGCGCGCTCGCGCGTGTTGTTAGCCTAGTGGATGCGCTTGCAAGACTCTCAGGATGATTCGCCAGTCAATTTTCACTCTCTAGAACATCAAACTCTTTGATAAACACGATCTGTAATGCCGGTAAAGCTGTCGACTAATAATGAATTTTCATCAAAATTCGCAATCATGTGTCTTATGACTCCAGAGCATGTATTTTTATAAGTATATATTCCCATATTCCAATACAGAATCAGTTGGAAAGGCATGTACGGTAACTCGGCCTTCAAATTAGAATCAAGAACAATGAGCGTCAGCAAAATCTTAGTGTTTTCCTCGGTTCTTTCTAATTTTCAATTTGAAAATTCTCGACAAGAATACCGGCGATGAGAAAGAACGTCCCAGGCAAAATTGAATCAGATTGATCATTGTGGCTGTCATAAATCAAGAAAAATATGCATTCAAAAATCTAACCTAAGGACTAAACAAAACATGCATATATGCCCTCCTCCTTAATTGAAGGAATGAGAAAATAACCGAAAATCCAACTTCCTGACAAAGTTGGCACCTCATCACAAGGTGAGCATCGAAAAAGTCTTGAAATAAGACTTGCTTAAGCTTTCTTAGACAAGCAAAGCCAAGAGCGGCAAAATCGCCACGGACAGCATTGCAGCCATGATTGGAGAGCCACCCTGGTAAGTCGAGATGGCAGTAGCCACAGTTGACACTGAGCTAGAAGAAGATGAACCCGACGCCTTCGGATTCGTAGTAGTAGAAGATCCTGATCCTGAGCCTGAGCCTGAGCCTGAGCCTGAGCCTGAGCCTGAGCCTGAGCCTGAGCCTGAGCCTGAGCCTGAGCTGGAGCTAGAGCTGGAGCTAGAGCCTGAGCCTGAAGAGCCAGTAGATCCCGACCCTGAGCCGACGGCGGATCCTGAGCCTGAGCTGGAGCTAGAGCTGGAGCTAGAGCCGGCCAACATAGTCAGTGTATATGTTACAGTCTTAAAGCCACCGCCATTAGTCCCGGTAGTAAATGTGGAAGTCAGCGTCACGACTGGAGCCGAAGAACCACTCGCAGTCGCAGGGCAATAAGTTGTCGTAATTGTAGAAGTCAACACGACAGTCACTCCATTGCCATCAACCTTAGTGGTCAACACTGTCTTTGTCTCCGTAGTGAGACTCGTCGCTGGTAGCGCTTTTGAAGAATCAGTTGCCTGAGAGGTCAAAGAGGATTTCGAGGTCAACGACAGATTCCAGCCTCCCAGATTAAAAGGCAATTGACTGGAGGAAACAAGCAGACTGGAGGGAACTTCCAAAACGGGGGTCAGCAATCCGTCAGTGCCAACCACCGTGGTCAAGGTAGTGTAGCTGCCTGTCCACGTGGACGTAGATGTTGCCGGCGTAGGCGTCTCTACAACCGGCGTCAAGGATCCATCTGTTCCAGTGATTGTAGTCAAGGTGGTGTAGCTTCCCGTCCAGCCCGATGTCAAAGTTTTGGTCGAGGCAGGTGGCACTATAACAACGGGCGTCACAGCTCCGTCAGTGCCAGTGACCGACGACAACGTGGTGTAGCTGCCTGTCCACGTGGACGTAGATGTTGCCGGCGTAGGCGTCTCCACAACCGGCGTCAAGGATCCGTCTGTTCCAGTGATTGTAGTCAAGGTGGTGTAGCTTCCCGTCCAGCCCGATGTCAAAGTTTTGGTCGAGGCAGGTGGCACTATAACAACGGGCGTCACAGCTCCGTCAGTGCCAGTGACCGACGACAAAGTAGTGTAGCTGCCCGTCCACGTGGACGTAGATGTTGCCGGCGTAGGCGTCTCCACGACAGGAGTCAAGGATCCGTCGGTGCCAGTGATTGTAGTCAAGGTGGTGTAGCTTCCCGTCCATCCCAGAGTCAAAGTAGAAGTCGATGAAGAAGGAACCTCCACAACTGGCGTGACAGACCCGTCAGTGCCAGTGATTGACGTCAAGGTAGTGTAGCTGCCCGTCCACGTGGACGTAGATGTTGCCGGCGTAGGCGTCTCCACGACAGGAGTCAAGGATCCGTCGGTGCCAGTGATTGTAGTCAAGGTGGTGTAGCTTCCCGTCCATCCCAGAGTCAAAGTAGAAGTCGATGAAGAAGGAACCTCCACAACCGGCGTGACAGACCCGTCAGTGCCAGTGATCGACGTCAAGGTAGTGTAGCTGCCCGTCCACGTGGAAGTGGACGTCAGTGGTCTTGGTGACTCTATAACCACAGTCGGTTGGCTCCCATCTGAGGGAATAATTGTCGTTGTGCTCACGTATGAATTGTCCCAGAAAGATGTCGATACAGTTGCCGGAATCTCGACTACAACGGTGGGTTGACTGCCGTCGCTTGGAGTAATTGTCGTGGTAGAGGTGTAAGAGTTGTACCAATAACTCGACGAAGTGGCTGGAGGCAGCTCAACAATCACAGTAGGCTGCCCTCCATTGCTTGGCGTTACCGTGGTGGTGCTCACATAAGTATTGGTCCAGTAAGAGGTCGAAGTGGCATAGGGTACCTCAACAATGACGATTGTCAGCCCGCCGCTGCTGAGAACCTTAGTTGAGGTAGAAGCCACCGAGTTTGTCCAATAACTCGTGCTGGTGGCGTACGGAATTTCCACTAATACTGTGGCCGTTCCTCCGGGGGATACCGTGATCGTTGACGTACTAGTTTCGCTTCCGGTCCACTGAGTTGTCTTTGTCGTCGTTGGAATTGGAAGCTCGACTTCGACAGTGTTCGTGATGCTGCCCGATATCGTGGTCGTGGAAGTCCCCACGCCAGTCCACGTGACCGTCAGAGTGGTGTAGCAAATAGGCTCAATTTGGCGTATGTAGGGTCCAATCTCCGAAACATAGCTTCCACTTGGCGACGTATAAGTAATGTTCATAATACCGTCGCCCCCGCCTTCCTGGATATACACAGCACGCAAAGGATAGTATTCTCCGGCCAGCAAGGTGATTTGCGTAGAGTTTGCAACATAATTGTTACTCACAATAGATTGGGAGTTGATCGAGTTTGTCACATTGCCACAGCATGACAGACCTGCACCGAACTGAAACCACGCAGCATTGTCAGCATACAAAGAGAAATTGTATGTGCCTGTCTCAGGAGCAACAAAGTAACCGGTCAATTCCATTGTGAAGTTGGAGATTGTGAGATAATAACCATACATATATCCATAAGTCACGACACGATTTATATCCACATGGTAATTGAAATCAATTGTGGTCACGTTAGATGTAGAGCCCAAGTAGCCATAGGACTTGTAAGTTGAAGTATCGAAATCGGGATCGGTTCTGTAGGAGGCATCCACGATAGGAGTTTTATAGAAGTTGACAAACATTCCGGTGCTAAGTGTGCGAGCCGCATCGCAACTATTGGATGTAGCCGCCAATCCAATGGCAGCCCATCCCAAAAGTAGCAAGAGCTGGTTGATCATGTGATGAGTGGATGATTAATCCGAAATTGAAACAAGGACGAGAATGTGCCTTCTTATAGAAAATTAAACCGTGCCACCAAAAAGAAATTTTCGAGCTCAAGTGGGGGATGGGCGACAATTATGCAAGCTTGAGCGACGGAAATGAGGTAGAAGAGCCCCAGTTCTCTGTAGGAATGCACATTCATGCATTGCATCCTTCGAGTGAAGCATATGATGCAATGCTGCCGCCTAAAAGGTCGAAAAATTTGAACACGGATGAATTAAGGTTTAAGTGGGGTAGTCGTTTGGCTCAATCGGTATGATGGGCGCCAGATCTTCGAGCTATACCTCGCTGGCTTTCCTTTTTGCTCCAAAAGAATCGCACAAAATTCTGGCTTCAATTCATGAAAAAGCGGTGAAAAAAGGGCAATTTTCGATGAAGTTGGCCCCGCTTATCTTATTCCCAAATGCATTTGGTCTGCGGAGGACGAGAAATTTTTCTGAGAGACGCATACATCATGGCGGTATTCTGCATCTCCGAGTGACCCTAATAGGGAAGTTGGCAAGCCCCAATTGTTGAGATAAATGCAGTACCATGCATTGATATTTTTGGGCGGAGCATATGATGCAATGCAATTCCTTGAGTGTCATGAGCACGGATGAAATAAGGTTCGAGCGGGGGCAGCCATCAAGTTCAAAACGCATCCACGGCACCAAATCTTGTAGCAATATCTTGCTGGGCTCCCTTTTTGCTCGACAAATATGAGACAATTTTTAGGCTTCGGTGCTTGAAAAAGCGATTAAAAAAGGGCAAAATTTGATGGAGTAGGTCCCCATTTAGTATCTCCCAAAAGTCCTTTGGCTCGTGGGGGGTAGCCTTATGTTGGCGGGAATCCGCATCTTTGGGCGAGAACAAGGCGCCCGTCGCCCGCGGCATCAAAGATAAGGAGACCCCTAAAGAGATTTTTTCGCGACACGTGCACTCCAAGGGGCTTGGACCGCGCAAACAAAGGCTCGTACCCTGCGGAATGCATGGCTCGTTCCCCAATTCATAGAAAAAAAAGGCTAGCTGGGAATTCTTTTTTAACATACCCATTTTGCCATGGAAGTATTGTTTGCGAAGAAATCGATTTTTCCGCTGCTTAAAGGTGCACTCAATCGTTCGCAAACGCCCATCGTGGTTTTCTCAGGTCAGTGATCACTCCACGAGAATGTGAACGCGCGCGCTGAGCATTGTGCACACCCCATTTGTACATCAGGAATGTCGCTGCACGCCTCAAAATTCGCGACATCGCACGCATTTTGGGCGTCGTTCAGGATCCGGATTTATGACCTTCGAATCTTAGATTCATCACTTTGGACACCCATAAAGAAAATTTCAAAATTATTGAATCGCTTCCCGTAATATTTAAGAGTACAGAATGATATCTTTTGGTCTCATCCTTGCTCGATTAGTTTGATACGATTTGTCAAGTATCCTCTCGCAAACGGATTTCCGACATTTTTTTCCTCATCTCAGAGAGCCGCACGGCCCGAGATGTCCGAGAATTTTGAAATTAATACATCGCGCATCCAGTGTCGCTTTACGAAATTGCTGTTATGAGAGATAGATGGTTTTAGCTAGCCCCTATGCAACCTATGAAAATAGACAATTATTGCACTTGACTAAATATTATGGATAAATACTAAATTGTAAAATCGAAAATCTCCTAGTATTCGCAAAAAAGCAATGGGTGGAGAGCTAATTATGAAGCGACCTCAAGCTGTTCAACGACCACATTTCGGGATACCGGAGATGAAGAGCCTCTCAGGCGGATCATAGCATGAGCGAGATTATGAGCGTTGAGAGAGCAAAGTGTTGACGTAATCCACTTACGTGCGAAGTTGGGATAACTGTGCACTCCCACGGATATGTGCGCAAACGACTTCATTCCCAACCTATGACGGACAAATGATACCCACTCCACGCTACCTCAACTCGGCGTTTTCTCAACATCATATTGAATTTTTTCCATTCAGATATTCTTTTCCAGCTTCAATTTTCGTAAATGATCTTTTCGGCATTTTTCATCTCGTGAATTGCCATCGCCCGTATGATTGCTATTCGGAGGCGCTTCAAAAAATTAAGGTTTTATCTGTGATCATCGTGTGCAGAATCTTCATTCTCTTCGCGGAGTTTCATTTCCGACAAAGGGCTCTGTTTTTTCGGGTACTAGCCCATTCCCGCCTGTCTCGCTCGATGGAAAAAATTTTTGCGAACGAATTCTCGCGAGCGAGCTCCAAATGCGCCCGAGTGATCAATCTTCTCCCCATCAAACTCAGATGGAAGGCAAAAGACTCACTCTACCCTGGTGATTCGCGCAAAGACATCTCATGCAAAAATGTTCTTTTTTCAAAATTCACATTAGATTTGGAATAATAAGGTCAAAAGTAAAGAGCAAGCATGCTATGAACCATCTTTTCCATCAAGCCGCGGTGAACCATCACACACTCGGCTCTAACCAATCTCAATTAATTTGCTTACAATAGTACCCATTCAGAGAAATTCCACACCATTTCATTGAATTTAATTACGAGGTTATTTTCCGCTTGAGCCCTTTCGCTAAGATCAAATATCGCGAGGACCTGCCTGAATTATCCGTTAAAAGAAATACGATGAATCATTTTTCGGGTGATTTCACGCAGAAAGTTGCTCTACTCTATTATCTTTGTTTCTCTTGGTACTCTTCTCTCTCGAAGAGTTCTTTGAAGAAAGGAAAGATTATTTCGACATGGGAATTTCACGCGAGTTTTCATGGCTGTGCTCAACAAGCAAGCTCTTGAAATCCTTCGCAGCCCAGCAGTACAAATGATAAAGGCAAAGAATCAATTTATAAAGCCGACCGAAAGACCCATTTCTGCGAAGACGTGCCAAAGTACGTCTTCATCTCCAACAAAGAGTTTTACCATAAGATAATTGAAAGACGCAAACCTTCCTCCCACTATAAGCTCAATCTACCTGCTTATTCTGTTTGCAGCGAACTCTTGAAGCATTTTCGTGACAAACAGGAAATCAATGGAGGTTTTGAGGAGTTATTCAAGCATGCGCATTGGAAGGGTATGTATATTTTGGGAAGGACTTGAAGCTGCTGGAACTACAAAGTGTAAAGCTGGATTCGCAAAGGGTATAGTATTTTGTTGACATGTATGGCTCTTACTTCTGGACCACTTATGTAAAAGAGGTATTTTGCGGAATACAAAGACGACTCTTCAGAACGAGAGACAAAGACAGGGGCTGAGATTCTTCTAGCCACGAGTGTTTCTGCATTGACTGCGCGGGAATTGAACCACCACTTCGGCCCTACAGAGGTTCATCCTGAGCGAATTCTGCTTTTGATGCTGAAGATCAGACTAGGCCCCGGATTTGCGAAGATCGATACGTTTCGAGGAAAATTGTTTCACTTTGTTCTGCATTGAAAGTTGTGCTGTCTGTATGCCCGCCTTGACAAATGCCTTTGCAGTTGGACCGTCTATGTTAGGTGTCAAGAGACGGCTGATCTGGTAGCAAGCCCACGAGTGTCTCTAGCCACCTGGCAACCTCATTGTTTTTCAATAAACATTCATTGTGGTGGCTTCTAAACCGACCGGCAATTTCTTTATAGATCCCAAAATGGCGGCTTTCCCCCTTTTTGATCGAAGACCCAGACTGATTCAATTCACTTCTAGACTTATTACAATGCCAAGTGAAGTGAATCAAATACAAAAAAACCTTTTTTCTGTAATCCATGATGGTCTGTGACGTTAAAGTACCAATTGAGTCACGCTTGAGCCATGCTTGAGCAAGATATTTGCAAAGTGAAAGTTTTCCAACGTGGCGTTGATCTAGAGGAACGGGCTGGTCTGCTTCATGTGATGAGTCGACGGTTCTCATCATTCGAGGGTACCAAGGAAGTGATTCAAAAAAGGATATCGACGATACATCCATACGGGTTCTGGCGCTTGGCGGAGAAAAATAATGCGACGATTGTCGCGGAACCTGGTCAGGTATGTGGGTAAAATACAAAGCAAGTGAAGAGTCGGGTAAGATTTATGGTACTGAATAATTGATAGATTGATTGAGCTCTAACTATGTGGTATGCATTGTGAGTTGTGGTTGGGGGCATAAGTATTGAAATGTTCCTCGAATTTCTGCGTGCGAACAACGGACATTTCACGTAGATAGACAGCCGCATGACGGTTGAAATCCTCTGACATGTGTCGCGCTCTACTTGTCAAAATGACCCGTAAGTCAGAATGTCCTGATTGGAGGGGTGCGAATTCCCTCGCTGGCTAGTAGCTACACATCGCACACCGCTCAGCAGATTCACCAATATCGAGTCGAATCAGCACGAGGCGGACTATCCCGGTGGATCTATCAGTGAAACAATGTCAAAGGATGAATCTGTGGGTGAAAATATGCATAATGATATCGTGCCACAACACTCACAGATATCAGAGGGGATGTGAACTTGAGCACTCTATTTATTCTATTTTTTTGGCCTTTTTTCAGCCATAAAGATTGGGTAGCTCAACATCATCACGCCAAATTTCATGAGAGAATTAAGGACTGCAGAAAAATGGGTCCTAACTATTACTACTTCCGACCAGGATTTATTAAGAACAAATGAAGTCGAAGGAGCGTTAGTGTGATACTGATGACAGTCGATGAAAAATAAAGACCCTCACGAACTGTCGTGTCTATGACATGGATGCTTCTATGAATAACGTCGGTCCAATAAACCAAGACTATGCGAGTGAATTCACCGGTCGAAGCGCCCAGAAAAGTGAAGGTATTAATGGCACATTCTAGACTAATGAATTCGAGTAATGGCAACCGACCTGCGACTGCAAACTGGGGTGTAGAATCAAACTACGTGCTAAACGAAAACGCAAAATTCAGTATGCTGTGTGCATAAAGACCGGTTATGTGGAATCGAGAGTACAATTGCGAAGGTAAAGTTGCGGCCATTTGTCTCGGAGACGAACATATCCTAGGGTTTAAGCATGGCTTCTCCCAGCTTCGTAGAATCATGGATGAGCTGAAAATTTATATCACTTGAATAGTCGATAATTATGACAAAATACTGTATCGATGGATTCAAAGGGTTGACTGTAGCGCGCCTCCCTCCAATCCGCCCGTTCTGACGAATGAGAAGTTCTGACATGTATGAAGCGAATGTGCTCCACTTGACGAAAACCTAAGAACACAAAATCGGCAAATGCCTGTGGACTTTTCGAAATCAGTCCCAACCCCTCACATCAGCCTTTTTTCCTTTTTAAAAATGAATACTTGAATCGCATATAAGTTCGACTTCACAATAGTGAAGGAATTTGCTCGACAACTTGCTTTGTTCTTTCGAGAAAGATTCAAAATCCCGGGCTTTTAAGAGCTTTTCCATCAATTCAATTCCACTTATCGCCAGTCTCAATCTTAATCACAAGCCAATTCCACCGCCCGCCACTCTTCAACGAACTTAAACCCTTCAAACACCGACAATCATCGTCGATGCGTTAAACGAAACAAAGTTCTTAGAAATTTGATTAAGACGGGACTATTTTTGTGAGATCACCTGCAAAACTGCAATTCAAACAATTGTGCAGAGGTACAAAAAGCACTAAAATACACCGAGTTCGTTACGAGAGCACACAAGAAAAGACACTGCGCAATTCTCATTCTCAAAGACACATTGACTGGTACGAAGCGGAGATAGTACTTACGCGAAAAAGCTCATGCATGTTCTGTTCTTCGTGAATCTTTAATAAATAACAAGAAATAAGAAGGAGACCGCGTGTGACGGGAACACCATAGGTGTGGTGGCTGGGCGTCTCAAAAATCATCGGCATGGAAGAAATAGTATTTCTATTAGATATTTGTTTTAAATGTTTTTCAAAACTGCAGCATGATTTGCAGTAGATCTTCGGACAAACCTTGAACCTTCAGAAAGGTAACAATCATTCAGAGTGAGGACAGGCAAGTTGAACGGCCAGCCCCATCCCAATGGCCTTCGTGGTAAATCGAGCGGTCACACATATTTGGAGGTGTATATTGCTTTTCTTATGGCAAACATCGCTATACTTTTCCTCGCTCCCTAAATTTCTTTTTCAATGAGACCAATGTACGCTTAAGATGCTTTCCACACAATGCTCAGGGTCTTGGCCATTGTGACAATCTTGCGTACCAAGTTTCCCATCATATTTTTTCAATGTGCAATAAGATTACTTGTTACACATCACGACCATAAAATGCAGAAAAGATTTACTGACTCACAAAAATGGTATTCTTGTGGGCTCTGCGTCAGTTTTCATTCCTCGATCTGCTTTCTCGTCGCCGCTTTCACGGATGTTGGAAGATGGCACTCGGCAAGACATGCCTGCTGGTAACCATGCCTCCTTGAAGGGGTTGTAATAGGAATGAAATATGTTGGGGAAGTAATAGATGTTGATGATATTGTGTAAAAAAAGTTTTAGCGCAGTTTGAGAGTTCACAAGCCTAAGCATGCAAAACCCGCCTTTCCCGAGGTCTCACTTTCTGATCATTTGTGATTGAACGAGCGCGTGTACCAAAGCACAAGAATCCAGTGCTTTTCACATCATCCGTTTTTCAGTCATGCCTTATCCTCTCTACCTTTTTTATCTTAGTAGCTTAAAGTGATCTTGGCATTTGAAATCATTTTGCCAATTCTGCCTCCATGGTTCTTAAAGCTGCTTGACCCGAGCTTTGCATCCATTCACTTGATCATTTTGCTCGACATCCATCTTTTTTTTTTCCTGAAGGACACGAAATATATATAAGTCTTCGTTGTTGAATTGCTTATTGATGGTCTATCTTTATTTTTTTGCCGTGGTAGTTTGTTACCATCGACGTGATTTGGCATCCTACTTTTGAAGCGCTTGACAAAATTTGCCGCTTAATCGTGACTTTATAGCCCGTTCATGGACCAAGCCGTGCATCCATCTGCGGAAAAAGGAAGAAACTAAGTTGGTTACAAAATATCAAATCCTATATATTTTTTGAAGCTTGAAGCTTAAATTATGTTTGTAAAGTACTAATTTAATGAAAGGTGTAAAGCCGAGTAGAACGACAGAGCGAAATTCGAAAACGGGGCATAAGTTTCCCTGTGTCTTCGTATTTTAAAAAATTGGTCATAGCTTCCCCTGCATCATTCCACAGCAAGATTTCGGCACAAACGGTGTAAATCTTCAGTGTAATTATTGAGCGTCTTCAAATTGGTCATGCCGCCTTCGGTAAAAGCTCTCTGGGCGAAAGTGCCCAACTCCCGACACAGACTCTCGTATCAGGAAGAGAAAAAATCGAGTAACTTAGCCGCGTGAGGCTGCCAAGTGGTACATATAACCAGGACATTCCAAAAGTCACTCACCGTCTTCCCGAAAATATCTCGTATAGTAAAACCAAAATAAAGTCGAAGCAGTGCTTGTAATGGTTGCGAAATGTCATCGAATGAGCTCGCCCGTGTTTCGACGAAAAGAACAACTTCATTTATGGCAGCCTGAGAGGTTTATGAACCAACACAGGACTTTTCCCCAGCATAGTAATAAAAGCGATTGATCTGCGGCAAGGTTTGGGCCCCCGGGTGGCTGAGTAGCCTTGTGTCGCATCAAAAATGGTGTCCGATCAATTTTGGGAGCCGACCGTGAGGCTTGCCTTCAAAAACTGCTTAAAAAAATAAGGCATTCAAAAGAAAAAAGCGTGAGACGAGCACATATAAAGTCCTTAAGGTAGTGCCATCGTCTTGGTCTTATTTTCACGATGAAGTTCCTGAATAATTTAGAGGGAAGGGCCTTTCGCGTCTTCGGCGACGTCGGGGAAGTGTTTTTCGCGCCCTTTCATTGGCGGAGTACAGGCAGAGGCTGGCGGCCTCGATAAAATGCTAACTCAATAGCTCTAGCCCTAGGTGTCATTTCATTAAAAAAAAAGATTCACAGATTAAAATGCAATGATTTCCACCGGCAGTATAAACATGGCACATTCTTATAACTTTATAGATAGAAATGTTGGTCTTTGAGAAACCAGGTAAGTAGGTCAATTGCGCGTGCCGTTAGGCAAATTGCATCATATCAGGAACCAGGGCGATCGTGTTATTTTTGAAATACTTTGTAGACTATAGCTTGAGACTTCAGGTCTGCCCAAATTATTCAAAAAATGAGCATCTTTCTTAGCAACTGGCGCTCAATACCCTTCTTGGGGCTTTCACCCTACAGCGACGCTTGGCTGCTTTATTCGGATGAAATTCCATTTAGGAGGAAATCCGTTAAAAATTTTGATCCAGACACTATTTAATTGTTCAGCATTTACCGAAGTGCAAGCCTTAATGGGTTGACTTTCGTCAATTTGCGCTACACCAGCCATCATTTAAAATTGGGATGAAGCTACTAGCACTTTGCGTCGCAGATGAATAAGCTGAGGTAGCCTTGTGTCTTTGATCAGATTCAGTATACAAAACTCATCGCTGGCATGCCCCGGACGAATGGATATCGCACGCACAGGTGGTTTAATAGAAAGAGTGTTGTATTTATCACTGCGTTGAGTTGGGTTTTTGAAAGCAATGCGTGCCCTTCAAATGAAACCCTGTGGAATCGATATTGTAATCCTATCGCTTAGCGGATGTTCCTTGCTGTAAGGGACCAAAGAAGTCAACAAGTAGCTGCTGAAGCCTCGTTAGCACGGAGTACTCGAGATTGTGAGATACAAGGTCATGGTACAACAACGAAATTTGACTTCAATGAGAAGTAGTTTGCGGTCTCAGATCTACTGGCTGGAGTTCTGTGTTTTTATCGGCTTCGGCCCGCCGGTCCAATGCTCCCGATTCCAGTCTTCCTATGTCCCTCCTATATCCTTCTTCGATTAGTCGAAGATCGATCACACTATATCGAATTTCTATTCGATAAACATCAGCGCCTTTAAAGTGATCGAATGCTCGATTTTGCCTTGTTCAATATCCAATTGAGTCCGTGTACAGCACCTTAAACACAATAAAATCAATTCCGAAAAGTGGCAGCAATTGAGGCATATTTAAGTCATTCTTCTAAAGAAAACATTTTCACTCAAATGCCCGACTTTCTATATGCATCTTGCAAGCGTATGACAAGACTGCATTATCGAAATTCGCAACGCATACAAAGATAGGCCCCTTTGTTTGCTCTTTTGAATAACTCGAGTTCAGTAAGGGCAGTGAAGCCACCACAAACTCTCATTATATTGCGATACTTTAACGCAGCATTCCACCTTTTAATGTTTACAAGGCTATTTAGCTTCTTCATAAGCGTGACTCAGCATTTCTATAGCCTTCCATCAAGAAAACACCCGGTACCAAATGGCTTATCACATTTGCCGAAGCTAGATATCTTTCATTTGAAATATAAGCAAGCCTTCTTGAGGCTGCAAAGACGTGAATTCCTTTCATTTTTCACTGGTGGATTGGCTCAAAATAAGCAAGATGTATGGAAGTGTATACTTGAAAAATTGCACATCGGCTCGCATAATAGGATCACTTAGTTCAAATTGTCCGCGTGTTTCTCGTATTGTGGGCAAGGCTTTCTGAGCTCAAATTGAACACTCCTTTATCCTTGGGCATATCACGTATAAATTTTGATGGTAACTCACAATCAATTTCCTTTCGATCATTGGTTGCCAAGTTGATCCGTCATAATTGGGCATGTATCACCCTGCGTAAAACCAACATTTTGTGAGCTTTAAAATTGTTTAGCACATAAAGTACATTCGGCGTCACATCATGACTTTCTTCGGGTCTATCTAGACAGGAATTATCACATTACGCATCCAAGACTAGTCCAGCCCGAGGAGCAAGGTGGGTCTACAATATTCATTCGCTTAAATAAACTACCTAGAAGATCAACGCAGCCGCTTTTTAAACTCTTATCTAGTTGATGACCTACCTTTATTTCGGCGACAGCAAGCCTCCCAGCGGTTCTCTTCAATACATTTCTTCGTCGTCCAATTGCACTTTTGTCTCTCGCCCCAACCGCCACAAACCTTGCATGTCGCACTTTTCTGGGTATATGTCCTTTTTTGAATTGAGTTATGAAATGCGCCATCCGGATCTTACCTATTTTGCCAGCCGCTCAATATTGTTGAAAGGATCGAAGTTGCAGCGATATCAGTTTTGCACTTGGATCAAAATCAACCACATGTAAAATAGCTTGATCTCAGTACTTCTTCTGTTAATCTCTGGTGTAGCTCAAGAGAAAATTTGACTTTTTTCAATCAAAAATAATAATTCGAGCAATTTTTGTAGTCGAGGGTCAGCTTGCTCTCTCGTTTAGTTCTCGATATGCTACTTCATGAAAAGCCATAAAAGCGATCTTTCAAGAAAGTTTCTTCTCGAAAAAAAAAAAAGAGAAGTCCTGAAGCTAAGACTGGATACCTTTTTGGTAAAAACCTTTTTCACGTTATGAATAATAAATTACTCGTCAAAGATCCGTTTGCGAACGCCAATTTTTGCACCCTGTATTCCCACTGCATCAAAAAAATTAAAATGAATTTTAAAGAAATAAAATGCTTAATTCCTCAACTAAATGCTACAGCTACTCAAAAATAACCTTTCAAGCAGTTAATTAAATTTATTGACAATTGCCAAGTAGTTTCAGGCAAAGTTCATAAATTAGCTTGAGTCTTTTGACAAATCAGGTGAACACGAGCGCAAATCTAGAGCCCGAGCCTGCCGAGCGCCATCAAGCCCAGACGAGTCAACAGATCATTACATCCATTAGGACATAAAATTTGAAGGTGCTAGAAATTAATAAAAACCAAATCCCACTGAAGGCGCTCCATAATTTCCCATTCTCGACCCAATTTTTCGCGACGTGCTGCTTTGACTGCGTGGCACCGCGATTCTCAAGCATTAAAACACCATTTTTCACAAAGAGAGTTTTATATACAAAATATCGAGAGATAAATTTGTGGCATGGCCAAGGTTGTCTGATTTCTTGCGGTATGTGGTTACGAGCTGAACGAAGTAATGCAAAGTTAATTCGGTGTGTCCTAGATTGAACAGTAGTTGTAGAAATTAGCCGAATCCAATGAGAAAGCCTCGAATTCTGGAAGGAGAATTTTCGAATTTCCCGCGATACTGGGCTACTTTGCTGTTCGATCAACAATTCTCGAGTACTGACACAAAATTCATTCGTATTTTCTGTTCATGGATGGAGAGATTTATTGTCAATTTATGCAAGCCGTGTGTCTAGTTCGACCTGACTTTCAAAGGGCCCAAAGACAGGAAGGCCTTCTATGTATAGGTTTTCCGAGAGGTTTTGAAGTGGCAACTAGACGGAGCCAGCCAGCAACGAGGGACACTACGTTAAAAGCCCATGAGAGCAGATTCACGAACGACAAGCCCGAAACATTGTACGGTCAGATAGCCTGGATATCTTTGTCTAAGCGGCGAGCGGTTGGCTCCGACGACCGGACCATGGATCACACCAAGACAACTGTTAGTCAAGAGCACGTCACAGGATCGTCTGATACACACACACATGTAAGCTTCACATCGCCTACGTGAGACATTGAGCATCATCCTTCACGATTGATCGAATATTTTTCGTATTGTATGCAAATTTGTCAGGATCCAATCAACAGACCGCTCTATCATCCGCTCTTGTGCCATATCGCGACCTAGTTTAGGTACACCCGCGGCTGCTGAAATAGTCAACCGAAAACAAATATTATCATCGCTGTTACGTTGCTATCACCGAGCGAAAGCAATTTGGTCATCCTCGAAGCAGGCGAAGAAGTTCTTTCGAATGGACACCGACGCACGCGAAAGTCAAGCACATCTTCAAATACAAGCAAGTAACGGCAAAAAGCATTATGCACGACTCAACATGATGGGATAGTTTATGGGGATTTGGAGAAGTGCTCGGCAGCTTCTAATTCGCTTGCCCCGTGAGCCAAAAGTTTTGGAAGCCCGGCGCTTTCCTGCCGCAATAAGTTTTCAAACAACGATGGTATGCTGTCAAGCATCCGATGAATTCACTTTGCCTGCGAAAGCCGATCTGTTGGTTTGGGTAGAGCAGTCGCCATCAAAAGTTCCGTTGGCGAGCGAAACCAACCGAAAAAAGGGCATCACAATTTGAAAGGCTGATTTTTTGACTCGAACTAGTATGGTGATTGGAGTTCACGAAAATCTTTCTCTAGGAACACGCAGAGACACAGCCTCTCGTACTACCACTATGCATAAACCAATCGTTGAATAAGCCGAGCTGAGTTTCCCTCGGGCTGTGGAATTATCTGTCAAAAATCAAACAAATTTTTGCCCGCCTTAGATCAAAGCCACATCATTTCGTCGAGTAAAAGCACCTTTGAACTTACAAAAGATGTGTCTGGGAATTTCGCAAAGAATATAAGGATTTCAGAATGACTTTGCTTTGTTCTGTAATGACCTTCCCGAAAAAAGACATGGGCTTTTTCCACTTACAAGCCGGGCATCTTGATGAATTTTGAGATCGATCAGAGGTTGAATGCATCGGCAATTGAGGTCCCAGCCATATTCATCGCTCGAAGTTCAGAGCGCGACTATTTTTAGTTATTGACCGCTGCACGAAGAGAGAGAAACCAGCCATCTCGAGTTCAGACAAGTGCCTCCAACAGGATCGACACGAGCTTATCTCATACGGGCTCTTGCTCTTTAAAGAATAGGCGGGAAATGTGTCAAAACTTGCCATAATATCCCGAGAAACGCCGCTTCGAACTGAAGAAGTGGAATTTTCCTCTTCAGCATTAACTCGAGTTGAAATAGAATCCATAATCAGCAAGCACCTGCCTGAAGAATATAAAGGATTTTTACTGTAACGATTCAACGATGAGCCTTAGGCCTCGCTTGAGGTGTGACCAAGGCCCTGCTGCCCCAAATCCACAGAAAGAAAATCACCCACTTTGGCCTGTACTCACACAGATTGTGACTTAAATTTACAAGGATAGAAAGCTAGAGACGAAGGCCGCTGTTATTGAACACGGACTTAGCAGCGGTGTCAAAAGACGTCTCTGCTCGGGATCTGTGGTGCAAACAGCGTCCAGGATCTCCAAAATGAGTCTCATCATCTGGACCAGCAGTATTCATTGAACTCAGTTCTCAAACTACTTGATCAGTTCGATATTTGGTTGGTTGAGAAAGACGATGAAAACGGGGTATGTCATGGTGATCGTGATGGTTTTGTGGGCGGGTGAGCAAGCAACACGTGCGATGTGTGCTAGATTGATTGAATTAAGGGTAGCGAAGAAAGTGCCCCAATTACACTAGCGGATGGTTGCACTCCAAAGAGGCAGAATACTTTGAAATATGGTATGGTAGGTGTCGTCTGTGTGGCAAGCAGGGAGCGTAAGTTCAATCCCAATCCAGAACACTACGCGTAGCCTAATGCAGGGCTGTAAGCAATCACGTGATATGTACTGTGAGCATGGATAAATCTCACGTGTGAAGACTTATCACGTGAGCGACGGAATAAATGGCGATATTTTGACACAGACCTGGCACAGACCTGGAAATAGGCTCATTGAAAAGATCGTAGTTTGAAGACTTTGGAGGGCGGTTTTGCCGTTGGGGTAGTCACCAAAAGAATCTCGCTCTTCCAGTTCAAAGCGCCCTTTTCCCTTTACACCCACAAGCGCGCGCCGGACACGGGAGATTTCCCAATTGAGCGGGTTTCCGTGCACCACGCACTCACGTGGAAAAAGTCTGATATTGCTAGATGATATCCGTAGTTATTTATTTGTGTTTATTTTTCGTTATAACTCATTAATTTCCCCTCTTTATCTCCAAATGTTTTTGCTCCTCGCTCGCAGCGGATGCTGGTTAATTTGGTCGCGTGTCTGCTATCTTGCAACCTGAGTCCCAACATGTTCGTAGATAAATCTATTATCAATGTATAAAAAACGTACTCGTCTTCTGAACCACATTGAGGAACACGACACATGTTTTTAAGCCAGTCGAGGCGAGCACAGAATGATCAAGAAGTGATTTCAGTGCGATCACAAGAGCAATGCTTCGGCCAAGCGTGAAACGAGAATGCCAAGCATGGCATGGCGAAGCCAAGTTAGGCCGTACTCCCCCATAGTGGGAAGTTAGTACATTCAAAGACCACGTGGATGTTCATTGTTCTCACATAATCCAATATTTGCTACTTTCATAACTATTGATCGCTAGATCGCTAGATCGCTACTTCCATAATTTCCCGCAGGTTTAAAATTGCCGTGCATGTGTGCAATAAGCTCACATCTGCAGACACTCAGATTCATCGTTCGAATGCGTCTTGATCTTTGCTTGGTTATTTCATAGACATAAAGTCAAGACCGAATTGTGGGGGCTACTCCCCGAACTCAAGATTGTGGTGTACGGTGCTTTGGAATCAAGGCTACCGACGCGAAAGATGCTACGGGGAAATGGTGGAAATTGTTGAGAATGAATGAGCAGTGTAGACGTTCTACTTTGCATTGAACAATACAGATAAATATTCATTCATTACGGGAGCTGGAGTGCACGTGACAAAGACACTTCGTGACAAGGACGGGCCAAAGACGAAGGATGTGAATGTGCCTAAACTCAAACATTAACACCCAAAGCGCGCGGTTTCTTGGCGGCAATTGAGTGGAATTGCACTCTCGCAAGATGGAAAAGCAGGATTCTGAATTTCAACGCGGACGTATTGTCATATAGCGTCAGCGAATGTGATTGACGCCAAGACGCTGGACTCGCCGTGAAGACCGGTATTCGCGAATGCTACGTGACGAAATACAGTGGAATACCGCTAGTTGCCTAGAGCTTTTCTAAGCAAGTATTGGAATTAAGCAAGTAGCGAGAATTTTGACTTAGTTTTGCCAATTTATGAACCATCTGACGAAAAAAATTCAACGTCTTTGGCATATCTAATTGTTGTATCTAAAAAGACAATTTTTCTTATTTCAGTTTTTTTTCCGATAAATCTGGACTTTTTATTGAGCTGAGAAAATTGCGTAAAAATAAGCAACCTCGGAGACATCACAAGTTGTGTCCTTTCTCTTCTAAAAGACCACAAAATGAATAAAATTTTGTCTCGCTATAGTTCTATTTGCTTATTCTTCAGAATAAATCAAGTTTTGCGATGGCTGCCTCTTGAATTTGAGGAATAAATTACTGAATTCGATTATCAGCTTGGAGCGCGATCCGCGGACTCAGCACACTACGAAAAAGCCGGTAAATTCAAAAACTTTTGCAAATAAGTACGTATTTGAGATTGCAGCTGACTTGAATGATCTTAATTACTTCAGTTCAACACCCATTAGGTCGGAATTTGACTAATCGCGTCAAAGCCTATGATTTCACCAGCCTTCATCCAGAAGTTGAATAGGAAAAATTTCTGCATGTAGCGCACAGAAATCAGCCAAATCGCGTCCTTCACAATATTTTGTCTCAAAATGACCCCTTAGAATAACAAAAAAAAAATAAAAATAGAGAGCGATTGCTTTCTAACCGGTTGTGTAATTGTTTTTCCGAAGTATAAAATTATTTTCGGTTTATGTTCGTGGAGAAATTAGGGAAAATCATAAAGTGTAAGCAACTAACGGCACTGAGGATGTATCGAATTAAGCAACTAGCGGTATTCTACTGTAGACTAAAAAATACTTGTATTTTTTGAGAAATCCTGTACAATTTGTACCCGCACCGGAGCGCCGAACTGCGCGACGGATACATAACGGGGTGAAAAGCTTTAATCAGAGATCATTTTCCAGCAACGCAGTTTATGAGTAAGACGAATACAAGCAACTCAAACACTGTACGTCACGAGCAATAATGACATAAACATCCATCTCAAATCGAATGCAAATCAATTGGTTACCGCCACAATTGAAAACTTTTGAAGCCGCGCTTCAAACAAAGGGGCGCGGGGAAGTATTTTTCGCACCTCCTCATTGGCGGAGAATGGGCAGGATCCGACGGGCCTCGACATCATGCTAATTCAAGAGAGCTCTAGCCCTGGCCATTGAATCATTGCAAAAAATAAATGCACGGATTGTGATGCTTTGGTTTTTGCATGCATTAATTGCATGGCAAAATTTCATGAGCTTACAGATATAAATGTTGGTCTTTGAGGAGCCGAGTAAGTCAGTCAATCGCACGTGCCTCGGGCAGTTTGCGTAATACCAGGCACCAGGGTGATTGTGAATGTTTTTTGAAAACTTTTAGTCTTTGACTAAACTTGAAGAATTCAGGTCTGCCCAATTTTGCGAAAGCTTTAAGCAGCTTTATCATTCATCAGCGCACGATACACCTCTCGGGGCTTTCATCCTACAGTCGACGCTTAGCTGCTCTTTTCGAGCGTAAATTCTTTCAAAGGAAATTCTATTTTGATTTTTGAGTAATTCGGTTCAGTTTGTTTTCTTGTCGCTTAGAATCCACGAATATGCAAGCCTGCTTGGGTTAGCTTTCGTCAATTTGTGTGACACCAATTGGAATTCAAGGTTTTGATAGAGCAATCGATACTGTGCGTCTCAATCGAGGAGGTTGATGAAGCTTTGAGTTCTCGAGCAAAGACATTACATAATCACCACCGGTAATCCCTTCCCTGGATGAGTGATTAGCGCATGCACAAGTTATTTATTCGAAACAGTGTTGTACTCTTCATTGCGTTAAGCCACTTTTTCACAAGCAATGCATGCCCTTCAAATGAACTCCTGTGGAATCGATATTGCTTCGCTGTCGCTAAGCCGATGTTCCTTGCTATAATGGACTAAAGAAGTGACAAATAGCTGCTTGAGCCTTTTTCGACGGGAACTACTCGAAATTGTGATATCCAAGGTGTTTAATAAGAGTTGTCGCCGAGTTCAATGAGGAGTGTTTTGCAGCCTCCTGACAATTGGCTGAATTGCTGTGTTCTTACCGGCTCGGGAGTCCGGTCCAATATTTCCAAGTTCTAGCTTTCCCGGATCCTTCTTCGATAAGTTTTGGTTCCCGATCGTTTCGTAGAATTGGGATCAGAGTTTGGCCTAGAGACCGTTCATCTGATAGAACTTTAAATGCTGTCTTACTTAACAAGTAAGCGGCTAGTCCATATACAGCACCGAAAACACAAATATATCAGAATCATGTAACACACGAGGCTTGCGAAAGATCGTCGAGCAGAACGCTTTTGTAGCAGACTTCCAACATTTCCTTCCTTCGTACCCCAGATATGAATCATTCTTTCAGAGACAAGATTTAAACTCACATAACCCACTTCATCTCAAATTAATGGGAAATTCTGACAAGCCGCATTGTTCAGATTTGCCATGCATTCTAAAATAGGTGCCTTTGCTCGCTTACTTGAACAAATAATATATAAAGGGGGTGAAGTTACCACAAACTCTCATTATCTTGGGATGCCTCAACTCAGCATGCCACCGTTCATTGTATTTAAGGACCTTCTGCGAGGAATTTTTCACGAGTTAGACTAGGCAATTCTAAAAGCCTTCCGTAATAAAAATCATGTGATTTTTGGTGGAGAGTGCTTAGTCCCCATAGCATTTTTGTCTATGCATGTCAAATGAGAGGCGGGGGTCAAATATCTAGTCATTAAGATAATAAGTGACGGTCACAATTGAACACAGATAGTTCAGAATATATATAATAAAGAACTCATTTGTTTCAAAAATTGGTTGGTTTCAATGGTGTATTGACTCATCCGTAAATTACCTTGTTCATCAAGTGCAGCGAATCGATCTCTAAAGTAGCCGGCCAAGATTGCCTGGTAGCGTACTAGCGCGTCGGCCTCAAGCGGCTCCGCCACCCATTTTTGGAGATCCTTCATTGGGCCCAGAACCCCAGATTTTAGCGCGGCCTTCATATGAAAAGTAAAAAGGTTGAACCGCCCCTTCCCATGATCGAGGAGAATGACATGTTTCTTTGAGGCTTCTGGGTTTCTGTTTCCCTAAGACACGTCCCTGTAGAAAAAGCTAAAAAGAAAATAAGGTGGCGAAAGCTTTTTCGATTGAAACCTCGCAGGTCAACTTGTCCAAAACCCGTGAGCGCAAATCCAGAACAATTGGCATTTAGAAAATTCCAGGCCGCTTTGAAGAGATGGTTGAAAATGATCACAGATATTTTTTGTCCAAGAATATTTGCACGTGTGTTTAAGTAAGAGAGAATAGATCCAAACTAAATAATTTATGGCGACGAGCGCGTGAAAGACAATTCTCTTCATGTATGGGAATCAACCCCTTTGCAAGCGATAAAATAGGTAAATTTCTAAAAGAAAATAAGGAATCAATAAATTTAGTCCTCGAGGACTCTAGATCCTCCGATATGTGAGTGCTTTCCTTGTTTTCATGAGAATTAATTTTCTTCATTCATATATCCTGCACATCAGTCTCTCCACTCGACACGCGCCCTCCTTGTATACCATGTTTCTTCCCAGCAAATTCAGTCAATTCATCAATCAAATTATTTCACAGTAGTTCTTTGATTTCCATCACTATACACACCCTCAATTATTTTCTCTTATGTCCGAGGTGGATGTCGACGAGGCTGATATCGCCGTTTTACTGCAACACCTCACGCGCTCCAAGGAACTTTTTACCGCCATCAATACATCCCTTCTAACGATAACGGCAAAGACACTGGCGGCTTCTCGAAATATCCGTCCTGTTTTCAAAGAAATCGACGATCTCAATCAAAAGAAAAAAAGCATACAAGAGGGGCTAGATCTTCTAAAAGATGTGTCGTATTTCTCGCAATTAGCCGCCGACGCCGACCAGATCCTACGCTCCCCAATTGACCAGTCGGGAATTCAAAAGTACCTCAACACCTTGAAGAGCTCCATTTTGCTTTTGAAAGAGATGAAATTGAAGATCCGGGAGTTTGATGGGGTGGTGATCAATTTTGCCAATACGGTGGATAAGGCCGAGATCATTGTTCGGACATACCTCAGTGGGATTCTAGGAAGGGTAAACTTGGAAAAAGAGGAGCTCGCCAAATCAGCAGAAGCTCTTCTTATACTAGATTTCTTTAACTCCAGGAATCTGAGGGTTGGGCAAGATACAGTTATAAAACTGCTAGGGCAGGTGATATCGTCAAAACTTGGGCCTTTGGAAAGCGCTTGTCAAATCCAAAAACGAGCAGTCAATGCTCCGTACGAGAGGGGATCTTCTGGAATGACAAAATTGATCGAGAATTGCTTATCAGTCATCAATTCTGTGAGAAAGATATTGCATGTTTTGGAACTCCCAGATTTCATTTTCAGGGAGATCGTCTCTAATTATATGAGCCAGCGGTTTTTCACCGTGATCGCCACATTGAATCGAGAATTGGAACTGCAAAATTTGATAACTCAGGATTTGGTGGTGCTAGACATTGTCGATCAGTTCCACGCTTTAAATACCGGATTGGCCTCATTGAACTTGGACTTAGAAATGTATTCTCTGGTCTATGGCCAGTATCAAAAGTTTTTATCACTTTGTCAAAATCTCTTCGGCGAGTGGACAAAAGCCGTGGAGGCGCGTGTCTTACAAATTGACAAATTCAATGAACACAGTATCCCCGAAGTGGTGGTGGAAATTCTTCTGAAAGTAAGAAGAATTGCAGAATACGACTCTCTATTTCTGCTAATGGACGGCAAGAAACCGGGCAGTTGGCTCGATACGAAGCCGCCGCCAAAATTCATCACGGTGTATACTTCAGTGGTTCCATCCACTGAACCTCCCACTGACTATAATGGATTCTTGGTACTGTCATTTCTCCTGGACTTGGTTGACGAATTGATGGTAACCATTGAGATCAACTTGAAAGAACAGAGTGAAGGATTGAGAAAGCTGACGCAGGGTTTCATGCTCGTGAGAAGTGTAGTAATGATCGAAACAATCGTGAATCGTCTGGACCAACTTTTCCGGAAATTGGGACTGATTGGAATTGAGAGATTGGGCAGATTAAAGAACCGGTTTTTGAAAGTGTTTCTCGATGATTGGTCTCATGCGTCCTATATTATTATTCGCGACATGACGCAAATTACCACGACCAATGCGTTACATGGCGGGCAGAATCTGGCAAAAGAGAAGGATCAAATAAAGGAGTTGTTCAAGAATTTTAATGAGGCATTTGACGAGGCATTACGACAATATGAAAGATTCAATATCCAGGAGAAAGATTTGAGGGCGTATTTGGGCAGTGAAATCAAAAAATTGATCATCAATGCGTACAATAAGCTCTACGACAAGTATGGAAACGGAGAATTTACGAAAAATCGGGGAAAGTATATTAAGTTCGATAAGATGCAGTTTGAACGATTGTTGAATGAGAAGTTATGAATGCCACCACGAGGGTTGAGGCTTTTGACGGTAAGCTGAGGGATGACGGTGTCAGTATACACGCCAAAATGCTTGGCGCCGAGAAAACAAAATTGAATGGAATGTGAAAATCAAAGCTGGTGAAATGGTGATGAACTGAACGATTGATGGATCTGATCTAGAATGTCTCACTATTTTTATGTGCGTGCATTGCTCACGATGACTGCATGATTGCTTTTCAATTTGGGGGTGGAGCAATCGATGCACGGCTTGCTGTATTTTCTGGGGTGCCGCCCGCCCCGCACTGCATGCAAGCTGACAGTCTCGGCATTTTCGGGACTGAACGACACCCGCGACACCCGCGCTCTCGCCTCCCCTTGCTGCGTCAGCAATGTGCTGAAGTTTGCGGACGCATATCACAAAGATAAATTTATCTAGAGATCGCCTCGCGCATAATGCCACTTTAAAACAAACCTGCTGATCCGAGGCAGGACTGCTGTATACACCCGAACGATAATCCACTTGTATATTTGAGAATGTGTGTGGCTGGCGACGTGTCATGATATCTGTCAGGGTGTGCATGAGCGTGCTAGTGTCAATGCCCGGTCCGGGCTGGCACGGTGTTGTAATATGCAGTGTGATGTATTGCGATGCAGTTCTTTGTGGGCGTTGACGCGGGATCATGCGGCATGCCGGAGTTATGTATGACGGGCGTCGCAACTCACAGACAGACGGCGTGCCATTCCGGCATCATACGTACGGTACGACGCCCGGTGCGGATACACTGCCGAAAGCAGCACCAACGCGCGATGCAGTTCTCCCATAAGCGATGTATCAATTCAAAATATAGGTAGAAGAAAATTCTTTTATACAAAAAAATCCTTGAGAAAAGAATGTAAGAGAGAGGAATTTTTGAATCGGCGGGAATAGGGGCTCCGTGAAACTGCTTGGCGGCCGAGGCAGCGCCATTCGTGTCATTTTCTTGGCGTTCCTGTATATAGCGCGACAAAAAGTCTTGGCATTTCTAAAAATTGACGTGTTGACACTTTGTGCCATACCCCAGCTGCGGGTGCCGGAGACCGTTTTATTCCCACACAATTGCTTGCGCGTGATGTTTCCCAGATTTGATGCACGTTTAATATTTCCATCATTTATATTACGCATGCTTCGGAGAGTTACACATAAACCTATCGTAAAATAAATTCGACGTCCGAATCGGACATATCGCCAACTTAACCTTTAAAAAAAAGTGTGCCTGGCCGCCGTCAATCGGTTACGAGCGCGCGCGGGCCGGTACATGTGTGTCGATGCAAAAGTTCCGCAGCCAAGAACATTGCCTACGGCATCGACGGCGGAATTGCTCAATCCTTATTAACCCGGCTACTCCCTCCCACAGTGTCATTCTCAACTTACTATCTAATCCCGTTCAATTCCCAGTCAACCCCCGCTACACAACTCCCGATCTTCCCCACGTTTCTGTTCTAGCTGGCCTATAACACCCTCACTCAACTTTGCGCTCGGCTCCCCATACTTCATTCTTTTCTATATAGCAGCCCTGCAAACCTCCAGTTTTTGTACCACTTTCAATATTCATTCCCCTTAGTCAAGCGCTTGTGACTCTCTATTAATTTAATCTCTTTAATTCTTAGTACAAAATGGACAAGCACAAATCAACCACCTTACCGCCAATCTCGGATATCTTCAAGGGCCCTCCTCAACAAGACCCTTACTATGCTCAAAGCTATCCTGCTTTGCAACGGAATCTCCCACATCCACAATCATCCTTTTACCCCACGCCATATGTTCTGGCGTCTGTTCCTGCCCCTATGCCAGAATACGGCGCCCCTCGTTATTACCCCCAACCTTATTCTGCCCCATACGTACAACCCGACTATCAATATGGAGTCGCCTACCCCGCGGCTTCATCTCGTTCCGTCAATAATCCTTATGGGCAGAGATACGCGTCGCTGTCTCCTGATTCGGTGGGCCAATCGCCGAAACTGGAACCACTGCCGCCTCTGAAGGTGAGGACAAGAAATAATTTGCCAAAGGAAGTCACCCAAGTGCTTCTCAAATGGCTCAATGAACATTTGAATCATCCATACCCTAATCTGTTCGAGAAGGCCCAGTTGATTATGGCGACGGGGTTGAATCAGCAGCAGCTCAGCAATTGGTTTATTAATGCTAGGAGAAGAAAGATCAAGGCGTTGAGGGAAAACAAGGCAGCGTAAGCAACCTCGATTTTATATTAATTTTTTGTTGGCTTGTTTGAAGGATGAGTTCTCTCAATTTCTAGCTTGATGCGCTCAGCAACATTTTCTCGAGGGTTTTTGCTCGGTAATGCTTTGATGAGCAAACAGTGTGACGATGCCGACAAACAGACTGCCGTCTTTCTTTTTCCTCTCATGTCGGAAAACACTTATGACAGTCGCTTAAGATACGATACTGGCAAAATGCCATCCTCATTATACTCTTGCAGAAGTATAAGCAGATTCACTTCAGGTATATAAGTAAATTAATTAACGGGATTTTTGGAACAAGTGGCAACTTCGTGAGCAGCAGTCTTCGTCGATGACAAAATAAATTCTATCTTTAGTAAAAAATGATAAACCTTCCATGGATGATGTTTTGGGGAGACAGAATTGGTTACTTGGACTCGATTTATTGCTCGTCCTTACCATGAAATCAACTTGCCATTTAACACTAAATAAAGAGGATTCATGACTTCATGATGGAAGTGGTAACGATCGGTCACTCTCTGGTATTGATTTAGAGAACAGTCTGGTCTTAGTGATTGGTGTTGGTGGGTGTTCCACGGATTCAAGATCAGCATTGAAAACTGAGCTTCCGTCACGTGAAATGTTACGGGATATAAAAAGAACAGCTTTAGGAAATTTATGAGTTCGAGCTCTTCCGTTCATTTGATTTGTGTCACGTTTTTATCAATATAAAGTGGAGGAATTGATTACCGCTGAGATCAAGCCCCTCAAACCCTATAAGGCTCCTCGGCGCACTTGCTTGAACCACTCATCAGAGAAATATCAAATTGTATAAACATCTGACGTTTACTATTATGTTTTCTGTTCGGAAAGGCTCGGTCTACCACTCTCCTCGTTCTTATACACAATGATCCCTTCCTCGAGCGTCTGGGACATAGAAACCTAGCGAAGGATTTCGCCTGAAACAAGAAAGCGACTTGTTGATCTAGAAAAATCATCTCACAAAACTGTTTGTTAGTAAATCTTAAGGAATTTTATAAAATGTTTTTATTCTACCTTACGATTTCCCAAAGCTCCGTTGCTCCGTCAAATTTACAGCCACATGCCGCGAATTCTCCCGGTTCTCTTCAAACGCTTTTTCGAGAACTTCAAATTTTTGCTAAATAAGAGCCCCCACATCACTATAAAGATAAATTAAATTCATATTCATATATTTCATGTCTTTCCTTGTTCCTATTGTTTCAGTTGGCCGCCACCCAATTGCGCCTTACTTAATCGTGCCACTCACAATTCCAAGAAAAAAAGAGGCTCAATTCTGTGAGGGGATGTATTGGTTGAGGGGCCCTGAACCGGGCTATGCTATGCACAAATTCGCGCCATTTCAGGAATCAAAAAAAGGAGCCAATCCGGAGGTAGGAATGACAGGTCAGATTGATAAGATAGACTTTTCCCATTAAAAAAAGTAAAAATTTTTGAATCCAGTGAGTCTTCGTGGTCCACCTTTCTTTTATTTCTCATTCTCTATTCTCTTATGAATGGTCTCGGAAATCGACGATTTGCTATGATGAAGGCATTCACCCCTTTCCCATGTGCCTGAAATTTCAGCAAGGAAACCCCATAATGGCGAAGGAAAATTGCCCTTCTATAGGAAGAGAAGTTTTTTTAATTATGGTGAGAGCTTCTTGCTCTTTCACAAAAGAAACACCGTTCCATTTTCAGGCTTGATGTTGAAGATCTTGGTAGTTGATATCGGCAGTTGTGTCCCGTTTCGATTGGTCTCGCGAAATATCGTAAAACTCTGTATTTTCTAGACGAGTTCTCTCTGGTGAAACTTTGTCTTTGCTTTGAGTTGACCAAGAAATAGTGTTTATCTAGGAATACTTCATAGTTTCTTACTAGACTCGGAATGCATTGAATCGATGCTGATCGGGCACAAATCTGTCAATGTCAACCTAACACTTAGAGTGAGGAAACGTGATTTTTTTGGATTTAGTTTCTACCACACAACCAAAAAATCCGTCCTCGATAACCTTCTCTCGATTTCCTTTGACATTCTCCTGCTGGCCGCAGCGTGTGAGCTGCCCGGTACAGGAAAAGGATACATCAATCCACATGAAAATACTGAAAAATGAACAAGACTAAAGTAAAAACTATCTTTCTACTAACTGTACAATTTTTGACAGATAAATTTGTCTTTTCATCAACTTTTTCAAACTATTCACCCATCATCACTTTTCTTCGTGCGCGTCATTTCCGAATTGGGCAGGACCAAAACATCCCCAGTCCTCACGAAGTCAAAACACACGCGAACCTCGCTAAACGCGCTGCTGCCACATCACATATAATCACATATCACAACAGCCACACCGACTTTTCGACTTTGTTTTCACCTTTTTTCAAGCTACTTCGATGAGATCAACATCAGATTCCCTTATTGCCGTGGCCGATCATATTCTCGCCCTGATCGGCGGATTTTCCACTACCGAAATCTGTAAGCGCGGACGCAAATATCGATTTGTGAACAACAATTTTCAGAGGATCAGAGAAGAAGATAAACACTTAGTGGTGTTACCAGAAAATCCAGAAGAGATGATCTCGGTAATTCTGGCATATAATATTCTATATCAAATTCTGCCCGAGATCTTCGACTCCCACCGTGATCTTTGCCTCACCGTGATTGGTGTGGCACAAGCTTTAGAGAAGAATTCGTGGTTTGAGGAAGAAAATACATCTGTGGTTCATCTTCATTCCCAAAAGGGTAATTTCAACTCATCTTTGAAAGATCAAGCCCTCTATCTCGCGCAGTCGGTGAGTCCTCGGCATTTGACGATGGGCTACAATCTCCTCTATTGTTCAAAACTAAATTTTTTCCATACTGATCATCATATCGGCACCAAACTCGAAGGCCACTTCCTCAGAGAATACTGTGCTGAATATTTCGGTGAGGAGTCCCTCGATCTGCAACTTGTGCTTCTGGCCTTGAAAGTATTTTCTCACTGGGCCAATATAAGGGGACTTTTATACAAATTAGGGGTTCCTTCCATGGACTTCGATCAATCTTTAGAGGATCGCTTTTCGGGGTTTCCTGATCCTCCGGCGGAGCTTGCGAGTCATGTGTTTGACCGATTTCCCTCCGGCACACTGAAGTACCTGTTGCTATGTCGAGCATTTGATCATATCGCCCAGTATAAATATGCGCGCTTGATCCCGTATCCGGAAGGTCAGGAGTTTGACTGTGAATGGGCATACAAGTTATTCGATGATATCTCGCTGGATCCGGCGAAATACCATCTTCGGGCCAAGGCGAAACGGTTATCACCGAATCCGGTCAACCTACAGGAATTATCGCAAAAATGGCGTGCACAGCTTGATAGTTTATTTCTGGTTGTCAGTTTGATCATGAATATGTTCCCGGAAATCGGTGGTGAGTTCCTCTTGCAGAATTCCAGGGTGCCTCCTTTCACTGAAGAATTGATTGCCAAATTCAAGGATTATCACGCCCAATTGCAGAGTACGGTGAGTGAAATCGAAGAATATGAAGAGAGGGGATGGGCCCCGGAAGACATCATTTTGAGAATGCATAAGGGGCACGTTCGAAACTTTCAGGATCAGATTGACAGCTTGAGGGGATTATAAAGAGATTGTTAAGAAATCAGGATTGATCACAGACAGACTTTGAGGACATGAGAATTGATCCTACCCATGGGCGGAAGTTACTTGAGTGATTATTAACATGCTTCCTAAAACCCCGAAACCTAAAGTTTGTTGATTGAGGTCAGCGGCAATATTCTAAGGCAATCCTCGAAGCGAGTCATTTTGAAAATCAGTAAGCAAGAAAGAGACGACCGAAATAACAAGGTCAAAGGGCGCGTTGCTTTCTGAAAAGAGATGAATTTGGGGAACCTTTGTGGTCGGCGCGGGTCACCCTAACCATGTTAAATCTCGTGTGTGTCTTCGAAAGGAGAATTTTGGTGCTCATGAGAAACAGAAACTAAATCTTCGCGTGATGACGTCGTTGGTGAAACGGAGCATCGACGAAGAACGTGGCGAATTGCAATACGTGATGTGACTTGCAGACGTGAATCCTTGAATCTTTGAACGCACATTGCGCCTAGATATATCCTCCTTTTTCAAAAAAAAGACGGTTGCTTGTCGATCTTGGAGCAAAATATTGTTTTTCGAGGTTCCACTTTCTCTCTTGCACTAATAAACAAGATAAAGAGTCTACGTTCTATCTCAACAGTGACTCGGTGTCTAGCAGTCTGGATTCTTACTACACAAGACGGATTACGGGCAAAAAATTCTGAGCGCTCGTATTTCTCTCCGCTTTACATCAATTGTGATTTGTGATCTGTTTAAATTCTAGAGGATTGAGCATACGAGCCTCGCCATCTGCGAATTAAGCCTTCGATATGCGGCGTTTTCTTATCATGTGAGCTACTGATGCGAAAAATTGGCCTAAGATGCAGCATTATGACCGAAAATTGGAAGAGACAGCTTCGTATTTCCAATCCCACAATCAAAGGCTTATAGACATTAGCAATACAGCTAATTCGAAATATTTATCTGAAAATTTGATCTTGCACACTCAAGTCCAAAGTCAGCAATAGAAGTCCGTCGTATATCTTTGGCTTTGATTTACGTGACCGCAATATTTGCTGCTGGTATCACCTGCTGTTAGAGGACGAATTATCGATAAAAGTGGCTTGGCGAGGTGGAGATAGGGTTGCCGTGCGCGGCACGGTGCCGCGGCGGTTACTTCCTATTTTGGAACAGATTACAAGTATCTAGTGAAACAAAATGATCGAGCAAAGAGGGAAGAAATTAAAAAATCATGTTATATCAGAGGAAATCGATAAATTAAATGGATTTATACGACAAAAAAGTCGTGCCGTACTTCTGTCTCATCATCCTCATCTTTCTGTCAGCATGGTTCCTGTAGATAAGCGTGGAGCGGATCCACGTCACCGAGACCTGCACGTTTGCAAATTTCCATTTGCACTATAACTTCCTCGATATTCCTTGTTGAATCAATTCTTTTCTCCACATTACTCTTCATTCAATAGCAAACACGCTAATATTTATCTACAATGCCCCCTACATCAGTAACACTCAACCCTGCTAGTCACGTATCCGTCCCCAAAAAACAGAAAGAGAACCCTAATTCATTTGTACTTCGTGAAGTTGTTGACCACGAGACTCGGGATTATACCCGCCAACGAAACGCCGCTGCATGGAAGAACCTTCTTTCCGTGGAAGACTATGTCACCCGGGAACGCGTGCTTGGGTTACTGAAAATCACTTGTGAGCCGAACAGACTTGCAGTATTCGCTCTTTATGCTTCCGCAAATCCCGACCAGATTCTTTGTTCATGCGAAATCTTGATAAGAGAAGCATGGAGATATTCGAAGAATGAAACTGCGGATGTAAGCAGAGTAGATGTACTCAGCGGATGCATTGGCGGTGTCTATACCTATGAGGAAAACCGGGGACGCGGCTTGGCCACGATCATGATCGATAAATTGGTGGAAACCATGAAAACCGACGCGTATTTAGGATCCGACGGGTTTATTTTCTTGTATTCGGAAGTCGGAGAATTCTATGCCCGTAACGGCTTTCAGTCATTTCACGTTGATTTACTCAATCTCCCTCTCACTTATTCCGGTCAGAAAGTTACATTACCCCAGGGCTTTGAGCTCGTAAAGTATAATGAGTTTGAGGAGTTATTTGGTATCTATAACAAGCACTTTGATGAGGAAATCCGCGCTAAAGTCGCCACCGATGCTAAGGACCGAATTACCATCAATCCTACCGCCGATTACGTCGACTGGTTTCATTTGCGAGCAAAATTCTTCGGAGTTAAGTTATTCGGAAACACTGAGAATTACGACTTTTCGAAGGAAACGCTCGACACGCTTTCGCACAAATTTGCAGCATCCGAACCTGTCTATTTCGGTATCAAGGCCACGTGTCCAGTCACGCAAAAATTGAAGGGATTCGTCGTTTGGCAGTACGAATATAATTTCGATGAGACTACTAATCAGTTTGCCAACTATGTCACACTCGTTAAAAGTTTCGTTAACGAAAAAGACTTCGATCTCGAGCAAGTTTCCCTAGAGCTTATTGAGGCAATGAAGGCGTACTTGGAGGCAGAGCACGGTACACCGCAAATGTCAAATTTTCGCAAGATTGTCATTTGGGAACTGGAATTGTCTTCGACAGCTAAGCAGAAGTTGATCAAGAAGTATAAGTGTGTACACGGACTCGAGAATTCATCTCGCAGTGCGATTCTCTATAATAATCGGGCAGACGATTCAGCATTGAAACTGGGGAATATGGTATGGGAAAACAACACGAAATTACCGTGGTTTTGAAGCTAAAATAGGGCAGAGGTATTTATTTTTAATAAAATATAGAAATTGCATTTTTTTGGGGCAAAATAGTTGCAAAATTGTGAGTTAGTTTGGACATGCTGCCAGCGTGAGATTCTTGACAGGCTCTCGTGACAGCAAATTCGCGCCGCCTTGAATGTGTAGCGTGCGGAGACAAGCTCTAGAGTCTAGACCACACGCCATTCTCACGCAGGGATGAAGCAAGAAACTTATACATTGCCTATTCGAAACAAATAAATCCAAGAGTTTTGAGAGCATTTTCGTCAGCCATCTGATTTCTGAAACTAGACATCTAGACGATTTGAGTGGAATATATTAGCTCATAGACAGCTCCAAGATTTGCCTCCTGTTCAACATTCTACTCGGCAGCCAAAACAGTATCTAGTACATGAATTCACTCCAAGAGCGATCCCCACCCCACCCCTCCTTACAAGAAGGTTCCAGCGACTTTTTCTCGTTTGTGAATGCAAGCCAACCGGCACGCTAACCTTTTGCAGTTTGACCCCATATGCGAAGCAACCCCTGAATTCATCTTGTGAAGAGCTTTTGTGTGCACTAGTAGTCTTTGTCTAAGCCTGAACTCCATTTCCTTGCTCATTGATGATTAATTAAAATTTTCACGATGGGCTCAGGCCGAGATTTTCTCTTGAAACTGCAGACACCCCAACATTGGCTCACCAACAAAGGTGCCCGAAACATGGGATCGAAATGCTCCTACGTTAAGAAGCCTCTATCTTTGATCAGAATTTACAGCCAATGCCGTTCTTTCCAAAGTTAGGATGCAACCGTGATGAGCGTGCCTGGGTCACAGGGGCGATATGCACCTGTCATGCACCTCAGTGAGAGGTGTTTTTTTCGCAGCCAATACCCCTAATACAGCCAATGCCAGCGTGCCTGTGGGGTACAAACCTCTCAATATAAATTTAAGGAAATTTACTCGCTCTTAAATTCTAAATCTACCTCTTTCTTTTTGCCACGACATCTTGCTACCTAGCGCATTCATTTCTCTAAACCCTTTGGTTCGCCTTTTCAATCACCACAGACGCAAACGCAAACACTTTTGCTCACGAAGCTCGTGGCATTGACAAGCCTCATGTCAAGGTCCGCAGCAACACGTCCCGAAGACTCTTGTACGTATGTTTCAACATTCTCGTCTCATTGAAAATTTTCCGCGCTATCAGCGGAGCGCCACGGCGGAGACCACTTAATTGTCTTTACCGGAGTCACATATGTCGCCTACTCGCATTCTTCTGTGTACATCTCTGAGCGTCGGCGGGTTTATTGCGATACAATTTTGCACATAATTTATACTTTTTGTATGGCTCAGCCCAGGTCTTTGACTGAAAATACTGACTCATCTATAACTTCAGGCTTTGGCAACAGGTCTCCAAGGCCAGGAACCACCTGTACATGACCTGTTATAGCGTATTCCGTCGATGACATGCATCTCACATCACCTGCCTTTTTCGGTAAACTCCTCGCTGACTAAAGAATGATTTGCCTCCAAATCACATAATATCTTTGCCCATTGACAAGGGGCTGCCATAGATGTACTGAAATTCGTTCTTTAAGTGCCAATGCTCTTGTCCACCATCATTCCATCTCCATATTTTAATGTGTCTTATCCCCAATCTTGCTAACCCCCTTCTGTCTCGATGAAGCCCGATTTGAAGTATAGCCTTACGTGTCTTGACTCTATTTTCTTTGTCTTCAGTTCTGATTGTGTTTGAGTGTCGTGATATTGAGAATAGCCATTTCTGCTAACTTAGATCAATTATTGTATATCTGATTCCGAGCCATCAGCTGCGTTGGCGTCGTGGTTTCTTATGGGCCGGTGTTGATACCCTACCGTTTTTCAAGTGGTGACTACATCCAGTCCGTGCATTACACCAAAAAAAGTCAAGGGGCCTATCCCTGAACGCTGAGGGTCGCACTCAAAATCGCAGCATCAAAGGCTAAACCCACTTCGAATATGGGACTTTTTGCGGTTTTATCTTAAGAAACCCTTTTTGTTTTGAAGTCAATGCAATCATAACTCTGTGTCGAGAATCGAGGCATGTAATCCATTAGGGACGCTGCCGTGGAGCGAGTATTACGATTACACTGAGTGGGCCTGCATGCAAGAGTTATCGCTTATCACATACCCCACTTCTTTTGCCCAACAACAATCACCTAAACATTTGACATTGACTACAGCATGTCCACTGCAGAAATTTTTCCAGGCGAAAGCCTCAACAAAACATTAGTTTTAGGTACCTCGCTTTATCACACTGTCGCTAAACTCCGGGCACTGCACCAAAAAATTGAATTTTCCTATTCACGAGAGAACTATCTCGATACACCTCTCTTGCTCACGCTCCCCAAGCTCGGTGTCAGACTCATGTTTGAGACCGGTGGAAGTCAATTACTAAAGCTCATCGAAGTATTCAATTTCGAACATCTCAAGCTTTTGTACAAGGGTCAGTATATAAACGATATTGTGTTTCCTGAGGAACAGCATCAGAAAATTGTTCCTCCTACGCTTAAAGAAATCTATAACAAAATCTTCGGTCCCACATTTCCTGGTCAACTTCATCAAAATTCTTACATTCTCAGCTACCCCGGCATTGCGTTTAGATTTGAGGTTAAACCCGAGCTTTGCAAGGATCTCTCACGACTTACCAACTCAGATATTCCGTGTGCATCGCTCGCGATCTTTGAAGGTGACGACTATGGAAGTTTTACTAGTGAAATGCAAAAAAAGAGATCGCAACCCGACTTTGTTCACATCAATCTCAATGCGGGAACTGCAAAGTTTGCACATACAGAGGCAACCATCGAGATCGGAAGATCGACTCAGCAGGATATCCTACGGATCCTCGGACCTCCTGATTCTTACTTCAACAAATTCGACTCGCGGCTTCAAATCCACAAACACTTGCGTAAGGCGACCGTGAGCAAATTTCACAACTACTTCCGTTACGGAATCGACTTTCTCTATAATTTAGGCGTGCTCGAAAAGATCATATTGCATAACGGCGGAAATATTGAGGCCCTCGATTTTATGCAATGGAATAAGTGTAACTGGACTATCAGTACAGAAGATGGACAGGTGACGTCGGAAATGTACTTTCGCGAATTTCAATGTCTTTCCCTGATTGACCCCCCGGTATTATTAAATCGCGGCGATGATGCCGACCTCGAAGTGATATCTCTCGAGACAGACCCGAAGAAAGATATCAAGTCGTGGGGACAGCTGCGATTGCATGGATTTCAGCGGTGTATTGTAGAAGTGAACGAATCCAACGATTGCGTTTCGTGTGTAACAATTTATTAAATGACCTGCAGGTAGTGAACGATGGACGAAAAGGTGTACTGATTCGTCCTTTTAGCCATTCAAATAGTATGCTGGCACTAAAACTTACGCCAGCGACTGTGCAAAATGCTTTGATTGTCACGAGTCCAGAAGGAAAATCCACATTACTTTTACGCGGGAAGCGGATTGTGTACATCGAAAATCTCGAGTATTCACCCGTGCAGGTGGTTGATCTCACCAACAATGATATTACCGAGCTAACAATCACCTCCCAGTTAGATATTGTTCTTTTGGCCAACAACAATATCCATCGCGTGGGAGCTCTTCAGGGGCCTTTAAAATCGCTTCTGCTCATGAACAATCGTCTTGCCGATTTCAGTGAAGTGGCTAAGTTGCGCCATCTACATTTGGAAAATCTAATTATGATCGGGAATCCGATTTGCCACGAACATCACTATCGGTCGTTTATGATATGGTTACTTCCGGGACTCAAATCACTAGATTGTCAGAAAGTGAAGCTGGCAGAAATCTCCGCCGCAAAAGAGCTTTTTGGTGACAGTTTCGACACCCGGTCACCAGCGGCAGATGCTCTATTAACACTGGAGAAACTTGATACTGTCCAGAGACTTTCGGCGAAGGATAGAGCGGTGCTTGTAGCGGAACTTGAGAAGGCTACCAGTATGGAGGAAATAGAAAGGATATCACTCCAGTTGAAGTAGGGAAACGAGATCAATCGTATAGAGTAAATAGATTTAAAGCAATTTATTTGAAGTTTCAAAAAATACTGTTAAAATTTTTGATGTGCAAGTAAAAAAACGAGGCGAGAAATCCGGTAGCGCTTTTTTTTTATTTCCACCACACGTCTTCCTGATTTTCCAGAGCGATTTTTTAGACTGCTTAGCATACTACAACATTTCACCGGCTTACGCCTAATCCCGTGAGCCACGCCTATAGACTCTAAAGTTTTTTACACTCATTCTTCAAATTGCTCCAAACACTACTTCACACGGAGAACACCAATGTCACACTCGCGTCCGAAACGGAAAGCGACCGCAAACAAATCGTACGTGGACACGCCCAGCGAGACCTTCGACCAGGTCTCTGGCCTGGAGAAATCTCTGCTGAGCAGTTCACGGGCCAGCACTACAGCTCAACCTCGAAATGGTGTAGTTCAGAAGTCTCCTCGCAAACGTATCTCTCAAGAACGGCCCGAATTTTCATATGGTACTCCGTTTGCACCTCAGATCGTTCCCTATAATTGGCAACCGCCGGCAATGCCGATGGCAGAATTCTCGTATAAACTTGATTTAACCGACGCTACCGTCAACACCAAGCTCCAGACGCTTCTGTGTCCACGACACGCTGCATTACCGGTCCCGCTGCGTGAAGAATACGAGTACAAACAACTACAAACCATGATTTCAAACCATTTGGGCACGAATCCAGAACCTGTAGGAACACGCCGAGCAAAGCCGTGTTTCCAGGTGCGCAAAGGCGATTTCATTTACATGGTGAGTGAACCTCCTGGCGAACCTTACTATATCGGATGCGTCAAAGGGTTCACCCGGAAAGACCACGGTGCCGAGAAAGAAATCGAAAGTGCCTCTCTCTACATGTTTCAGATCCAGTGGTTTTATCGGCCGCGTGATATCTCTAAGCATACGGTGGATCTGCGGCTTTTGTTTGCCTCGATGCATAGTGATACGTGCCCGCTTCAAAGCTTCCGTGGTCTACTAACGGTGCTTCACAAACTGGATGTGGAAATGTTTTATCAGCCACCCCCGCGATGGTCCACCCCTATAGAATTTTACTCGTCGTTTCCCAACTGTTTCTACTTCGATAAACTTTACGACCGCTACATCCTCAAGTTTTACGATATCGTGAAGACGCTGCAGCTTCTTCCCTATATTGACAATGCGGCCAACTGTAGTCGGAACTACATTTTGGCATTGAATAAGCGATTTGAGTTCGTGCTGATGGAGTCTACTCGAACAAAAACGTTTCTCAACAATTTCACGTCGACACTGAGTACTCACTGTGAAGTGTGCGCTGATTGGTGTAGTGCCAGTGACTCTGTACAGTGTGCAGTATGCGAGAATCACTTTCATATGCTCTGTCTTGATCCGCCGCTCTTACGGAAACCCAGTCGTGGTTTCAGTTGGTCATGTGCGTGGTGTACCAAGAAGCAAGAGTTGGAGCATCAGAGTAATCAAATGTTGATGCTTCAAGATAATAGACTGCTGAACGCCGAGATGATTGTGCCAGCGGTAATGCCAGAAAAAGGGGTGAAAAAACTGGAGAAGCTTCCAAAATACGAGCAAATGGCCATCAACTATTTGAAAAAGGATTCACTGGTTTCGGTTCTAGAGCGGCGCGTACTTGAGGAATGGAATATTCGGTATTTGGGTATGCACGCCCGACTTGAGGAAGCGGTCGATTTGCTTGATCGGTCGTATTATCCACGAGCATCAACGTCGCTCGGTCAACGGTATCAGGCTACTAATATCCCTGAATTCGAAGGCCATCCGATCGTATACTATGACGAGAAGAAGAAGAAACGGCCCAAAGATGTCAAGGAGCTCCAGATACCAGAAGCATATCAGAATGTACCGCCTAAGGAGTTTCCTCAGTGGCTTCAGCCACGTCCCAAGGGCTACATTGAAAGAGGCGTTGGTGAGACCTCTACGTTAATGTGGAAACCTACGGACGAGGCTAAAGCCGATGCGTTTTTGGCCTCGCAAAGCCACGTAGCGGAAAGACTAGGATTACACTTCAACTCTCCAAATTTCGTTGATGGTGTTTTGAAGGCGTATTTGGACTGTGATGGCGACACGGCTCAAGCCGCGGCCATTGTTGGCCAATTTACGCGTGCTAGTCTCAAGGAACCGACTTTTTCTAAGGAAGAAGTTAAACGATTTGAGGCAGCAGTAAAGCGGTATGGCAGTGAATTGTACCCGATTGCACAGGAGGTGCGTACGCAAACACCGGCAATGGTGGTGCGATTCTATTATATTTGGAAAAAGACCGAGCGTGGACATGCAATTTGGGGCAATTTTCCTGGCCGTAAGAAGAAAATGAAGATTCAGCCTCCAGTAGATGATTACGTCGATAGCGACGACGATTCAGCGTATGAGAATGAGAAAATCGTCGAGAAGAGAAAATCGTTTCAGTGCAAACATTGTCGAACCTACGTATCTCAGCGGTGGTTCAAAATTACCGGTTTTGACGGTACGACGAAACTCGATGAAAGTGAGGATCTTAACCCAGCATGTGTGATCGCCCTTTGTTATCGGTGTGCTAGGATTTGGCGCAGGTACGCTGTTTACTGGGAGGATCCTCTCGAGGTGGAGAAGAAAGGAGGATCCAGAAAGAAAGTTGAGTCTGAGCTCGTTGCAGATTCCGAGATGATTCTATTCCAGTCACGACAAGAGGGATTTACATTATCATACGATCTAGGAATGCCATTAGCTAGCGTGCTCGGTGGGCAGATGAAGACGGAGCTGCCAGAACCGAAAATTTCAGAACCCAAAGCCGCGAAGAAAAGAAAGGAGAAACCTGAGAAGAAACGTCCAGCCAAAGAACCTGCTCCAAAGAAGCGAAAAACCACTCCCGAGAATCCAGTAAAGATCGAAGAGAATGTCGATTCAACAATTCTTGCCGATGCGGTTTTCAATCCAAACTATAAGACGGAAGACCTCACTAAATCTCATTTGGACGGTCTAGTGAAGGACTGGCCTATTTCTTCCAAAATCGATTTACCATTTGCCGCTGATGTGCGCAATTGCTCGATTTGTCTCGAAGATCAGGCCACGCAAGAAATGTTGATTTGTTCGTCTTGTGGTGTAAACGTCCATGGATCGTGTGCTGGCGTCTCCATTGGAAAACTGAAGCCAATCCAATGGCAATGTGATGCGTGTATCAATGATATGGCCCCGAAGTTCAGTACCGACCATTCGTGCAGTCTTTGTTATGCGAAATTCACTGATTCCGAATCGGCCCTCACGGGTGATCCTGAAGCAAAACCGGATTTCCTTGTGCCGATTGCGGAGTCAGGAAAATGGTGTCATATGATATGTGCTCTATTTGGCCATGACTCATTGAGTTTCAGACACTTGACTCCTGCATTTGTGCCCCATACGCAAAATCAAACGAAAAGCCTTGGGTTGGTTGTGGATACAGTAAGAGTGAGCAATGAACATTGTGGGATTTGTCATCAATCTGGTGGCGTACTCGCAACATGTGATAAGTGTCCTAACCATTATCATGTGACATGCGCTCAAGATAGTCCTGGCTTCCGCCTTGGATTCAAGCTTGTGCCTCAAAAGGCGAGGCAGACATTCGTTAAAGAAAAGGTCGGCAAATTAGTGCCAGTGATTATTTGTCCCGAACACACCGACGAAGTGTTAAAAATTAGAGAGCAGGGTCGGCGGTCAGCTACGGGTGAATTACGTCCATTAATTCAACTTTTCATTGAAGATTTGTTGAAGGGCGGAAAAAGTGGCCCGCAACTCCGTGCGCAGAACTACATTGCAATGATTTCGCAAGATGTGAGTGAAGTCAAACCAGTGAGACCAATCACGTGTTTATCGTGTAAGATTACATCATCGCCGAAATGGTGGCCAACCTTGGGCCAGTTCGAGTGCCAAAGATGTCATGTGCGCGAATTTGATGGCGCAGCGCCATTTGGGGACACATTTTCCGCCCAACTCCATAAAAGATTAGCAGGTCACGAATACGGCGTTAGAGACGTTTACGACCGTATAGAATATGTTCCCTATGAAACATCCATGAAATTGGCCGACCGCGTTCACTTGGGCAATTACTCAGGTTGAGTGCAGGGAACGTCGCGGCGTGAGAAAAAGTCAGAAAACAACATCGAAACTTTATAGTCCTAAACCACAATGATAAATTTAAGCAATCGTGACGTTCCCGTAATTCCCGGCACAAAAATCGAGGGCGAAGAACTTAAGGAGCTTCGGCTTATGCTCGCCGATTTACTCCGACGGAAATCGACTCAATTTCCCGGTTCGCAACCCGTTTCATTTGAAAGAAACCATATCGAAATCTTGAAAAGACGAGAGTACTTTGTCTGTGAAAAATCCGATGGATTACGGTGCTTGCTTTTTCTTATCAACGATCCCCAAAGAGGTGAAGGGGTCTTCCTAATAACGCGTGAGAACGAATATTACTTCATACCGAATATCCATTTCCCCCTCTTGGTCGACGAATCTCAGGGCCGCACGTTTCATCACGGAACGGTACTTGATGGTGAGTTAGTAATGGAAACAAAGAATGTTCTGGAACCGTATCTTCGATACTGTATTTTCGATGCGCTCGTTATTCACGAAAAGGATATTACTAATCGACCGCTCCCGAAACGATTGGGATATATCACGGAAAATGTAATGAAACCGTTTGATAATTTCAAGAAAAAGCACCCGGAAATCGTGAACTCTCCGGACTTTCCATTCAAAGTCAGCTTCAAGATGATGAAACTGGCGTACCGCGCCGATGTGGTATTATCAATGCAAGAACATCTTTTTCACGAAACCGATGGACTTATTTTTACCTGTGCCGAAACTCCTTATGTATTCGGGACCGATGCTACGCTTTTGAAATGGAAACCAGCTCATGAAAACACGATTGATTTCAAGATGGAATTGATGTTTAAAGTTTATCAAGATCCCGATATGGATCCCCACGATCCTGATTCGTCGTATCCTGATTACGACTCGAATCCTGCCGAGATCAATTTACATGTTTGGAAGGGTGGACGTGAATACGAGCATTTTGGCCAACTCGATCTCCCGGAGGAAGACTGGGAACAATTAAAGGGACTTGAGGAACCACTTCAAGGGAGAATTGTCGAGTGTCGCAAAAAGTTGAGTAAACCACCATACTGGGAAATGTTGCGGTTTCGTGACGATAAATCAAACGGAAATCACTTCTCAGTGGTGGAGAAGATTCTTCATAGTATTGAAGACGGAGTTAGTGAGAAGGAACTCGTAAACGCGTGTCCAATAATTGAAAAGGCATTTAAACAACGTGAAGCAGAGAGATCAAAAAGGAATTCAGGACAGGCACCAGCCGTGAAGAAACCAAGACCGGAGGAGGTGGAGACCGACAAGCAGCCGGAAATGAAGAAGAGGAGAGTCGATGAGGAGAACATGTTGAAGGAAATGATGCCGGACTATGAAGTGGATTCTGATCTGGAATAGTATATTAGAGTTCATTGAGTGGAGGTGAGGGATTAAATTACACACACAGCCATAATCGGGTTTAGATAAATACAAGTGATGCCCCAGCTAAACGACAAGTTCAGTTTATGTCGCTGTTTACCAAAAAATGGTTCCACCATGCCCCTTCGATTCAAGAGGCCTCCTAGGTGATCGAAGTTTGGAAATAGGATTCGCAATCGACTGTTTTATACGAGATTATGCTATTCCGAGAGTAATAAATGTACAATGAGATTTACTCAAACAATAAGCAATTGTTCTATTAGGTCTGCTCGTCACTGTGCGGGTTACGCTGTTGCTCCCATCATCATTCACTAGATCTTTATCTATATTCTTCCCTCAAAAACCAGTTTCTCCATCTTTGGCTTCAACTCTCGTATCGTGCTTCCTCAAGTTCAACCGACAGCCCGATGGGCATTAAGAATCCAGAATCTTCAATCATTTCATGTCTTCTCGCTTCTCTGGATAGTCAAATTTTAGTCACGCTCTAAATTAATGCTCTTTCCAAATTTTCCGTACAAGTGAGCCTTCAACATCGCCAACTGTTCATCGATATCATCGACTCGGTCAGAAACCAGCGAGATCTTGGCATCTAGTTCTTCATTCTCCTTCTCGATCATCTCCACTGCCTTGGCCACATTAACAAACACGAAGGAATCTGCTATTTTATATTGAATTTTTTCTTCTTCATCCAATAACTCGATTTCAATGGCAAGATCGTCGATATACTCTTTTTCGCTCTTTAATGTATCGAGTTCTTCCGTCAACGCGTCTTTTTTATTGATGAGCGATGAGAATTGGTTGATTTTCTGTTGGTCTTCCCATAAGACTTCGGTGGTATTTGCCTGGCCCTGCGGAAGAAGTTCCATGATAATACTTAGGGATTTGATTGTGTGGAGATATAGAAGCCGTGTGGATCTGATGCAGCTAGTGCGAGTGGAAAAACCACGCACGACCCATTAGAATTGAACGAAAGGGAAAGAATGTGGGAATTGAATTTTTAAAGGTTTCTCAATATAAGTATGTTTAGTGAATTAGTACTCTCGAATCTAACACCAATTCATTGAGTTTTATATTTTACCTGGATGTTTTTGATATTGAAAAAAAACGAGAGTGGTCAGACTTTGGATCAAATATCCTACGCAGGTGTGGAACTTGCGAACAATTTTTGGTAACGCAAAAGAAGTACTCAGGGACAAAGATGACTTTGAAGCAGTTTCAACATTTAACTTCTCATTATTTGCTTATCTTTTTGGTTTTATTCTGAGAATTCGTGGAGCTCGAATTTTCATCACAAACACTGAGGTTGAAATTTGCATGATATGAAGAGCTCCCTGTAGCCTCAAGACCTCTGACGATCTGAATCGGGTCATACAAACATGGCTCAATGCTTCGGAACCCTTTCACCTCATTGTTAAGTATCCTGTTGGAATAATCGGGTCCGTTAAAAGAGTTTTGGGTAAAGGTATTTGCTTAATGATCATTTTCATGGAGGAGATTATGTGGCGATGTACTGAATATCTACTGCGATCCTTCGAATAACAATTCAGAAGAGTATGAGGTTGAGTCAATGAGTGGCGAACTTCTGATACGCATGCATGTCTCGCCTGGATGACGCAGAACTTGCCCATTAAGCACGTCATTCCTCGAATGCGAATAAACAAATCACCTAAGCGGCGTTAGAAAATGCAATAACGAATCGTTCTATTAAGATATCCATTTGACAAACAGATTTACAGTTTAGGATCCATGAACAACTTGACTGAGTCTGAGAGTAGTCCCAAAGCAAATATCAGAGGCGTGCCTGAAGTCACACAAAGGATGTGCGGCCGAGATTGAAGAATTTCTCATTTTGCCAACACCAGCGTTCCTGAACACAAAGCCAATATGGAACCGTCACGAGCGTGCCTGAAGTAAGATGCATCTGAGAGCGGTATCCCCTTTTTGTGGTCAATAAACAGGAGCCAATTTCGTGCCTATGGGAATCGAGCCATGCATCGTCAAAGGCGTACCTCGGGTACAGGTGCGATATGCATCATCATGCATCTCATTTAGGGGGAACCCCTTTTTGCAGCCAATGTCCACATAAACTCCAGCGGGTCCAAACACGATACCGTCTTGAGCGTGCCTGTGACACATACGGGATGCAGCCTATACCCATTGTAGCTTATAAAGAAACTAGCGTGCCTGCGGGGTACGAACCTCGAGATAGAAATATAAGGTCATTTTCTCAATCCTCAATCTACTTTGTCTTTTCACCACCTCCACAGATGGCCATTCACCCAAAGCACATATTCCTTTTTACTCCCTTTGCCATTTCAATCTCAGCCCACAACAAAAGCAAGCCCATCCATCACAAGGTTCTCCCTATCGAATTTGCCGCCACATGAGCTGTTGCGTCAACCATATACTTGTAGCATGAAGCAGCAAAATAATGGCCATTACCAGTTTGTGTCGGCCAATGGCATTTGTCAACGTACCTTCCGGGGTTGGCATGTCGCAACAAGCCCTGTTATGTTGCAACTTGAGTCGCGCCCATAGACGAATGTACGGGTGTACTTAGTCGGCAGTGCCTTGATCTCGGCACGGCAATTGCAAATTTCAAATTCACAATTCAACAATGAAGATCACAAGCATTTTGACATTGGCATTGCCAGTACTTGCCATCATTCCAGAAGGCCGGCTCATGAACGAGAAAGGGCATCTTCAGACCCGGCACTCGCTCCCAAACTTATTAAAACTCGACGACATCTCACAATTATTCGACGACTGGGATATCAGGGGCTCGATGCAACTTGATGCTGGCCGTTTAATTGTCAATGAGAATAAAGGCTCGCTTTGGGCTCGTCAGCCATTGCCCAATTCAAAAGATGAGTGGACAGTCGAAATCACATTCCGCAACTCGGAACAGATTGAGGTGGACGATCATACTTTTTATTCCAATGGATTATCGTTGTGGTTGCTTGAGGATGTTCCAGGTGATACTCTGAATTTCGGTGGACCAAAACGCTTCGACGGTCTCCAGTTTTTGATCAACAATTTGGGTCTGAAGGGACTCAAGATCTTTGCCAATGATGGAACAAAAGACGCGGAAGCGTTCGGCAGTTGCAATGTCGAGTATCTCGATTCTATGGTGCCATTCACGATACGTGTGTCCTACGCTCGCAACTGGTTCAAAGTTCAGGTTGATAACAATCTATGCTTCCGCACCGAGGTCATTTCGTTTGGTCGCACCAACAATCTTTACTTGGGTGTTTCGGCTTCGACAGATCCGGTCTCTAGAGAGTATTGGGAGGTTTTGAAGTTGAATGTATTTGACAAATTGACTGAGGACGCGATCGATGATCATGGCGTTGCTGGTCCCGTGATTGTGACGAAAACAGAAGTTTCGAGACCAACATCACTTCAAAAACTGCCATCACTCATGGAAAAGATGATGGCCAATCAAAATAAAGATGGATTATCTGAGATTTCCTCAAAATTGAACAGTCTTGCTAATTCCATCAACGATTTTTCGCAAATTGCTGATTTGTCGGAGGCGATCCAAGGCATGAAACAGATTCAAAGCAAACAGCAGTCGGTTCTTGACGAATTGAAGACCACATACGAAAACTTTGAGGGGCTTTTGGCAACGCATTATCGGGAAATGACGGAGTCTGTACGCTTATTAAACAAGGAAATTATGGAGGAGATCAAAATGCATCGTACTGAAGTACATGGGATTTCAGGAAAAGTCGATTTATTGATGGAAAATCATAAGGACGAGTTCCAACTCGATACGAATGACTCCGAGCTATTTAGTACAATTGTGAAGTGGGTGTTGATTCCTCTAGTTGTGGGAATCGTGGCGATTATCGTTGTTGTCTACAGGCTCAAAAAGGATATCAAGCACTCGAAGTTGCTCTAGTTATACGTGGGAGCTGTAATTGCCGCTGGATAGACTTGCGATAAATGGAACTGGTTGGTGACTGGAATCAAGAATTGTGACGTTCGGAACAGCCTCACTGATGGAGAAGCGCAATCTGGTACCCGAGGCTGCTTCTTTCGCGATGCCACTGGTCTTGATTCTCGCAATTAACTTGAGTTCGGTCTGTGTGTCGAATACAGTCGGCTCGAATTTCCAGGTAAGACGATTCAAATCCTTATTGAATGATCCTTCGGGTTTCGAGGACGCGGAGATGGAGACACCGTCCAAAGAGGTCGAGACCGAGAAATTTTCAAGAGTCACCGTTTCACCATACGCGGGATTGAGCGACAACTTGATGATAAGACTTGCTTGTTGAGGCTCGAACTTCCAGATTTGCTTGACCAAAATTGGCACGTGAGTGGCGTCCAGATCGAGCAGGTATTTGATTCCGCCCAAAGTCTTGTGCGCGATATGTTGCAATTTGAGCGTGTATTCTTCACCATGTTTCGTCACCAACAGATCATTCAAAAGGTACTTCGAAAATTGGGTGGGAATGTTCACTGTGAGAGTGTCCTTTTCATTTGAGTTATAATTGAATGCGATTTCACCAAGCACTTGTACTTTGCCAAGCTTTCCATCCTTAAATGAAGTGTTAATGATCTCTGCGATAGAAGTATTGAGACCTTCGCCGATAGCCTCAGTTGAGAAGTGCTTGAAGGAATTTCCAGTAGTTTGGCTCACAAGGAATCCACCGGTTCCCTGCAGCTGAATCTCTTTGTGTTTTCTCGATGGTGGTGGCGGAGGCGGTCTCACTGCCGCGGAAGGCTCAGTTTCGAGGACCGGCTGATCGACTTGAGGCGTTTGCTGTGGGGTGGAGATTGCCTCATCGCCGTATTCAAAGCTATACTTACCCGTCGACGTTTTTCTTGAGCGCGTGCCCTCAGGCTCGACCTTTGGTGGCTGTCCCAAGTCGTGGGCATTGAGAAGCGATAAACGTCTGCCATTTTCTACTGGCACGTCGCTTTCGTCAGATGACGAGTACTTTTCGAAGTTGGCTTCATTTTGGACAGGCTCGTCTGTGGGCTGCAATGGTGGTGCATCAAAGGTAGGGGGTACATGAGGCTTAGGAGTCTCTTGAGGCTTTGGAAGTTCTTGAGGCTCTTCAGGAATCTCTGAGACTCGAGGTCTTTCTATTTGCGAGTTTCTAGGTCTCTCAGGCATGCGTGGCTCCGACCGTCCAGAAATTGCGGAAGCATTCTCAGGGATTGTCTCGGCCTTAGTCGACGAAGATTTCTTTTTCCTGCCGAGAATTGACCCAACTTTCAGTCTCAACGACTTTCTCTTCTCCTTCACGGATACCGAGTCCTCGGACACTGTTGAGGGTGCTCTGACCAGCTGTGGTCTAGGCGGTGGCACATCGGGGTTTGTGTTGATCATGTAATCCGTATAAAGCTGCATTTCCTTGTCGATATGATACTCCTTCAAAATAAAATTGACAGCATTCTCATTCTTGTTCACCATACCGGCGGACTTGGAGTTGAGTGTGTTGAAGTAAGAGATAAACGCATTAAACAACAACTCCTTCTCGAATCGCTTGTAGTTCTCAAAGTTGCCGAGAATCGCCGGCGCTTTGACGTTCCAGTTGTACGCGCCATTAGCATCGAGGTGATCCTTCATCTCCAATAACTCCTCTGAGTTGACCAAGAGCTCAGAAAACTTAAAGTCGTCCTTATTAAATTGACCCAACACGTCTTTGATCGCTTTAATCACCGCATCGTTAACTTGAATTTGCGTCATTACCGACGACGCGACACAATTCCATATTTTATCGAGCGACCCGAACTCAGCCCCGCCAGAAAAGAAATTACGTCCATTCACCACGAGCGTATTCAAGTCCAGATTGTGCCGAGCAATCATGGCCGCGTAGTTGGCGAACCATACCAGTAAATTTTTCTCAAGCAGCTTTGAGCGCTTCAATGAGTGAGAAAGAAAGTTTGCTACTTCTTCCGGCGACTTAGACGTCAATATGACGGTGGGGAAGTCTGATTCTGACATTTGGTTTCTAGATTGATGGAGTTAGACGCTGGGGTTGTTTTCCGGGCCGAGAGAGGGCGTTGGTGCAGGTCCACGGGGTGATTGCGACCAGATCACGTGACTGTTTTTGGAAGGTAGCCAGCCGACTTCCAATCTTCCATTTCAGAGTAATTGGGAATCTTAGATTATCAGACTTAGGATACTGCGGTATCGTGATGACTACCTATACACAAAAGTTTCATAAAACCACAAAAGATTGCCACGTGCTATTGCTCTTGATAAGTATCACACACGACGGCTTATAGCTCGGTAGTTTCGGAATATTTGGATATCAGCATGTGCTTATGTGATCCTTTAGCCTTCCGTTACAAAATCAGAGGGCGATTGATTATGGCCTGGTCGAGATTCGCGTCGGCCTTCGGAGTTCCCGAAAATTTCTTGGCCGCGCCGCTTCCCACATCGGGATTTCACGCGCCACTTCTTGTCAACTTCGCGAAATCGTGTAAATTCGCAGTTAATTTTAGCAAAGACTAATCATGAGAAAAAGCCAGCCCCAAGCGAAAGTCAATCATGAGCTTAAATCTTGCAAGCTCGGGCTTCCGGCTTCGAACTTCGTAATTGAATGCGGGCTGACTCACCGAACGAGCGAAAGCGGCCATAATCACAACGCAAGTGCGCGTGATTGGTTTGTATGCCGTCCAACACGCATGATTATCGCTGATGTCAGCCAAGTTTCGCTCTAGATGCACACCGGCGGCTAATCGCGAGGCGGCGCGAGATATGATTGGCTGCGCCTTATCGCGCTTTGTTTCGCAACCCGTCTATAAATGCACAGCCGCCCGTCCAGATCTAGTTTTCGTCACTAACGATGTCAAGTACAGATTCCGCGGCGACAAGTACGCCTACCTTTTCCGGTACTGGTACCGGTGGTGACTCACTTACACAAAACTTGAACGAGCAATTCGTGGCCGCCGATATGGTCTGGGTCGGTATTTCCGGTGCCTTGGTATGGCTCATGATTCCTGGTGTTGGTTTATTATACTCTGGTGTCAGTAGAAAAAAGCACGCGCTTTCCTTGCTTTGGGCATCCATCATGGCCGCATGTCTTACCACATTCCACTGGTTCTTCTGGGGTTACTCGCTCGTGTTTTCGCACACTAGTGGCTCGCAAATTCTTGGTAACTTGCAGAACTTCTGTTTGATGGATGTTCTTGGTGCCCCTGGTATTGTTTCAACTGTCCCTGACATTTTGTTCTGTTTCTTCCAGGGAATGTTTGCCTGTGTTACCGCGATTTTGATGGTTGGTGCTGGTTGTGAAAGAGCGCGCTTGATGCCAATGATGGTGTTCCTCTTTATCTGGTTGACCGTGGTCTACTGCCCAATTGCTTACTGGGTTTGGGGTGGCAACGGATGGTTGTTCAACCTTGGTGAATTGGACTTTGCTGGTGGTGGACCAGTTCACGAGAACTCTGGTTTCGCCGCGTTGGCCTATTCTCTTATGTTGGGAAAGAGACACGATCCATTGACCGGCGGCAAGGTTCCTAAGTACAAGCCTCACTCCGTCACTTCGATTGTTTTCGGTACGATCTTCTTGTGGTTCGGTTGGTTTGGATTCAACGGTGGATCGACTGGAAACTCGTCCATCAGATCCTGGTACGCATGTGTCAACACCAACGTCGCTGCTGCTTCCGGTGGTTTGGCATGGATGTTCGTTGACTACTTCAGAACCGGCGGTAAATGGTCGACTGTCGGATTGTGCATGGGCGCTATTGCCGGTCTCGTGGGTATTACTCCTGCCGCCGGTTACGTTCCTGTTTACACGTCCGTTGCTTTTGGAATTGTTCCAGCTGTCGTGTGTAACTTTGCTGTTGACTTGAAGGACATCTTGCAGATCGATGACGGTATGGACGTGTTTGCGTTGCACGGTGTCGGTGGATTCCTTGGATCATTGATGACTGGTTTGTTTGCCGCCGACTACGTTGCTCACACTGACGGATCAACCGAAATTGACGGTGGCTGGATGAACCACAACTACAGACAACTTGGATTGCAGTTGGCTGGATCAGTATCGATTGGTGCATGGTCGTTTGTTGTCACTGCCATCATTCTCTTTATCATGGACAAGATTCCATTCTTGAGATTGAGATTGCACGAGGACGAGGAGTTGTTGGGTGTGGACTTGGCCGAAATCGGTGAATACGCCTACTATGAGGAGGACCAGGACAAATTGGGACCTTCCACTTCGCCATACGTATTGGAGCCAATCAGATCGCTGGACCCTAAAGTGGCACAATTGAGAGAGGCAGCGAAGAAGGAAAAGGAGCAGGTCCAGGGCAAGGCCGATAATGGCGAGGATTTCTCGGGAGAATCCTCGGAACACAGCAAGTAATCGCTTAATAGTTAATTGTAATATAATTTTGTCTTTATCTGTGGGTTTCAGACTGTAACGCATGGCTTCTCGAGCTCTACCTAGCGATTGCCCGGTCACACGTCTTTGTGACAGTGATCAACCAATTCATCGTGAACGGGACCTCAATTGGCTCATCCCCTTTGTGTCTCAGGTACGCCCGTGGTGCATAGCGTGAAAAAGGCTCGTGGCGATTGAGAATGATTGCATATCGTGTTTGCACCCGCATGCGCGTTCACCACCCCTCACAAGCTGTGTTCAGTGAGATCGGACACGTCAGCGGCTAAGATGCGCGCGTTTGATTCTGTCTACCGCTGCCGAGGAATATTCTGCAGGATACAATTCTGCGATCGATGTAAACAAACAAGACACAATGAATGATTTTCAGGCAATCACAACGTATAAGAGAGAAAAAAGCACACAGATGATTTTAAAAGTGCCTCATTATATGCATAGACAAATTATCGACTCAAAATAGAATGGTCTAGTATTTATTTCAGACAAAATGAATTCTCAATATTTGCATGGCTGTAACAAATAAACAAGCTTTTCAAAAACATGACGCACTTTCAGATTCAAAAGAGATTTTCAATTTATAAATATACTTGTATCTACCCCCTTTCCCTAAATACTTACAAATGGCTGTAAATTCAATGCCTACCCGCTCTTTTCCGCGGTCGCATGACAGATTTGACGCACCGTGCTTGCAGAACCTTGCATATTCTTGACTTCCCCTCACGCCAACGACCGATTTGAGCGAATTGGCTGCAAAAATGTGCATAAAAAAGAAAACAAATACATCATTCAAGGACAGAACATAGGAGGATTTTGTGGTACTAAAGGTCTAGAAGGATTCAAGAGAATTTGTATAAAAAAGAGAGTGGATCCACGGTGGTTGGGCGGGGTGGTCGGGACGGGCTAGTATTCCAGGCGGCTCGAAGAGTCCGCCCAATGCTAGACAGCTAGGATGAAGCATCAAGTTGAGTAAGTGTGATTTAGCTCAAAGTTGAATTGTGTGATTGGTCACAGAGCTAAGTGAAAAAATCAAGTTTCGAGGCTTCAGGCCCGTAGGGCCAAGCCGGATGGTTCGAATCTTAAATGTTGCAAACTCCGCCAGGTTCCTTAACGTTTCTTTTCTCGATTCTAGCCCCATTTCCAAGCTTAACTTCTTTGATTTCGATTGAAAACATTGTCTCTTCACCTTCTAAATGCTCTTAAAAGTTTTCGACCGATTCCTGACTTTAGTACAATCTCAAATTTAGTACGATCTCAAGTTTCTAACCGATCTCAGTTTTAGTACTTTCTCACTTTTCGAGCGATCTCAACTTTAGACCGATCTCAAACCCAGACACGTGACTTACGCAGTCAAATGCCAGCTTCGCATTTCACAGGCTTTTGACTTTGACACGTCCATTAGGCATTAGGGCACTTAGATCTGGCTTAGTTTACAAGATATAGGCTCGATTACATTATATAATACCTTCTCATCCTTTTGTAGTTTCGAGGCTTCAGGCCCGTAGGGCCAAGCCGGAAGGTTCGAATCTTAAATGTTGCAAACTCCGCCAGGTTCCTTAACGTTTCTTTTCTCGATTCTAGCCCCATTTCCAAGCTTAACTTCTTTGATTTCGATTGAAAACATTGTCTCTTCACCTTCTAAATGCTCTTAAAAGTTTTCGACCGATTCCTGACTTTAGTACAATCTCAAATTTAGTACGATCTCAATTAGGTATTAGGTATTAGGTATTAGTTTTTTTTTTTTTTTAATATTTCAATATACAAGTCCTAGCTTCCTCGAGTATATAAATAGATAAATCAGTTGTGCCAAGGGTTTCGATGACCCCCCTTTCTGAGGCTACTAGCGGCAAACCCCACTACATCCATACCGCCATCCATATTCCCCCTAGCGCCAGCGTACCACATGGGTGTATCAACGACTTCACCTTTCACTC